>CM029017.1:28069630-28510379 GCA_016801055.1 Panax notoginseng
AATACAGTAATACGCGTTATTTGCACAGTAGCACACTGTATTGCATAGTTTTTTTGAAATTATTGATTCTTACGTAAGAAGGCACTACTCAATAATTGTTACAGTAATTACTGTTCAATATTTTATTTTATTTGATTCAATAATTGCTACGTTGATATTTTATATTATTGTTGTTTCAATAATTGTTGCTGCACAGTATTTTCCTTATCAGATCAATAAATCATATTCATTTTATTTGAATAATATTATTAGATAACATTATTGGCAATGTCTAGAAAGTTTCTGTCTAAGGAGAGGTTTGGTCATCTAATTGCGCTCCAGTAAGGAGAAATTCTTATTGGAAAGTCCCCTCTTTCTGGGAACGCCTGGTTGTCATAAATGTGATTCTGTAATATTATTTGTGAATAATTAATTATTGATTCATATGATAAGAAATATTTATTTTATGTGGATATAAAATGAGGGAATATTTTTGTGGTCAAAAATGAAGGAGTTAATGTTGAGGTTTTTTATCAGTATTTTTGTCGGAATGGAGGTATTAAAATCAAATTAGGGTTTTTTAGATATTTTGCGGGGGTTATAATTTTAATCCGACCGTTGGATCGTGGTAATTTTTGGATATGTTATACATATATAAGTTGAGTATATTCCACAAATTTTGAACCGTTAAAAATGAACGTATGATTTGTTTTATGAATTTTACGAGATGACTGGTTCAGAAATTGTTGAATTTCGGAGTTTAAATCATTTTGTGGTAGAAAATTCTAGAATTGGTGGGCCCCACTTGTGTTTGGTGAGAAAAATGTGCTGAATTATATTTCAAAAAGGGTGGGTGGGAATAGTAGCAGGTAAAGCCATCAGTTGCAGGTCAAACCTACCAAAATTTTCTTATAAATAGAGGGCTAAGTTAGAATTGAAAATCACACCAGAAACATAAGCTTTCTCTCTTTCTCTCTCTATATTATGAAGCATATTTTGTGAGTTTTTAGATACTTGGTGAGTTCTATTCATCAGTGCAAGTTTCCTTCAGCATCATATCCGATATCCAATCAGAAGTGCTGCTCTTTTGAGGTAAGGGATTGTAAGGGAAGTAAGGGATATTAAGGGATTTTAAGGGTTGTTATGATTTTCAGTTTCGTAATTTTTCTGATCTTCAAAAATTCTGGAAAAATTTGAAATGAATATTTGATGAGTTTTCTTGATTGTGTCCAAAAATGTGATTTTTGGATGTATAGATTGAGAGTTATGAATTTTATGAAAAAGACTATTTTAAAAAGTAACAGCTTATAATTCCTTGTGGTTAACTCCAAAATTGATGAAATTTTTATTGGGAGTACATGTATATGATAGAAGTATACTCTGTAAATTTCAGAATTTTTAGACAAAAGTACAATTTTTGATAAATGTCTAAATATTCGGCTATTTTGGCCATATGAAAAATAGTAAATGACATTTAAAAATTCTGAGAAAAATATATGTTCACTATGGGACTATATTATGCTAAATCCCAGAAAAGAAATATTTTTGGAACTGATTTGGTATTTTTCATGAAAATGGTCTAGTTATGAGTAAATGAATTAAATATGTTTTGTGAAGAAAGAAAATTGGAAAATAGGATTTTATGGCTTGAGAATCCTATATATGAGGTATATGCAGATTTTTGATGAGGGTTTTGGTTATTGATGATGAAATTGTAAGAGTTGACATTTTATGATGATTAAATGCATTAATTAGTAAAGTGTAAACAATTAAAAAAATAAATTGTTTATAAATTTAAGTAATGTTATTCTTTCAATATCATTATACCGAAATATTGGTATGATTTTATTGTGGAATTTCTATCTTTTGTGTCGGTTACTATTCATGAGTACTATTCACGATTACTATTCATGAGTTACGAATTTACTCTGAGATTAAAACTATATGTTGATCATATTATTTTTATCATCATATATAACATTTTATAACCCTGATGTTGAAATTCTCTTTCACTGAAGTGTAAAGATGGGTAGATTATTGGTATGATCATGACTATGGTTCTCTTTGGCCTGTAGTGCAAAGTTGAATTGTGACTGGTATGATCATGACCATTGAATTTATAATTGAATATCTTAAGCTTAAGTAAAAGGTGAATTGATCAACATGGTTATAATTATTGTTTATATAAATTCTGAAATGATTATATATTTCTTTGAGATATGAATATATTTGGCCTGTAGTGCAAATATGAATTGTTGATGAATATCTTTGGCAGTAGTGCAAAGATGCCTGTTGATGAATATCTTTGGCCTGTAGTGCAAAGATGAACTGTTTTGAATATCTTTGGCCCGTAGTGCAAAGATGGTTTGTTGATGAATATCTTTGGCCCTAAGTGCAAAGATGAACTGTTGTTAATATCTTTGGCCAGTGTCAAAGATGGTCTGTTGATAATACTTTGGTATGCAAATAACTGTTTGAATATCTTTGGCCCGTAGTGCAAAGATGGATTTTTAGTATGATTATAAACAGGAACTGTGATTTGGTATAACCATGATCTTTGATGTTTCAGGTAAAGACAGGTGATGAAAATATTCTTCGTCTTGGGTGCGAAGAAAATTTATAGTCACAATTATGATTATGAGTTAGTTCATATGATGTGGAAAGGAACTGTTGATTGATGTTACATGGATAAAACATTGTTGGTGGATTTTTAACATGGAGAAGATAATAGACTTTATAGTCTATTTGACTCTTCTAATGGATTGCTCGTTCCGCTGCAACTATGGTTAAAATTTTTATCATTTACCATATGTTCTAAATCTCTGATTTTATTGTTGATGAAGGCTATTGATAATTGAATTATCTTTAGTCATGATATTCTTTACTGAGCTAGTTGTGCTCACCCTTTTGCTTCACAATTCCTTTCAGGTAATAAGAGTGTAGCTGGGTCGAGCGGGGGTAACGGGGAAATAGAACGGTGGTCTCTAGCTGTGGATGTTCTCCCGAAGCATATATAAATTTTCATTTAGTATTTTATTTGGTGAATCCATAGGGTAAGGTGTACCCAACGTTGAAGGGTGGTTTGCCACTATCATACAAATGTCTAAGACATACAACCTCGTGTCATCATAAGACAGGGATGTCTCATCCACTTACTGAGTATATATACGAGCACTACCTATATAATCTTGGTGTTTGTTTGAAGTATAATTCTCAATTAGAGACAGTAGAGATAATGATATGTCAAGAGAAGACTCACCATTGGGAAGAATATGATAGTAATCTTCTCGTTTTTCTTTGGGGTCTATTGGGTCAACCAAGAATAATTCTGTGGCCATATGATATCTATCATAACCTAGACGCGTGGCCTCCCATGTACGAAGGTTTCCTTGAGCACTTCCCAAAGATTCAATTTCTAAAACAGTTTTTGACTGTACCTTTATGTAAGGTCCTTTGTGAGGTGCTGACACATGATGGTGTCCAATGTCACATTTGTGGTATATATTTGTATCCAAACTCACGGCATATCTGTTGTTGTATTTTGCACGACAATTGTGGTAATAAAGTTGTAGTTATTTTCTGTACCATGTATTTGGCGACTCAGAATGGGTTGGATAGAATGGACCTATTTTGGGGTTGTCACACCATTCTTTATTATACTCCATGAAATTTGTGGAATATCTTTAATAATTGCGTTTCATCCAGTATCTTTTCATGAAAATATTCTTCTAAGAATTCTTAAATTTTACTCCACAAAGCAGTATCATGTTGACAATTTGGACGTTGTTAATTCTTGGATAAATTAATTATTGAACTTGTTTTATTGAATACTTATATCATTGTCATCATCCTCATGTTTATAAAATATTGAAAGTCATCTGTGGCCTGTAGTGCATAGATGGACTTGGTATGATTATGACCAGTGATTATTCGGTATAATCATGACCGTAATGTTACAAATGATGTGGTAAAAGTTCTCATTGACCCGTAGTGCATTGATGGACAGTTGTTGGCATGATCACCATTAATGAATACCTATCCTTGGCCGTAGTGCAGGGGTGATTCGATGATGTAGATTATTTTATTAAGCTGAGTCCCAGCGATAACAGTGTTGAAAAACCTTTTAAATCATAGAAGATAGTAGATTTTATTTTCTACTTGACTCTTTTAATGGATTGCTTGTTCCGCTGCAATTAAACTTGATATTCGTTATATTTTATCAGTTTAACATTATTGAAGGCTAATGATAATTTATTCTGCATTATCTTAGTCATAATATTTCTTACTGGGCTAGTTGAGCTCACCCTTTCTTTCACTGTTCTCTTCAGGAAAAGAGTATAGCTGGGACGAGTTGGGGAACGGAGTGATGGACCAGATGATAGTATTAGTAGTCCTCACTATTCTGTTAAATAGTGTGATAATAATTATAATGAGGATTCCTTTTGAGTTTGTATAGTCTCTAGTAGACAATAATTGTATTCAAACTCACAGTTATGTTTTGTCGTATTGTACACGACAGTTGTATTAGTAAGTTGTATTTATATTTTGTACCATGTATCTGACGACCCAAGATGGGTGATGTATACCTAATTTTGGGGACGTCACAATGTTCATCTAAACACCTATTCATCTTTGCACTACGGGTCAAAGATATTCATCAGTTAATCATTCATCTTTGCACTACAGGCCAAAGATATTCAGTAATATCATCACTTAGGACTGAGGATGATGAAAAATATCTTTAAAAAAATAAATTCAGTGAGATAAAAGTACAAATATTAGGAATTCGTACTACAGTTTATCCAAGTTCAAAAATACTCCATAATAATCAATTGTGGAGTTAAATTCAAAAATAAATATAAAAACATAGATACAATCAAAGATAGTAACCATAATAGACATCTTGGACAAAGAAATTTTTTTTTATTTTTTTCTGTGAATAGAATAGTGTCGTATTCGTGCGTATTCGTGAATAGTGTCGTATACATGAATAGTAACTCTGACACAAAAAGATAGAAATTCTACAATAAAATTCATATCAATATTTCGACATAATGATATTGAAGAAAATAATATCATTTACGAAGAAAATAGCATCCCTTACCTCAAAAGAACAGTACTTCCGGCTGAAATATCAAGTATAAGGCTGAAGAAAACTTGTACTGAATAGCAACTGTGACGCCACCAAAATAGGTATACATCACCCATTCTGAGTCGCCAAATACATGGTACAGAAATAAATACAACTTTATTACTACAATTGTCGTGCAAAATACGACAAAACATAAACTGTGAGTTTAAATACAAATATTATCTTCTAGACAATATCCACACTCAAATAAGTCCTCATTATAATTATTAAAATACTATTTTATAAAATAGTGAGGACTGCTAACACAACTGACTGGAAATATCACTCCACACCCCGACTAGTTCCCGTTATATTCTCGTCTCCTGAGAATAATGGAACAAAAAGGAAAATGGTGAGTTCAACTAGCCTAGTAAAGAATATTATGACTAAGATAATATACAACAAATTATCATTAGTCTTCAATAGGAAAAAATCTGATAAAATATAATAGACAACAAATTTTAGATCAACAACTGCAGCGGAAACAACAATCCATTAGAAAAGTCAAGTAGAGAATGAATTCTACTATCTTCTAAGATTTAAAAGTCCATCATCAATATTTTATCCCTGTAACATCAATCAATATACATCTTGAATCAATATTCATCTTTGCACTATAGGCCAAAGATATTTATTTGTATCACTAGTTGGTCATGTTCATCTAAACACATGTTCATCTTTGCACTATGGGCCAACGATATTCATCAGTTAATCATTCATCTTTGCACTACAGGCCAAAGATATTCAGTAATATCATCATTTAGGACTGAGGATGATGAAAAATATCTTAAAAAAAAACGAATCCAGTAAGACAAAAGAACAAATATTAAGGATTCGTATTACCGTTTATCCAAGTTCAAAAATACTCCACAATAAATCATAGTAGAGTAAAATTCAAGAATAAAGATCAAAATATGGATACAATCAAAGATAGTAACCATAATAGACATCTTGAACAAAGAATTTTTTTTTATTTTTCTGTGAATAGTGTCGTATTCGTGAATAGTGTCGTATACGTGAATAATAATCCCGACACAAAAAGGTAAAAATTTCACAATAAAATTTATATCAATATTTCGGCATAATGATATTAAAAAAATAATATCATTTACGAAGAAAATAACATACTTTACCTCAAAATAACAATATTTCTAATCGGAATATCGGATGTAAAGCCGAAGAAAACTTGCACTGAATAGCAACTCTCAAAGTATCTAAATACTCACAAAATACGCTCGATAATATATAGAGAGAAAACTTATTTCTGGTGTGATTTTCAATTATAACTAAGCACCCTATTTATAGGAAAATGCTAGAACGCCAAAGCAGATTAAATAATAAAATAATATTATTATTTTTTTTTTATTCTACGCCTACACTTGTTGAACAAGCTGGAGCATGCCATCATTAAAAAAATTTCAACAGCCCACATTTTTTAATAAACAAAAGTGGGTCCCACCCATAATTTTAATAAAAATATTTAATTTCTGAAACTTTAATAATTCATAATAAATAACTCTTTTATCAAAAAAATTCGAATCTCATGTGCTTTTCATAGGAAATTTAATTCTCTACAACTTTGTAGAAGAAAGTTTTTTCAAATTCCAAACAGAAAATGTCCGAAATTCACATACGGATGATATTCAGCACCTCTATTCCGCCAAAAATACTGATAAAATACCTCAGCATTAATTCCTTTATTTATATCCATATAAAATAAATATATCCATCATTTATATCCACATAAAATAATTATTTCCTCATCATATAAATTAATAATTAATTATTCACAAATAATATTACAGAATTACAATTATGATAACTAGGTCGTTCCCAGGAAAGAGGGACTTTCCGATAAGGTTTTCTCCTTACTGGCGCGCAATTAGTTGACCAAACCTCTCCTTAGACAGAACTTCCTTAGACATTGCCAATAATGTTATCTAATAATATTATTCAAATAATATGAATTATTGATATGATAATGGAGATACTCTGCAGTGACAATTATTGAAACAACAATAATATAAAATATCAACGTAGCAATTATTAAATCAATAAAATCAAATATTGAATAGTAATTACTGTAACAATTATTGAGTAGTGCCTTCTTACGTAAGGATCATTAATTCAATAATATTGTGTAATACCGTGTGCTATTGTGCAACCACGCGTATTACTGTACTTTAACCACCGGATATTTCAATAGTGTTAACGGTAACAACTGCGCCGTTATTTATAAAAACTCAAACTTGTCATTTTCTTTCATCCGATCGTTTTTCGTTATGGGGCCCACAAATGACTGCGTCATCGTACTAATATTTCCCGACAGCAAGAATATTCCACGACCAAACGAATATTCCCCGACACAACAATGAATATTTTATAACCACTTGCTTATTTTGAAAAATTTGCACATTTCACCCATAACCAAAGCATTATATCAGATTAACACCTTATTATTCAAAATAATAATTAGAGGAAATTTGATTTTATTTATAAAAAGTTGAGGTCTTACAACCTCCCCTCCTTATGAAATTTCGTCCTCGAAATTGACGTGCGTACCTGGTGTTTTAAAAAGGTGAGGATACCTCGCTTTCATTTTTGATTCCAACTCCCAGGTCATTTCTTCAATAGCATGGTTCCTCCACAAAACCTTAACTTGTGGTATAACCTTGGTGCGTAGCACATGTTCTTTCCTATCCAAGATCTTAACAGGTACCTCCTCGTACGTTATATCTCCGGCTATCTCGTCCGGTTCTAACTCAATTATGTGGTTCAGGTCTTTCATATATTTGCGAAGCATAGATATGTGAAAAATATTATGAATACGAGACATGCTTGGAGGTAATGCGAGTCTATAGGTGTAATACCCAGTAAAATAATAAAATAATTAAGTAAGCTTTAAAATATTTAATTGGGCTTTCCTTATGTTTGGGTCAGATTCTATTTAATTTATTTGGACCATAATAAGTAATATTGCAATTAATTGGGTCTAAATTATATTTGTCTAATTTTAAATCCTATTTAAATTAAGAGTATTAATGAAATATATTAATTAATAAATAAACCAAAACCTAACCCTATATTCATTAGTTCTGCTGCGGTTTGAAAAGAGTTGTGTGTGAGACGAAAAAGAACAGGAAGGAAGAGGCAATCAATTCGACTGGTAAGCTATTTTTTTTGGGAGAAAAACTTGCTGCAGATTCGTTAATTTATATATATATATATATATATATATATATATATATATATATATATATATATGTATGTATGTATATACCTGCAAAGCTTGATATATATAAACCTGGGAAGCTTGATAAATTGTTCTAATAATATGTATACCTGATTCATTATATTTATATAGTTACTGTTGATTAGTATATATATATATATATATATATATATATATATATATATATATATATCATGGTGGATGCGTGTGGATATAATATATATATAATATATATATATAGGATATGCAGAAATTTAAAACGGGTTAGTAATAATTAGTATTATAATATTGTTATTGTAATTAAAATATATCTTTTGAGTACAAATTGAATATAATATATTAAAATTATTGAATTTATGAAAATATAATTTGTATGAGTTCGTAATTTAATTATATGCTTTATATTTTATTTTGATAATTAGATCGGATTGGGGGAATTTAGCGAGTGATATTTGGATTCGGCGAATTATTTTGGTACTACATTAAGGTACGGATTTCGTACTTTTTCGGCTATATTCCTTTAAATTTAATTCGTTCGTTTTGTACTCGTTTAGAAATTTGGTATTGCCTCTCGGGATTATTCCTTGTTGTCAAAATTATTGAGATAGTTTCGTTTTGGCGTTGATATTTGAATTCATATTTGTACTATTTGAACTAGTTAATCGTGTTAATATGTTTTGGAGACTTTATTCGTTTGTACCATTGTTCGTATATTTTCGTTCACACTCGGAGTTATTTTGATCATTGATATCTTGTAATAATTGGGTATGTTTGTATTTGATAATTCGATTTCATTTGAATATGGTCATGTAAGCCTTGTGATTTGAACTCCCTTTTGGCTTACATTTTGTAGTTTGATCCTTAGGGTATACTTGAGCTAACCACCTGTGGGGGTACCACAGGCATGTCCTCTTGACACAAGCGCATGACACCTTCCGTGGCGGTGTGATTAGTCCACGGCGTATCCTTTTGTATGCTCTGGGTGATGAGCTTTGGCCATTTGATAAATTTGTTCAGAATACGTATGGGTCGATCCAGTATTTGATTTGATTTGATTTGTTTGGCGGATTAGTGGCGTATGTGTCGTGCGTTCTATCCGATTTGATTTGTATACATCATGGTACCGATGTATTTTGTTAGCCTTTGGCTATTTGTATTTGAGCTCAGTATGAAATTGTTACCGTATAACCATTTGATTCAGCCCTATTTGTTTGGGATTCTTTTGGATATAATTATTCGATTGACAGTGTTAGTCATTTGTAAATGGACTCTCAAATTTTTCTATGTCAATTCGTTCATTGTTCATTCATCTTTTAGATTCATTACTTATTGTCATTATTTATTTATTATCATTTTATCCGCATATCAATTACTGTGCATTCTTTTTCCGGCAGGTAAGGGTGAAGGATATATGTTGATTGGATGAGAGACCTTTGATCCAAATGAATAGATTAGTTTTGAGACTTATTATTAGACTTGGTTTTTCCTAATATTTTGTATATGGATGTTTGGGCCATTTTGGCATTTATTTCTTATTAGTAGAGATTATGTAGTGTGGAGTTCTTTCTAATTAAATTGGAGTATATGACAATTAGCGTTCATTTTCATTGGAGATATTTTGAGATTTATTGAGGTTTGTATTTATTATGCTTGTGTGCGTGACATTCCTTTTCCTTTCTGGGAGAGGGGTGTTACAGGGGTGTTACAGAGTTGGTATCAGAGCTTAGGTTATGATCTTGTAGATTGCCTTTTAGGCTTGACCTGTAAGTTATGGGTAGACCACTGGGTAGTTATAAGATTTGTATTGCGTTTGATTTTCGTTCTGCATAAATTTGACCTTGATTATTTGTTTTGATCTGTTTGTTCTCTTCTGTTTGATTTTGTATCGTAGATGGCTCGTAAGTCTTCGAGAATTGCTGGGAGGCAGGGTAATAACGGTAGGAGGAGTCAGAGGCAGCTCCAGGTTGAGGCTGTTAACCAGGGTGGAAACGATGGAAATCAGGGTAATTGATAATAACCCCGGCTATGGTTGCAGCGATGGTGAATGATGCAGTTACGCAGGCCGTGGCACAGGCTATGCAGGGTATTCCGCAGATGCAAGGAGATCAGCATGCAAATGGCATGGGGGATAATGCAGAGATACCACAACATGAGCAGAATATTCCTCCCGAGGATCAAGTGGGTCAACAAGTGCAGCAGTTGTATGTGTTATTAGAGAGGTTCATTAAGCAAAGCCCAATTCTTTTCGTTTTGCTCCGACTCCAATTGATGCTGAGAAACTGGATCGCCCACTTGGAGAAGATTTTTGATGTGATTGGGTGTTCAGAAAATCAAAAGGTGAGATTAGCGGTTTATAAGTTAGAGGATGATGCTCAGCGATGGTGGAAATCGTTGAAGGCTACACAGGGAGATGGTTTTATGGATGGACTCATATGGAGCGAATTTGTTGTGACCTTTTTTATCAGCAGTACTTCCCAAACGCTGATAGGGATGCATACATCAGGCAGGAATTTGTGTCCATTCGACAGAAGGATGATGAGACTATTACTATTTCATAGCGAGGTTTACGAGATTGGCTAGTTTTGTGGGTTCAATAGCTGGGACAGCTGCACAATAGGCAGAAAAGTTCAAATGGGCCTTGAAATATGAGTATAGGAGATTGATCATCCACACAATATTTACAGATGTATCACAGGTGGCTAATGCAGCTAAGAGTGTGGAAATGAAGCACAAGGACTTTCGAGCTTCCAAATCAGAAGGGAGTCGAAAGAGAGATAGAGATGACCAGCAAGAGCAAGGAATGGGGCAGTTTGGCAGAAATCAGATAGAAGGCAAAATAATTGGAATGAGCCTCCATCGGGTCAGTGATTTAATCCTCGAAGGGATTTTGCTTACCCAATGCAGCAGGGTGGTCGTGGAGGTCAGCAGCAGGGTCAGTGGCAAGCTGGAGGGCAGTATCAAAATAGGGGATTTCAACAGAACAGGGGTTTCCAGCAAAATCAGAATCAGGGTCAGCATCGCCAACAGGGTCAAATTCAAGGGCGGTATCACCTGCTCCATGTGCTCCATGTGCTACTTGTGGTGGATATCACATGCTGGTAGGGCGTGCTATAAAAACACAGGGGCTTGTTTCTTATGTGGATAGATGGGACATAGAGCAAGGGACTGCACAGTTCAGCGTGGTAATGGGGGAGGCGATAATGTTGGTAATGGCGGTCAGCGCAACGCGGTGGGAGAGTATTTGCATTGACAGCTAATCAGGCGGCCCAAGCACCAGGTACTATTTCAGGCATCCTTCTTGTAGGAAATCGTGAGGCATCAGTTTTGTTTGACACAACTACTACACACTAATTGTTGCACTTTCATTTATTCGTCATCTTGGAGTACCTTCTCATATATTAGATCCTCATTTATCTATTGCTACCCCGATGGGGAATTCTGTGATTATTTCTGAGCAATTTTGTGAGTGTCCTTTAAAGTTAGGGAGGTGGGTGTACGCAGCTAACTTACTTCCAATGGTGATGTATGATTTCGATATCATCTTGGGTATGGATTGACTGAGTAAGCATCGAGCCACTATTGATTATTAGGCGAGGAAGGCTATTTTTGGAACCTTAGAGGCTCCAGAATTCGAGTTTCAATGTTCCAAGCCGAATGGTGTTGTAAAGTTGATCTTAGCTTTGAAGGCGAGCAAAATGATTTCTAAGGGACGTGATTGTTATTTGGCTTATGTGAAAGATACCTCGAGGGATGAGCCCCAACTTGATGACTATCCAGTTGTGCGAGAATTTCCTAAGGTATTTCCTAAGGATCTGCCAGGATTGCCACCGCCAAGGGAAGTTGAGTTTACTATTGACTCATTCTTGGAGCGGAACCTATTTCTAAGGCACCCTATAGAATGGCTCCATTAGAGTTACAGGAGTTGAAGGAACAATTGCAGGAGTTGTTAGATCGTGGATTCATTAGACCGAGCGTATCGCCATGGGGTGCTCCAATGTTATTTGTGAAGAAGAAGGACGGATCTATGAGATTGTTTATAGATTATAGGAAGCTAAATCGGATCACTATCAGGAACAGATATCCATTGCCACGGATAGATGACCTTTTCGATCAGCTCCAAGGAGCGAAGTTCTTTTCAAAGATAGATTTGAGGTCGGGGTACCATCAGTTGAGGGTGAGGGAAGAGAACATTCTAAAAATAGCTTTTCGTACTCGGTATGGGCACTATGAGTTTTTGGTGATGTCATTTGGGTTAACTAATGCTCTGGCAGTGTTTATGGGTATGATGAATGGGGTTTTTAGCGAGTATTTGGACCAATTTGTCATTGTCTTCATTGATGACATTTTGGTGTATTCCAAGTCTAAGGAGGAGCATGAAGAGCATCTTCGTACTGTTTTTGGGGTTCTGCAAAAGAATAAGTTATATGCTAAGTTCTCCAAATACGAGTTTTGGTTAGAGCAGGTAGCATTTTTGGGACATGTCGTGTCTGCTGAAGGTATTAGGGTGGATCCTGCGAAGGTTGAGGCTATCACTAATTGGCCAAGACCTACCACGGTAACTGAAATAAGGAGTTTCTTGGGTTTGGCAGGGTACTACAGGCGATTTGTGGAAGGTTTCTCTTTGTTAGCTTTGCCATTAACTCAGTTGATGAAGAAGGGCATAAAGTTTGTGTGGAATGAGGAACGTGAGAAAAGTTTTGAGGAGCTTAAGAAAAGACTTATGTCGGCTCCAGTGCTTACATTACCGTCGGGGATAGGAGGTTATCAGATTTACAATGATGCTTCCAAGAAGGGATTAGGGTGCATTTTGATGCAACATGGTAAGGTAATTGCTTATGCTTCTAGACAACTTAAACCTTATGAGGTGAATTATCCTACCCACGACTTGGAGTTAGCAGCAGTTATATTTTGCCCTAAATATTTGGAGGCACTATCTATATGGAGAGGCTTGTGACATTTTCACCGACCACAAGAGCCTTAAATATATTTTTACTCAGAAAGAGCTTAACATGAGACAGAGGCGTTGGTTGGAGCTTCTCAAGGATTATGATGCCAGGATTCAGTATCACCCCGATAAGGCTAATGTGGTTGCAGATGCTCTTAGTCAAAAAAGTTCAGGGAGTGTAGCTACCTTGGTTACACAACCTCAACTTATCTCGGATATGGAGCGTGTGGGTTTGGAGCTATATGCTAGTGGTTCTGATGGGTTGGTAGCAGGTATGAGGGTGGAATCTTCTCTTATTTTGCGTATCAAAGAAGCCCAAAAGGAGGATGGCGAGTTGTGGACTATAGCGTAGAATATGAATGAGGGTAGGCAACCAGAGTTTCGCATTGATGAGCAAGGTGTGATATGGTTTGGTAAACGATTATGTGTTCCAGTGGATCCAATGATTCGTGAGGCAGTGTTGACTGAAGCTCATAGTTCGCCATTTTCTATTCATCCGGGGTCTACAAAGATGTATAAGGATCTGAAGGAGAATTTTTGGTGGAGTGGAATGAAAAGGGATGTAGCTGAATTTATGAGTAAATGTCTTACTTGTCAGCGAGTGAAAATAGAGTATCAACGGCCTGGTGGTTTGTTGCAACAGTTAGAGATTCCTGTGTGGAAATGGGATGACATTTCGATGGACTTTGTGAATGGGTTGCCGAGGACTCTTAAAAAGAATGATACTATTTGGGTGGTAGTGGATCGTTTGACTAAATCGGCTCATTTTCTGTCTATTCGTGAAGATTTTTCGGTAAATAAGTTAGCAGATATTTTTCAACGTAAGATTGTTAGGCTTCATGGGACACCAGTTTCTATTGTTTCGGATCGGGATCAGCGGTTTACTTCTCGATTTTGGAAAGGATTTCAACGAGCTTGGGGAACGCGACTCAACTATAGTACAGCTTTTCACCCGCAGACAGATGGACAATCATAGAGAACTATTCAGACATTAGAAGACATATTGCGATCTTGTGCTTTAAAGTGGATAGGAAACTGGGATGATTATTTGAGTTTGGTGGAGTTCGCATATAATAACAGTTGGCAAGCTAGTATTGGTATGGCTCCTTTTGAAGCATTATATGGTAAGAATTGTCGAGCTCCGACTTGTTGAGATAAGGTTGGAGAAAGGGTAATAGAAGGACCCGATTTGGTTAGAATTACTACGGAGAAGGTAGCAGTGGCTAAAGAAAAGTTGAAAGAAGCTAGATCGCAGCAAATGAGTTATGCTGATATTCATAGGAGGGCTTTTGAATTCACGCCTGGTGAACACGTGTTTTTAAAAGTTTCTCTATGGAAAGGTGTTCGAAGGTTTGGTTTGAAAGGGAAGCTTAGTCTGCGTTTCATTGGCCCTTTTGAAGTCCTTGAGAGAGTTGGAGAAGTGGCATATCGGGTGGCTTTGCCTCCACAATTATCTCATGTGCATAATATCTTTCATGTTTCGGTGTTAAGGAAATATAACTATCATCCGCTTCATGTTGTGCAATACCCGTTACATAAGATTCAAGAAGATCTTACTTATGAGGAAGAAGCCGAGGTGATTCTAGATCGTCAGGAACGGATTATGAGGAGGAAAATAATTCCTTTTGTTAAAGTCTTGTGGAAAAATCATTCAGAGAGGGAAGCTACATGGGAGATGGAAGAGTCTATTCGAACGGAATACCCACATCTTTTTGAAAATTAGGTACGTTCCATTCTTTTGATTCGGAGGACGAAATCCTTTTTAAGGGGAAGGTGATGTAATACCCAGTAAAATAATAAAATAATTAAGTAAGCTTTAAAATATTTAATTGGGCTTTCCTTATGTTTGGGTCAGATTCTATTTAATTTATTTGGACCATAATAAGTAATATTGCAATTAATTGGGTCTAAATTATATTTGTCTAATTTTAAATCATATTTAAATTAAGAGTATTAATGAAATATATTAATTAATAAATAAACCAAAACCTAACCCTATATTCATTAGTTCTGCTGTGGTTTGAAAAGAGTTGTGTGTGAGACGAAAAAGAACAAGAAGGGAAAGGCAATCAATTCGACTGGTAAGCTATTTTTTTTTGGGAGAAAAACTTGCTGCAGATTCGTTAATATATATATATATATATATATGTATATGCGCGGTGGATTCGTTATATATATAATATATATATAGGATATGCAGAAATTTAAAACGGGTTAGTAATAATTAGTATTATAATATTGTTATTGTAATTAAAATATATCTTTTGAGTACAAATTGAATATAATATATTAAAATTATTGAATTTATGAAAATATAATTTGTATGAGTTCGTAATTTAATTATATGTTTTATATTTTATTTTGATAATTAGATCGGATTGGGGGAGTTTAGCGAGTGATATTTGGATTCGGCGAATTATTTTGATACTACATTAAGGTACGGATTTCGTACTTTTTCGGCGATATTCCTTTAAATTTAATTCGTTCGTTTTGTACTCGTTTAGAAATTTGGTATTGCCTCTCGGGATTATTCCTTGTTGTCAAAATTATTGAGATAGTTTCGTTTTGGCGTTGATATTTGAATTCGTATTTGTACTATTTGAACTAGTTAATCGTGTCAATATGTTTTGGAGACTTTATTCGTTTGTACCATTGTTCGTATATTTTCGTTCACACTCGGAGTTATTTTGATCATTGATATCTTGTAATAATTGGGTATGTTTGTATTTGATAATTCGATTTCATTTGAATATGGTCATGTAAGCCTTGTGATTTGAACCCCCTTTTGGCTTACATTTTGTAGTTTGATCCTTAGGGTATACTTGAGCTAACCACCTGTGGGGGTACCACGGGCATGTCCTCTTGACACAAGGGCATGACACCTTCCGTGGCGGTGTGATTAGTCCACGGCATATCCTTTTGTATGCTCTGGGTATGAGCTTTGGCCATTTGATATATTTGTTCAGGATACGTATGGGTCGACCCAGTATTTGATTTGATTCGATTTGTTTGGCGGATTAGTGACGTATGTGTCATGCGTTCTATCCGATTTGATTTGTATACATTATGGTACCGATGTATTTTGTTAGCCTTTAGCTATTTGTATTTGAGCTCAGTATGAAATTGTTACCGTATAACCATTTGATTCAGCCCTATTTGTTTGGGATTCTTTTGGATATAATTATTCGATTGACAGTGTTAGTCATTTGTAAATGGACTCTCAAATTTTGATCTATTCGTAATTCGTTTGTAATTCGCATGTGTTCATTCATTCAACTCTTTTGGATTCATTACTTATTGTGATATATTTATTCATCTTCATATCCATACTGGGCAATTGGCTCACGCTGTGTTCTTTTTCCGGCAGGTAATCAGGGGTGAATAGGATTTGTAGGATGAGAGCGACCTTTGATCCAAATGAATAGATTAGTTTTGAGACTTATTATTAGCCTTGATTTTTCCTAATATTTTGTATATGGATGTTTGGGCCATTTTGGCATTTATTTCTTATTAGTAGAGATTATGTAGTGTGGAGTTCTTTCCAATTAAATTGGAGTATGTGACAATTAGCGTTCATTTTCATTGGAAATATTTTGAGATTTATTGAGGTTTGTATTTATTATGCTTGTGCGTGACATTCCTTTTCCTTTTTGGGAGAGGGGGTGTTACAATAGGCCACATTTCCTATTCGGTCAAGAATCTCAAATGGACCAACAAATCTTGGATTGAGCTTTCCTCTCTTCCCAAATCTTGTTACTCCCTTCCATGGAGCAATACGTAACAATACATAATCCCCAATATTAAATTCCGCGCCCTTTCGATGAAGATCTGCATAACTCTTTTGTCGATCATGTGCCGTTTGTATACGTTATCGGATCATTTGGATTTTCTCTGTAGTCATACGTACCAACTCTGGTCCCAACAACGTTGCTTCTCCTACCTCATCCCAACATATTGGAGAGCGACACTTTCGTCCATACAACGCCTCGAATGGAGCCATGCCTATACTTGCTTGATAACTGTTGTTGTAGGAAAATTCTACCAATGGTAGGTACTTATCCCAACTCCCTTTGAAATCTAGGACACAAAGTCTTAATAGATCTTTAAGAGTTTAAATAGTCCTTTCTGATTGCCCGTTCGTTTGAGGATGGTATGCCGAACTGAATCGTAAATCCGTGCCCATAGCTTTCTGCAAACTAACCCAAAACCGTGAAGTGAATCTTGGATCACGATCCGAAACTATGGATACTGGCATGCCATGCAATCTCACAATCTCATTCACGTACATACGAGCAAGACGTTCAAGGGAATAAGTCTTTTGTATCGGCAAGAAATGAGCAAACTTGGTTAATCTATCAACAATGACCCAAATCGCATCTATGCCTTGAGAAACCTTGGGAAGACCCGTAACGAAATCCATAGTAATGTGTTCCCACTTCCATTTCGAAATCTCAAGTGGTTGCAATGGACTCTTTAGCACTTGATGCTCCGCCTTTACACGTTGACAAGTTAAACACCTCGAGATAAACTCTGCGATCTCTCTCTTCATATTGCTCCACCAAAATGTATGTCGAAGATCATGATACATTTTGGTACTCTCATGATGGATTACAAACGGTGTGTTGTGTGCCTCCATCATGATTCTATGCTTTAAGTCAGAATCATTAGGAACACAAAGTCTAGAGTTGACTCGAAGTATTCCTTCTTCATCGATTCTTGCTTCTAGAATATCACCTTCTTGCACTTTCTTCTTCATACGCATCAGCTCCAAGTCCGTAGCTTGAGCAACTTTTACTTTATCGATTAAAGTCGGTTCTACTCGTATATTTGATATCATCACGTGGGTACTTGGAGCCTTTATCTCTATCTCCATCCTTTACAAGTCATATAAAATGGGCCTTTTTGTTAATAACATTGCACTCGTACCCGCATATGATCTTCTACTCAATGTGTCAGCTACTACATATACTTTTCCAGGATGATATTGGATGGTATGATCGTAATCTTTCAACAGCTCGAGCCGACGTCGTTGCCGCATGTTGAGTTCCTTTTGGGTGAAGAAATATTTGAGGCTTTTATGATCTATATAGATCTCCACTTTCTCCCCATACAGGTAGTGTCTCCAGATCTTCAACGCAAAAACGAATGCTGCCAACTCTAGATCATGAGTAGGATAATTCCTCTCATATTCTTTGAGTTGTCGCGAGGCATAGACTATGACTTTTTTATGTTGCATGAGAACACATCCTAACATTTTTCTTGAAGCATCTCTGTAGATAATAAATCCATCCGAACCATACTCGCATTCCTCGCTCTAACCGAATTTTGTATCTTTCCGAGTCAGCTGAGTTAACGGGGTAGAGATTCGAGAAAATCCTTCCATAAATCTCCGATAATAACCAGCTAAACCCAGAAAGCTACGTACTTCAGTCACCGACTTCGGTTGTTCCCAACTTTGTATTGCTTCTATCTTCGCCGGGTCAATAAATACTCTATGCTTTGACACCACGTGCCCAAGGAATGCTACTTCCTCAAGCTAAAGCTCGCATTTCTTCAGCTTGGCATATAGTTTGTTGTCACGAAGCCTTTGCAGTACCAGTTTCAAATGGTGCTCATGATCTTCACGGCTTTTGGAATAGATGAGGATGTCATCAATAAAGACAACAACGAACTGATCCAAATATTCCTTGAACACACGGTTCATCATATCCATGAAAGCAACAGGAGCATTAGTCAATCCAAAAGATATGACTAAGAATTCATAATGCCCGTACCGAGTTCTAAAGGCAGTCTTCGGAATATCCTCAGTTTTAATCTTCAGCTTATGATATCCAGAACGAAGATTAATTTTTTAAAAAGAATTGTGCTCCTTACAACTGGTTGAACATGTCATCAATGCGAGGTAGTGGATACCTATTCTTGATGGTGATATGGTTCAATTCCCGGTAGTTAATACAAAGTCGCATACTCCCATCTTTCTTCTTTACGAATAAAACAGGAGCACCCCAAGGAGATGTACTAGGACGAATGAAACCGATGTCTAACAACTCCTGTAGTTGGACCTTTAACTCCTGAAGTTCAATAGGAGCCATTCGATTTGTGGTTTTAGAAATGGGCTTTGTACTAGGTTCAAGGTCAATAAAGAATTCAACTTCACGTTCTGGGAGTAGACCGGAAGTTCTTCAGGAAATACGTCAGGAAATTTACTAACAATCGAAATATTATTCAAATCTGACATATTTTTGTTCAAGTCCATGACATGGGCTAAGAAAGCTTGACATCCGTTTTTCAATAAACAAATGGCTTTATGGCTTGATATGACAGTGATTGATTTTAGTTGTTTAGTTGCTTGAATTCGCATAACAAGTTGGTTAGGAATATGAAAACTAACAACCTTACGAAAATAATCAATTTTGGCATGATGAGTAGTTAACCAATCAATCCCTAAAATCACATCAAAAGCAAGTATCTTTAAAGAGATAAGATCAACAGGTAATGTGATGGTGTCAACTTGGATCAAACAAGATTTATAAATAGTGGATGTAATGAAAGTTTCTCCTAACGGAGTCTCCACAGATAAGTCGAAGTCCAATTTCTCCGGAGTCAAGTTCAAACATTGAGCACAAGCAGGAGAGATAAAAGAATGGGTAGAACCGGTATCTAACAAAGTATAAACTTCGCAAGAGTTTATGATTAGCTTACCCGTGATCACCTCGTTCGGGTTTCTCGCGTTTTGACCAGTCATGACAAATGCTCTTCCAGGAACAGCTGATTTTGACTTGTCCGGAACAGCATTTGGAGTCACCATCCCCGCTAGACTTGGTTTTGCTACAGAATAATCTCGAGCTATATGACCTTCTTTTTCACAGTTATAACATACCTTGAACTGTTGTAGGCAGTTTGGGCTGATATGTCCCTCTTTCCCGCATTTGTAACATACGATCGGTGGTCGTTCTCCTCCCCTAGAAATAGTTGATGTTGGTGTTGTCGTCTTCACATTGTCATTGTTGTACCTTCTCTTCTTGAAATCTCCTCCCAACTCGCTTCATCTATTATCATGGCCACGATTACCACCAAAGTGGTTACCGCTTTTGTCCGAATGTTTTCCTCCCCGCTGGTTTTTATTGCTCCGATGACTGCTGCCACCGGTATGACCCTGGTTGTGGTCCCTCGGTTGAACATACTCATTATCTCGCTCTAATAATTGAGCCATGTTTACAACATCTGGATATAAAAAAAATTTATGAGAGATAAGATATTGCTGAATCTCGGGTTTTAGACCTCTAAGAAACATCCGTGCCATTCGTTCCTCATTCTCTACCAAATGAGGTGCAAACTTGGATAACTCTGCGAACTTCGTCTCGTACTGAGACACAGTCATGTTGTTTTGTTCTAGTCTGATAAACTGTACCTCTTTCATATGACGAATACTTTCAGGAAAGTACTTATCATTGAACAGTTTCTGAAATATTTCCCAAGACATATTGAGTGTTGCAGGCTGGGTACGCTTCATAAATTCTCACCAATAATCTGCCTCACCATGGAACATAAATGTGGCAAATGGAACCTTCTGTTCCTCCGTGCATCCCAAGACATCAAATATCTTAGTAATTTGTTTAACCCACGTCTCCGCCTTGATTGGATCAGGCTTTCATGCAAATTCTGGTGGTCCCAACTCTTTGAACTGCTTGGCTGTGACAAGTCGTGCGTTGCTATCATTTTCACCCGTATTTTGTACACGAGTCTCCCTCGTCTGATTTTGCATGAACTGCAAAAAGCTTCTAAACATTCCATCATTTATCATTTGTTCGGTAGTGTTGTTTACAAGAGAAATATTACCTTCCTGTTGCACGTTCTCCTGGTTTGTGATTAAAGGTTGTTCCACGGTCTCATACACTCCATTGTTAACGTTCTCAACTGTCATTCTTAAAAATTGCCATAAAACAAGGGTTAATTAAACAAATTAACATGTCACATAATATCCCTATATTATGACCGACCAACAAATAAGCTTAGGTAGGACACACTAGCGAATGATTTACTTGTCTCTCCCCTCCTAGTTCTATTCCCCGATCTCCGCCAGAGACTATATCCCTAAGCTCTGATACCAACTGTGACGCCCCCAAAATAGGTATACATCACCCATTCTGAGGCGCCAAATGTATGGTACAGAAACAAATACAACTTTATTACTACAATTATCGTGCAAAATATGACAACACATAAATTGTGAGTTTAAATACAAATATTGTCTTCTAGACAATATCCACACTCAAATAAGTCCTCATTACAATTATTGAAATAATATTTTACAAAATAGTGAGGACTGCTAACACAACTGACTGGAAATATCATTCCACACCCCGACTAGTTCCCGCTATATTCTTACCTCCTGAGAAAAATGAAACAAAAAGGAAAAGGGTGAGCTCAACTAACCTAGTAAAGAATATTATGACTAAGATAATATACAACAAATTATCATTAGTCTTCAACAGGGAAAAATCTGACAAAATATAATAGACAACAAATTTTAAATCAACAACTGCAGCGGAAACAACAATCCATTAGAAGAGTCAAGTAGAGAATGAATTCTACTATCTTCTAAGATTTAAAAGTCCATCATCAATATTTTATCCCTGTAACATCAATCAATATATATCTTGAATCAATATTCATCTTTGCACTACAGGCCAAAGATATTCATTTGTATGACCAGTTAGTCATGTTCGTCTAAGCACCTGTTCATCTTTACACTACGGACCAAATATATTAATCAGTTAATCATTCATCTTTGCACTACAGGCCAAAGATATTCATTAATATCATCATTTAGGATTGATGATGATGAAAAATATCTTAAAGAAAACGAATCCAGTGAGACAAAAGAACAAATATTAAGGATTCGTACTACCGTTTATTCAAGTTCAAGAATGCTCCATAATAAATCATAGTGGAGTAAAATTTAAGAATAAAGATCAAAACATGGATACAATCAAAGATAATAACCATAATAGACATCTTAAATAAATTAGAGAAAATTTTATTTTTCTGTGAATAGTGTCGTATTCGTGAATAGTGTCGTATACGTGAATAGTAACTCCGACACAAAAAGGTAAAATTTTCACAATAAAATTCATATCAATATTTCGGCATAATGATATTGAAGAAAATAATATCATTTACGAAGAAAATAGCATCCCTTACCTCAAAATAACAGTATTTCTAATCGGAATATCGGATGTAAAGTCGAAGGAAACTTGCACAGAATAGCAACTCTCAAAGTATTTAAATACTCACAAAATACGCTCGATAATATATAGAGAGAAAAAACTTATTTCTGGTGTGATTTTTAATTCTAACTAAGCACCCTATTTATAGGAAAATACTAGAACGCCAAAGCAGACTAAATAATAAAATATTATTATTATTTTTTCTTCATTCTACGCCCACACTTGCTGAACAAGTTGGAGCATGCCATCATTGAAAATTTTCAGCAGCCCACATGTTTTAAAAAATAAAAGTGGATCCCACTCATAATTTTAATAAAAATATTTAATTTTTGAAACTTCATTAATTCATAATAAATAGCTCTTTTATCAAAAAAATTTGAATCCCATGTGCTTTTCATAGAAAATTTAATTCTCTACAACTTTGTAGAAGAAAGTTTTTCTAAATTCCAAACAGAAAATGTCCGAAATTCACATACGGATGATTTTCAGCACCTCTATTCCGCCAAAAATAATGATAAAGTACCTCAGCATTAATTCATTCATTTATATCCACATAAAATAAATATATCCATCATTTATAATTTTATATCTACATAAAATAATTATTTTCTTATCATATAAATCAATAATTAATTATTCACAAATAATATTACAGAATCACAATTATGACAACCAAGTCGTTCCCAAGAAAGAGGGGGCTTTCCGATAAGGATTTCTCCTTAGTAGCGCGCAATTAGGGTACCAAACCTCTCCTTAGACAGAAGTTCCTTAGACATTGTCAATAATGTTATCTAATAATATTATTCAAATAATATGAATTATTGATTTAATAATAGAGATACTGTGCAGTGACAATTATTGAAACAACAATAATATAAAATACCAACGTAGCAATTATTGAATCAATAAAATAAAATATTGAACAGTAATTACTGTAACAATTATTGAGTAGTGCCTTCTTACGTAAAAATCAATAATTCAACAATACTGTGCAATACCGTATGTTATTGTGCAACCACGCGTATTACTATACTTTAACCACCGAGTATTTCAACAGTGTTAATGGTAACAACTGCGCCGTTATTTATAAAAACTCAAACTTGTCATTTTCTTCATTTGACCATTTTCCGTTATGGGGCCCACAAATGACTATGTCATCGTACGAATATTCCCCAACAGCAAGAATATTCTACGACCAAACGAATATTCCCCAACAATAATGAATATTTTATAACAACTTGCTTATTTTGAAAATTTTGCACATTTCACCCACAACCAAAGTATTATATCAGATTAACACCTTATTATTCAAAATAATAATTAGAGGAAATTCGATTTTACTTATAAAATGTTGGGGTCATACAGCAACTCTCAAAATATCTAAATACTCACAAAAATACGATCGATAATATAGAGAGAGAAAGAGAGAAAACTTATTTCTGGTGTGATTTTCAATTCTAACTAAGTACCCTATTTATAGAAAAAAGGCTAGAATGCCATAGGTGACAAAATGAAGGGATGGCATGCCATTTTGGAAAAACAATTCCCACGTTGCAGCACACCACACTTGAATTCAGCATTTTTTCCACAAAATATAAAAGTGGGTCCCACCCATAATTTTAATAAAAATATTTAATTTTTTAAACTTCAATAATTCATAATAAATAGCTCTTTTATCAGAAAAATTCAAATCTCATGTCCTTTTCATAGGAAATTTAATTCTCTCTACAACTTTATAGAAGAAACTTTTTCCAAATTCTAAACAGAAAATATCCGAAATTCACATACGGACGATTTTTAATACCTCTATTCTAATAAAATACTGATAAAATACTTTAGCATTAACTCCTTCATTTATATCCACACAAAATAAATATATCCATCATTTATATCCACATAAAATAAATATTTCATTATCATATAAATTAATAATTAATTATTCACAAATAATATTACAGAATCACAATTATGACAACCATGTCGTTCCCAGGAAAGAGGGGGCTTTCCGGTAAGGATTTTTCCTTATTAGCGCGCAATTAGGTGACCAAACCTCTTCTTAGACAGAACTTCCTTAGACATTGCCAATAATACTATCTAATAATATTATTCAAATAATATGAATTATTGATCTGATAATGGGAAATATTGTGCAGTGATAATTATTGAAACAACAATAATATAAAATATCAACGTAGCAATTATTGAATCAATAAAATAAAATATTGAACAGTAATTACTGTAACAATTATTGAGTAGTGTCTTCTTACGTAAGGATCAATAATTCAACAATATTGTGTAATACCGTGTGCTACTGTGTAACTATGCGTATTACTGTATTTTAACCATCGGGTATTCCAACAGTGTTAACGGTAACAACTACGCCGTTATTTATAAAAACTCAAACTTGTCGTTTTCTTCATCCGACCGTTTTCCGTTATGGAGCCCACAAATGGATGCGCCATCGTACGAATATTCCCCTATAGCAAGAATATTCCACGACCAAATGAATATTCTCCGACAATAATGAATATTTTATAACCACTTGCTTATTTTATAAAATTTGCATATTTCACCTATAACCAAAGCATTATATTAAATTAATACCTTATTATTCAAAATAATAATTAGAGAAAATTCAATTTTATTTATGAATAAGTTGGGGTCTTACACTAACGATAATTTATTTTTCATTATCTTAGTCATAATATTCTTTACTGGGCTAGTTGAGCTCACTATTTTCCTTTTTGTTCTATTTTTCTTCTTAGGAGGCGAGAATATAGCAGGAACTAGTCGGAGTGTAGAGTGATATTTCAAGACAGTTGTTTTAGCAGTCATTACTATTTTATAAAATAGTGTATCAATAATTGTAATGAGGACTTATTTGAGTGAGTTTAGATATTGTCTAGAAGACAATATTTGTATTTAAACTCACAACATGTGTTGTCGTATTTTGCACAACAATTGTAATAATGAAGTTATAGTTATTTTCTGTACCATGTATTTGGCGACTCAGAATGGGTTGTGTGGACCTATTTTGGGGGCGTCACAGTTGGTATCAGAGCTTAGGGATATGGTCTCTGGTGGAGATCAGAGACTAGAACTAGGAGGGGAGAGACGAGTAAATTCTTCGCTAGTGTGTTCTACCTAAGTTTATTTATTATTTAATTGGTCAGTCAGAATATAGGGATAATATGTGACATGTCAATTAACCATTATTTTGTGGCTGTTTTTGAGAATGGCATTTAAAAATGTTGAGGTGAGCAATGGAGCACACGAGACCGTTGAGACACCGACAATCAACAACCAGGATAAAGAGCATCAGGAAGGCAATAATCCTCCTGTAAATAACAACACCGACCAAATGACGAACGATGGTATGTTTAGGAACTTTCTAGAATTCATGCAAAACCAAACGAGAAAGACTACTGTTCAAAATGCAGGTGAAAACCATGGTAACTCATGGATGGTCACCGCTAAGCAGTTCAAAGAGTTGGGACCACCGGAGTTTTTGGAAAAGCCAGAATCACTTACAGCAGAGACATGGATAAAGCAGATCACCAAGATATTTGATGTCTTGGGATGCTCCGAGGAGCAAAAGGTTCCTTTTGTCACCTTCATGTTGCGAGGAGAGACAGATTACTGGTGGGAATCCGTAAAGCGTACTCAGCCTTCTGCATTTAAGATGTCTTGGGAGAAGTTCCAAGAATTGTTCAACAACAAGTACTTTCCCGAAAGTATTCATCACATGAAGGAGGTAGAGTTCATCAAGTTGAAGCAAAACAATACGATCGTGTCGCAGTACAAAGCTAAGTTTGTCGAGTTGTCCCGATTTGCATCCCATTTGATTGATAATGAGGAGAGAATGACGAGAATGTTTCTGCGAGGTTTGAAACCCGAAATACGTCAATACCTCATTTCTCACAAACTGTGTTTGTATTGAGATATAGTGAATAGGGCTCAGTTAGTGGAGCAGGATTATGAATCAGCTCAACCAAAAGATAACGACCAACAACACGATAATAATTGTATCGGTGGCAACAGTCATCGGAATAATGATAACCATCGTGGAGGAAATTATCATGCCAGAAATGGTAACCACTTCGGTGGTAATCATGGCCAAGATAATAGAAGAAATGATTCAAGTGAAAATTTCAAGAAGAGAATATTTAACGATGACAGAAAGACATCGGCACCAGTAACAGCAACAAATTTTAGGGGAGGAGAAAGACCGTCAGTTAGATGTTACAGATGCGGAGAGGAGGGACACATAAGTCCAAACTATTCACAACCTTCCAAGGTATGTTTTAGTTGTGAAAAAGACGCTCACATAGCTCCATTTTATCCTATAGCGAAATCAAGTTCAGCAGGGACGGTGGCACCAAAGGCGAATACGGACAAAACAAAGTCGGTGGTTTCAGGAATAGCATTTTTTGTGACTTCTCAAAAAGTGAGTAACCCGAACGAAGTTATCACAGGTTAGTTAATCATAAATTCTTGCAAAGTCTATACCTTATTAGATACCGGTTCTACCCATTCTTTTATTTCTCCTGCTTGTGCTTAACGTTTGAACTTGATCCCTGAGAAATTAGACTTTGACTTATCTATTGAAACTCCGTTAGGAGAAACCTTCATTACATCTACTATTTATAAATCTTTCTTGATTCAAGTTGGGACCATCACATTACCTGTTGAACTCATCTCTTTGAAAATACTTGCATTTGATGTAATTTTAGGAATTGATTGGTTAATCACTCATCATGCTAAAATTGATTGTGTTCGTAAGGTTGTTAGTTTTCATATTCCTAACCAACCAGTGATACAAATTTAAGCAACCAAACCACTAAAGTCAAACACTTTTGTAAGACCCCAAATTATTAATAAATGAAATTTAAATTCCCTCTATTTATTATTTTGAAATAGTAAGTGTTAAATTGATTAATGAGGTTAGTTATGGGTAAAATGCGTAAATATTTTAAATAAACAAGTGGTTATAAAATATTCATTGTTGTCGGGGAATATTCGTTGGGTCGTGGAATATTCTTCCTGTCGGGGAATATTCGTACGACGGCGCAGTCTTTTGTGGGCCCCATAACGGAAAGCGATTGGATGAAGAAAACGACAAGTATATGTTTTTTATTAATAACGGCGTAGTTGTTACCGTTAATACTGTTGGAATACCCGGTGGTTAAAACACAGTAATACGCGTTGTTACACAGTAGCACACTGTATTGCACCAATTATTGATTCTTACGTAAGAAGGCACTACTCAATAATGGTTACAGTAATTACTGTTCAGTATTTTATTTTATTGATTCAATAATTGCTGCGTTGATATTTTATATTACTGTTGTTTCAATAATTGTCACTACACAGTATTTCCCATTATCAGATCAATAATTCATATTATTTGAATAATATTATTAGATAACATTATTGGCAATGTCTAGAAAGTTCTGTCTAAGGAGAGGTTTGGTCATCTAATTGCGCGCCAGTAAGGAGAAATCCTTATTGGAAAGCCCCCTCTTTCCTGGGAACGGCCTGGTTGTCATAAATGTGATTCTGTAATATTATTTGTGAATAATTAATTATTGATTCATATGATAAGGAAATATTTATTTTTTGTGGATATAAATGAGGAATATATTTTTGTGGTTAAAAATGAAGGAGTTAATGTTGAGGTTTTTATCAGTATTTTTGTCGGAATGGAGGTATTAAAAATCAGGGTTTTTGAGATATTTTGCGGGAGTTATAATTTTTAATCCGACCGTTGGATCGTGGTAATTTTTGGATATGTTATACATATATAAGTTGAGTATATGTCCACAAATTTTGAACCGTTAAAAATGAACGTATGATTTATTATGAATTTTACGAGATGACTGGTTCAGAAATTGTTGAATTTTCGGAGTTAATCATTTTGGTAGAAAATTCTAGAATTGGTGGGCCCCACTCTTGGTTGGTGAAGAAATGTGCTGAGATTTTTATTCAAATGTGGTGGGTGGGAATAGTAGCAGGTAAAGCCATCAGGTTGCAGGTTAAGTCTGCTTCGGCGTGCTAACATTTTCCTATAAATAGAGGGCTAAGTTAGAATTGAAAATCACACCAGAAACAAGTTTTCTCTCTTTCTCTCTCTAGATTATTGAGTGTATTTTGTGAGTATTTAGATACTTTGAGAGTTTCTATTCATCAGAACAAGTGTCTTTCAGCCTTATACTGGTATTCCGACCAGAAGTACTGTCTTTACGAGGTAAGGGATGTTATTTTATTCAAAAATGATATTATTTCTTCAATATCATTATGCCGAAATATTGATTGGAAATTTTTATCAAATTTGGAACTTTTCACGTCGGGGTTACTATTCACGAGTTACTATTCACGAGTTACTATTCACCGAAAAATAAAATTTTCTTCTTTTCGTCCAAAATATCTATTCTGGGTACTAGCTTTGATTGTATCCATGTTTTTATCATTCTTGAATTCTACTTCACTATGAATAATTATAAGGTATTTTTGGACATGGATAAATCGAAATACGAATCCTTAATATTTGTTATTTTGTTTCACTGGATTCGTTTTCTTTAAGATATTTTTCATCATTCTCAGTCCTAAATGATGATATTACTGAATATCTTTGGCCCGTAGAGCAAAGATGAATGATTAACTGATGAATATCTTTGGCCCGTAGTGCAAAGATGAACAGGTGTTGAGATGAACATGACCGACTGGTGATACAAATAAATATCTTTGGCCTGTAGTGCAAAGATGAATATTTGATTAAAGATGGTTATTGATTGTTGTTACAGGGATAAAATATTGATGATGGACTTTTAAATCTTAGAAGATAGTAGAACTCATTCTCTACTTGACTCTTCTAATGGTTTGCTGTTTCCGCTGCAGTTATTGATTTAAAACTTGTTGTCTATTGTATTCTATTAGATTTTTCCCTGTTGAAGACTAACGATAATTTGTTCTGTATTATCTTAGTCATAATGTTCTTTACTGGGCTAGTTGAGCTCACCCTTTTCCTTTTTGTTCCATTTTTCTCAGGAGGCGAGAATGTAGCGAGTACTAGTCGGGGTATGGAATGATGGTTCTAGAAGTTACTTTAGTAGTCCTCACTATTTTTGTGAAATAATGTATCAATAATTGTAATGAGGGCTTATTTGAGTGTGGATATTGTCTAAATGACAATATTTGTATTTAAACTCACAGTTCTTGTGTTGTAATAATAAAGATGTAGTTGTTTCTGTACCATGTATTTTGGCGACTCAGAATGGGTGTTGTATACCTATTTTGGGGGCGTCACAGTTGGTATCAGAGCTTAGGGATATGATCTCTGGCGGAGATCGGGGAATAGAACTAGGAGGGGAGAGACGAATCCTTCGCTAGTGTGTCCTACCTAAGCTTATTTATTGGTCAGTCATAATATAGGGGTATTATGTGATTTGTTAATTTATTTAATTAACCCTTGTTTTATGGCAGTATTTGAGAATGTCGACTGAGAATGTTAATAGTGGAGTAAATGAGACCGTGGAGACACCGGTGTTTACCAACGAGGAGAACGTACAACAGGCTGGCAATGTTCCTCCTGTGAACAACACCAATGAGCAGATGATGAACGATGGAATGTTTAGAAGTTTTTTGCAATTCATGCAAAACCAGACAAGGGAGACTCGTGTTCAAAATACAGGAGGAAATGATAGCAATTCACGGTTTGTCACAGCCAAACAGTTCAAAGAATTGGGACCACCAGAATTTAAGGGAAAGCCGGATCCGATCATGGCGGAAACGTGGGTCAAGTAAATTACCAAGATATTCGATGTCTTGGGATGCACGGAGGAACAGAAGGTTCCATTCGCCACCTTTATGTTCCGTGGCGAGGCAGATTACTGGTGAGAATCTGTGAAGCGTACCCATCCAACCGCACTCAGCATGTCTTGGGAGACATTTCAAAAACTGTTCAATGACAAGTACTTTCCTGAAAGTATTCGTCATATGAAGGAGGTAGAGTTTATTAGACTAGAGCAGAATAATATGACGGTATCTCAGTACGAGGCAAAGTTTGCAGAGTTGTCCAGGTTTGCACCTCATTTGGTGGAGAATGAGGAACGTATGACGAGGATGTTTTTGAGAGGTTTGAAACCTGGCATACGTCAATATCTCATTTCTCATAAATTTTCTCTCTATTCAGATGTTGTCAACAGGGCTCAATTATTAGAGCGAGATAATGAGTACGGTCAACTGAGGGACCACAACCAGGATCATATCGGTGACAGCAGTCATCAGAACAATGATAACCAGCGGAGAAAGAAAAATACAGACAAGAACGGCAACCACTCTGGTGGTAATCGTGGCTATGAAAATAGAAGAAGCGAGTCGGGAGGAGATTTTAAAAAGAGGAGATTCAACAATGATAATACGAAGACGTCAGCACCAGCAGCAACTGGTTCCAAGGGAGGAGAACGACCACTGATTATATGCTATAAGTGCGGAAAAGAAGGGCATATCAGCCCAAACTGCCCACAACAGTTTAAGGTATGTTATAATTGTGGAAAGGAAGGACATATCGCTCGAGATTGCACTATAGCAAAACCAAGTCCAGCGGGGATGGTGACTCAAAAAGCTGTCCCAGAAAAGATAAAGTCAACGGTTCCTGGAAGAGCGTTTGTCGTGACTGGTCAACATGCGAGGAACCCAAACGAGGTGATCACGGGTAAGCTAATCATAAATTCATGCGAAGTTTATACCTTATTAGATACCGGTTCTACCCATTCTTTTATCTCTCCTGCTTGTGCTCAACGTTTAAACTTGACTCCGGAGAAGTTAGACTTTGATTTATCTGTGGAGACTCCGTTAGGAGAAACTTTCATCACATCCACTGTTTATAAATCTTGTGTGATCCAAGTTGGCACCATCACCTTACCTGTTGACCTTATCTCTTTAAAGATACTTGCTTTTGATGTAATTTTAGGGATTGATTGGCTAACTACTCATCATGCCAAAATTGATTGTTTTCGTAAGGTTGTTAGTTTTCATATTCCTAACCAACCTGTTGTACGAATTCAAACAACTAAGCCATTAAAATCAATCACTGTTATATCAAGCCATAAAGTCATTCGTTTATTAAAAAACGGATGTCAAGCTTTCTTAGCCCATGTTATGGATTTGAATAAAGACACGTCAAATTTGAATAATATTCCTGTTGTTATTGACTTTCCTGACGTATTTCCTGAAGAACTTCCCGGTCTACCCCCGGAACGAGAAATTGAATTCTTTATTGATCTTGAACCTGGTACAAAGCCCATTTCTAAAACCCCATATCGAATGGCTCCTATTGAACTTCAGGAGTTAAAGGTCCAACTACAAGAGTTGTTGGACATCGGTTTCATTCGTCCTAGTACATCTCCTTGGGGTGCTCCTGTTTTATTTGTAAAGAAAAAAGACGGGAATATGCGACTTTGTATTGATTACCGGGAATTAAACCATGTCACTATTAAGAATAGGTATCCGCTACCTCGTATTGATGACCTGTTTGACCAGTTACAAGGAGCACAATTCTTTTCAAAGATCGATCTTCGTTCTGGATATCATCAGCTGAAGGTTAAAACTGAGGATATTCCAAAGACTGCCTTCAGAACTCGGTACGGGCATTATGAGTTCCTAGTTATGTCTTTTGGATTGACTAATGCTCCTGCGGCTTTCATGGATATGATGAACCGAGTATTCAAGGATTATTTGGATCAGTTCGTTGTTGTCTTTATTGATGACATCCTCATATATTCCAAAAGCCGTGAAGATCATGAGCATCATTTGAAGCTGGTACTCCAAAGGCTGCGTGAAAATAAGTTATATGCTAAGTTGAAGAAATGCGAGTTCTGGCTTGAGGAAGTAGCTTTCCTAGGGCACGTGGTGTCAAAACATGGAGTATCTATTGACCCGGCGAAGATTGAAGCAATACAAAGTTGGGAGCAACCAAAGACGGTGACCGAAGTACGTATCTTTCTAGGCTTAGCTGGTTATTATCGAAGATTCGTGGAAGGGTTTTCTCGAATCGCTACCCCGTTAACTCAGCTGACTCGGAAAGATATCAAATTCGTATGGAGCGAGGAATGCGAGAAGAGTTTTCAAGAGCTTAAGAGGAGACTCATTTCGGCACCTGTTCTGACAATACCATCTGGTTCGGATGGATTTGTTATCTACAGTGATGCTTCAGGCAAAGGGTTAGGATGTGTTCTCATGCAACATGGGAAAGTCATAGCCTATGCCTCGCGACAACTCAAAGAATATGAGAGGAATTATCCTACTCATGATTTGGAGTTGGCAGCAGTAGTTTTCGCGTTGAAGATCTGGAGACACTACCTGTATGGGGAGAAAGTGGAGATCTATACAGATCATAAAAGCCTTAAATATTTCTTCACCCAAAAGGAACTCAACATGCGGCAGCGACGTTGGCTCGAGCTGTTGAAAGATTACGATCATACCATCCAATATCATCCTGGAAAAGCAAACGTAGTAGCTGACGCATTGAGTAGAAGATCATATGCGGGTACGAGTGCAATGTTGTTAACACAAAGGCCCATTTTGTATGACTTGCAAAGGATGGAGATAGAGATGAAGGCTCCAAGTACCCACATGATGATATCAAATATACGAGTAGAACCGACTTTAATCGATAAAGTTAAAGCTGCTCAAGCTACGGACATAGAGCTGATGCGTATGAAGAAGAAAGTGCAAGAAGGTTCTATTCCAGAAGCAAGAATCGATGAAGAAGGAATACTTCGAGTCCACTCTAGACTCTGTGTTCCTAACAATTCTGATTTGAAGTACAAGATCATGATGGAAGCACACAATACACCATTTGCAATCCATCCTGGAAGTACCAAAATGTATCGTGATCTACGACATACATTTTGGTGGAATAATATGAAGAGAGAGATTGCAAAGTTTATCTCGAGGTGTTTAACTTGTCAACGTGTAAAAGCGGAACATCAAGTACCAAAGGGTCCATTGTAACCACTTGAGATTCCGAAATGGAAGTGGGAACACATTACCATGGATTTCGTTACGGGTCTTCCCACGGTTTCTCAAGGCATAAATGCTATTTGGGTTATTGTTGATAGATTAACCAAGTCTGCTCATTTCTTGCCGATACGGGAGACTTATTCCCTTGAACGTCTTGCTCGTATATACGTAGATGAGATTGTGAGACTGCATGGCATGCCAGTATCCATAGTTTCGGATCGTGACCCAAGATTCACTTCAAGATTTTGGGTTAGCTTGCAAAAAGCTATGGGCACAGATTTACGATTTAGTTCGGCATACCATCCTCAAACGGACGGACAATCAGAGAGGACTATTCAAACTCTTGAAGATCTATTAAGACTTTGTGTCCTAGATTTCAAAGGCAGTTGGGATAAGTACCTACCATTGGTGGAATTCTCTTACAATAACAGTTATCAGGCAAGTATAGGTGTGGCCCCATTTGAAGCATTATATGGACGAAAGTGTCGCTCTCCAGTATGCTGGGACGAGGTGGGTGAAGCAACATTGTTGGGACCAGAGTTGGTACGCATGACTACAGAGAAGATCCAAACGATTCGACAACGTATACAAACGGCACAGGATCGACAAAAGAGTTATGCGGATCTTCATCGGAAGGACGTGGAATTTGACATTGGGGATCATGTATTGTTGCGTGTGGCTCCATGGAAAGGAGTTACAAGATTTGGGAAGAGAGGAAAGCTCAATCCACGATTTATTGGTCCATTTCAGATTCTTGACCGAGTAGGAAATGTGGCCTATAGACTTGCGTTACCTCCAAGTATGTCTCGTGTTCATAATGTTTTTCATATATCTGTGTTACGTAAATATGTGAAAGACCCAGACCACGTTATTGAGTTAGAACCGGACGAGATAGCTGAAGACTTAACGTACGAAGAGGTACCTGTCAAGATCTTGGATAGAAAGGAGCATGTCCTACGCACGAAGGTCATACCACAAGTTAAAGTTTTGTGGAGAAACCATGCTATTGAGGAAATGACCTGGGAGTTGGAAACGGAAATGAAAGCGAGGTATCCTCATCTTTTCGAAACACCAGGTACGTACGTCAATTTCGAGGACGAAATTTCATAAGGAGGGGAGGTTGTAAGACCCCAAATTATTAATAAATGAAATTTAAATTCCCTCTATTTATTATTTTGAAATAGTAAGTGTTAAATTGATTAATGAGGTTAGTTATGGGTAAAATGCGTAAATATTTTAAATAAACAAGTGGTTATAAAATATTCATTGTTGTCGGGGAATATTCGTTGGGTCGTGGAATATTCTTCCTGTCGGGGAATATTCGTACGACGGCGCAGTCTTTTGTGGGCCCCATAACGGAAAGCGATTGGATGAAGAAAACGACAAGTATATGTTTTTTATTAATAACGGCGTAGTTGTTACCGTTAATACTGTTGGAATACCCGGTGGTTAAAACACAGTAATACGCGTTGTTACACAGTAGCACACTGTATTGCACCAATTATTGATTCTTACGTAAGAAGGCACTACTCAATAATGGTTACAGTAATTACTGTTCAGTATTTTATTTTATTGATTCAATAATTGCTGCGTTGATATTTTATATTACTGTTGTTTCAATAATTGTCACTACACAGTATTTCCCATTATCAGATCAATAATTCATATTATTTGAATAATATTATTAGATAACATTATTGGCAATGTCTAGAAAGTTCTGTCTAAGGAGAGGTTTGGTCATCTAATTGCGCGCCAGTAAGGAGAAATCCTTATTGGAAAGCCCCCTCTTTCCTGGGAACGGCCTGGTTGTCATAAATGTGATTCTGTAATATTATTTGTGAATAATTAATTATTGATTCATATGATAAGGAAATATTTATTTTTTGTGGATATAAATGAGGAATATATTTTTGTGGTTAAAAATGAAGGAGTTAATGTTGAGGTTTTTATCAGTATTTTTGTCGGAATGGAGGTATTAAAAATCAGGGTTTTTGAGATATTTTGCGGGAGTTATAATTTTTAATCCGACCGTTGGATCGTGGTAATTTTTGGATATGTTATACATATATAAGTTGAGTATATGTCCACAAATTTTGAACCGTTAAAAATGAACGTATGATTTATTATGAATTTTACGAGATGACTGGTTCAGAAATTGTTGAATTTTCGGAGTTAATCATTTTGGTAGAAAATTCTAGAATTGGTGGGCCCCACTCTTGGTTGGTGAAGAAATGTGCTGAGATTTTTATTCAAATGTGGTGGGTGGGAATAGTAGCAGGTAAAGCCATCAGGTTGCAGGTTAAGTCTGCTTCGGCGTGCTAACATTTTCCTATAAATAGAGGGCTAAGTTAGAATTGAAAATCACACCAGAAACAAGTTTTCTCTCTTTCTCTCTCTAGATTATTGAGTGTATTTTGTGAGTATTTAGATACTTTGAGAGTTTCTATTCATCAGAACAAGTGTCTTTCAGCCTTATACTGGTATTCCGACCAGAAGTACTGTCTTTACGAGGTAAGGGATGTTATTTTATTCAAAAATGATATTATTTCTTCAATATCATTATGCCGAAATATTGATTGGAAATTTTTATCAAATTTGGAACTTTTCACGTCGGGGTTACTATTCATGAGTTACTATTCACGAGTTACTATTCACGAGTTACTATTCACCGAAAAATAAAATTTTCTTCTTTTCGTCCAAAATATCTATTCTGGGTACTAGCTTTGATTGTATCCATGTTTTTATCATTCTTGAATTCTACTTCACTATGAATAATTATAAGGTATTTTTGGACATGGATAAATCGAAATGCGAATCCTTAATATTTGTTATTTTGTTTCACTGGATTCGTTTTCTTTAAGATATTTTTCATCATTCTCAGTCCTAAATGATGATATTACTGAATATCTTTGGCCCGTAGAGCAAAGATGAATGATTAACTGATGAATATCTTTGGCCCGTAGTGCAAAGATGAACAGGTGTTGAGATGAACATGACCGACTGGTGATACAAATAAATATCTTTGGCCTGTAGTGCAAAGATGAATATTTGATTAAAGATGGTTATTGATTGTTGTTACAGGGATAAAATATTGATGATGGACTTTTAAATCTTAGAAGATAGTAGAACTCATTCTCTACTTGACTCTTCTAATGGTTTGCTATTTCCGCTGCAGTTATTGATTTAAAACTTGTTGTCTATTGTATTCTATTAGATTTTTCCCTGTTGAAGACTAACGATAATTTGTTCTGTATTATCTTAGTCATAATGTTCTTTACTGGGCTAGTTGAGCTCACCCTTTTCCTTTTTGTTCCATTTTTCTCAGGAGGCGAGAATGTAGCGAGTACTAGTCGGGGTATGGAATGATGGTTCTAGAAGTTACTTTAGTAGTCCTCACTATTTTTGTGAAATAATGTATCAATAATTGTAATGAGGGCTTATTTGAGTGTGGATATTGTCTAAATGACAATATTTGTATTTAAACTCACAGTTCTTGTGTTGTAATAATAAAGATGTAGTTGTTTCTGTACCATGTATTTTGGCGACTCAGAATGGGTGTTGTATACCTATTTTGGGGGCGTCACAACTTTCATATCAAGCCTTAAAGCCATTCGTTTATTGAAAAACGGATGTCCAGCTTTCTTAGCCCATGTCATGGATTTAAACAAAAATACGTCAGATTTGAATGATATTTCTGTTGTTAGTGAATTTCCTGACGTATTTCCTGAAGAACTTCATGGCCTACCCCTAGAGCATGAAATCGAATTTTGTATTGACCTTGAACCTGGTACAAAACACATTTTCAAAACCCCATATCGAATGGCTCCTATTGAACTTCAGGAGTTAAAAACCCAACTACAGGAGTTGGTACCCGAGCCTCTCGTTGGTGACTTCATTTGTGGAATGCACCGAAGTCAGACTCTCTGTAGGGGACGCCATATTCATGAGGTGGTAAACTGATAGGTGCCATTGTGACGTGCTATCCAAAATTAGGATATGAGTCACAGTTGAGAGAAACCTAAGTAAGTAATCGAAATACGTAGCTTTCTAAGGCTTAGCTGATTTTTATCGAAGATTCGTGGAAGGATTTTCTCGAATTGTTACTCCATTAACTCAGCTGACTCGAAAAGATATAAAATTCGAATGGAGCAAGGAATGTGAGAAGAGCTTCCAAGAACTCAACATGCGGCAACGACGTTGGCTCGAGCTGTTGAAAGATTACGATCATACCATTCAATACCATCCTGAAAAAGCGAACGTGGTAGCTAACGCATTGAGTAGAAAATCATATGCGGTTATGAGTGCGACGTTGTTAACACAAAGACCCATTTCGTATAACTTACAAATGATGGAGATAGAGTTAAAGACTCTAGGGACCCATGTGATGACGTCAAATATACGCGTAGAACCGACTTTAATCGATAAAGTTAAGGCTGCTAAAGCTACAGACCCGGAGCTGATGAATATGAAGATGAAAGTACAAGAATGTGTTATTCCAGAAGCAAGAGTCAATGAAGAGAGGAAATCTCAACCCTCGATTTATTGGTCCATTTGAAATCCTCAATCGAGTAGGAATTGTAGCCTATAGACTCGCTTTACCGCTAAGTATGTCGCGTGTTCATAACGTTTTTCATGTATCGATGTTACGTAAATATGTAGACGACCCGAACCACATTATTGAATTAGAACCAGACGAGATAGCAGAAGATTTAACGTACGAGGAGGTACCAGTCAAGATCTTGGATAGGAAGGAGCATGTCCTACACACAAAGGTTATACCACAAGTCAAAGTTTTGTGGAGGAACCGTGATATTGAGGAAATGACCTAAGAGTTAGAATCTGATATGAAAACAAGGTATTCTCATCTCTTCGACATACCAGGTACGTACGTCAATTTCAAGAACGAAATTTCATAAGGAGGGGTGGTTGTAAGACCCCAACTTTTTATAAATAAAATTAAATTTTCTCTATTTATTATTTTGAAATAGTAAGGGGCTGATTTGATTAATGTGGTTAGTTATGGGTAAAATGCGCAAATATTTTAAATAAGCAAGTGATTATAAAATATTCATTATTGTCGGGGAATATTCGTTTGGTCGTGGAATATTCTTGTTGTTGGGGAATATTCGTACGACGACGTAGCCATTTGTGGGCCCCATAACGAAAAACTGTCGAATGAAGAAAACGGTAAGTATAAATTTTTATAAATAATGGCGAAGTTGTTACCGTTAACACTGTTGGAATACCCGGTGGTTAAAATACAGGAATATGTGATGTTGCACAGTAGCACTCGATATTGCACAATAATTTTAATTATAGATTCTTACGTAAGAAGTCACTACTCAATAATTATTACAGTAATTACTATTCAATATTTTATTTTATTGATTCAATAATTGCTACGTTGATATTTTATATTATTAATTCAATAATTGTCACTGCACAGTATTTTCCATTATCAGATCAGTAATTAATATTATTTGAATAATATTATTAGATAGCATTATTGACAATGTCTAAGAAAGTGCTGTCTAGAAAAAGGGTTTGGTCACCTAATTGCGCGATAGTAAGAAGAAATCCTTATCGGAAAGCCCCTTCTTTCCTGAGAACGACCTGGTTGTCATTATTGTGATTCTGTAATATTATTTATGAATAATTAATTATTAATAAAAATAATAAGAAAATATTTATTAAATGGAGAAATTTTTAAAGAGACAATTATTAAGAGTTGATATTTTATCTTCGATAAAATAATTTATTCAAATATATTATTATAATATTACATTATAAGTGTATGATGTAATAATATAATAATATAATAACGGTGATATTTTTACAATGAATGCACGATATATGAATTAATGAGGAGGAAGAGAGAAAATTGAGTATGGAGTATTTTTGTTACAAAAAATATGTTAAATATGTTGGTGGACCCCATTTTTTACTAAAATTTGATTATAGCCTGCAAGTTCGTCCGTATGTGGATTTCGGTCATTTTCTATTTAGAATTTGGAAAAACTTTCTTCTACAAAGTTGTAGAGAATTAAATTTCTTATGGAATGGACATAAGATTTGAATTTTTCTGATAAAAGGACTATTTATTATGAATTATTGAAGTTCCAAAATAATTAATTTTTGGAGTTATAAATATTTTTTTAAGAAAAATATTTTTTGTGAGTTGGTGGGCCCCACTTATTGTTGTAAATGCTAAAATAAGATTTTCAAAGTGGGCGTAGAAATTTTTTTTAAAAATAATAATATTATATTAAATTTTCTACTTTGGCATTCTAAGCATTTTTTTATAAATAGGATGTTTAAGTTAGAATTGAAAATCACACCAGAATCAGAAGTTTTCTCTCTCTATAATATAGAGTGTATTTTTGTGAGTATTTAGATGTCTTAAGTGTAGCTATTCAGTGCAAGTTTTCTTCTGCATTATATACGATATTTCAGTTAGAAGTATTGTTCTTTTGAGGTAAGGGATGTTATTTTTTTCGTAAATGATGTTATTTCTTTCAATATCATTATATCAAAATATTGGTATGAATTTTATTATGAAATTCTTACCTTTTCATGCCGATGTTACTATTCACGTATACGACACTATTCACGAATACAGTACTATTCACGAAGTATGATTTTTCTTATAAAATTTTTATATTTTTGTGTCGAGGTTACTATTCACGTATACGACACTATTCACGAATACGATACTATTCACAGAAAATTAAATTTTCTTTTCTTTGTCCAAGTTGTCTATAATGGTTACTATCTTTAGTTGTATTCATGTTTTGATCTTCATTCATGAATTTTGCTTCACAATTGTTTATTATGGAGTATTTTTGAACTTGGATAAACTAAAGTATGAATCCCTAATCTTTGTCCTTTTATCTTTTTGGGTTCATTTTTTTAAAAATATTGTTATCATCCTCAGTCCTAAATGGTGATATAACTGAATATCTTTAACCTGTAGTGCAAAGATTAATGATTACCTGATGAATATCTTTGGCCTGTAGTGCAAAGATGGACAGGCGTTGAGATGAACATGACCAACTGGTGATACGAATGAATATCTTGGGCCCGTAGTGCAAAGATGAATATTTGATTCAAGATATATATTGATTGATATCACGGGGATAAAAAATTGATAATGGACTTTTAAATCATAGAAAATAGTAGACTTCATTATCTACTTAACTCTTCTAAAGAATTGTTATTTCTGCTGCGAATATTGATCTAAACTTGTTGTCCATTATATTTTATCTGATTTATTGAAGGCTAACGATAATTTATTTTTCATTATCTTAGTCATAATATTCTTTAATGGGCTAGTTAAGCTCACCATTTTTTTTTTGTTCTATTTTTCTTCTCAGGAGGCGAGAATATAGCGGGAACTAGTCGGGGTGCAGAGTGATATTTCAAGACAGTTGTTTAGCAGTCCTCACTATTTTATAAAATAGTGTATCAATAATTGTAATGAAGACTTATTTAAGTTTGAATATTGTCTAGAAGACAATATTTGTATTTAAACTCACAGCATATGTGTTCTCGTATTTTGCACGACAATTGTAATAATGAAGTTGTAGTTATTTTCTATAACATGTATTTGGCGACTCAGAATGAGTTATGTGGACCTATTTTGGGGGCGTCACAAAATCGCTCACGTACACTCACATGCATATTTTGATGGCACATGTGACTTGCTCTGCATATGAGCCATCAAAATATGTATGTGAGTATGTGAACGGTATGTGAGCGATTTTATATGATAGTAGACTTACTGATTAATATAATATATTTAACACACAACTCTTAACATATAAAAAATTATAAGTTTTAGCAAGTATTTTTTAAAATAAAATAGATTAAACAATCATACTTATAAAATCATGTATTATTGTGTATTTGTGTTATAAGATGGACATATATTAGAATCCTAATAAAATGCCCCCACCACTTTGAAATAATTTAAAGTACTCTCTACATCTATAAAAATAAAAAAATAAAATTCATGTACATTTGTAAATTTGAGTACACTAAGCATGTATTTTTTTTTATTATTAATCTTAAAGTAATATTCTCTATGTAATTAGAAATTTATTTTTGTTTTAATGTTTAAAATTAGAGATACTTTATTTATTAGTTGATTCACTATCAAATTTATAGTAATGTTTGGATATGTTTGAAAAACTAAACTTTTTCTTAAAAGTTATCGGTTCACAGATGTATTTCTAATTTTTGGCACGTTCAGAGTGAATATAATTTTAGTACATCGCATATAATTTGCAAGAGTTATCATACGAAAATGACTTCGTATTGTGTAAATGAATACACTCATTCTCATATTTGATACAAAAAGATATTTTATATTAAATATATAATTGAAAGCACAAATTTAGTTTCTTCAATTTTTGATTTCACAACTTTTTGGTTTAGCTTTTCGTATTCATATTAGCATAATTACTATTCAAATTTGTATCAATATTATATACTATCCAAATTTTAAAATATTTTTATCTCTAATAAGAATAAAAAAAAAGAAGTATATTTTTCTTTCCTATTCAAATTGGTACAAGTACTATATAAATTTATAATGATTAATTATATATTACAAATGTATTCAAAAGAAACTCAATCAATCTCTAATAGAAAAAGTAACTTCTAAAAGAATTTTTATTTTTAGGTTTTACCAATTTAATTACAAAAAAAATTATTACAATTTTATGTAATTAACTAAGACAATATAACACATTATTCTATATCACCTAAATTTATTAAAACTTGAAATTATACCAAATCACATAATTAATTGTATTAATAATATATGTGATTTTTTTTAAACTTAATAACTGTAAAATTAGTTAAAAAATTATAGTGAATTCATCACTAACTAATTATTATAACTAAATTAAGTGAGTATTTGTTTTGAGTTGAATGGAGCTGAATGACTGAATCGGTCAGTGCGTTTGTTTTGGTCTGAATGGTTGAATAGGTAAGATGGATGAAATGAATGGCTAAGGTGGTGTTTAATAAAATTGAGTGTTAAGACCTGAACAGTTTAGACGTCTGAATAATATAGAGCATCTGAATAGAATTGTGTCTGAATGAAAAAATATTGTTTGATAATTAATTTTTTCAAAATATCTAAATAACAGTATTTTACCATTTTAACCCTCTGAACAGTTTAAACAAAATCTGTTTAATAATCAGAAGGTCTGAATATTATTTTAAATACATATTTATAATATTTTGACCACAATATGATAAAATAAAAATAAAAAAGTACAAATTAAATTAACTTCAAACATAGTATCATGTCCCAAAAATATCAACATAGCATAATAATTCAACCATACAAATTAAATTAACTTCAAACAGTTGTTAAGAGTTGAAGTGCAATTTGTTCAAGTATATTAACCATAAATTCTACACCTTGATCACCGCATTGTGGTTCATCTTGTCCCTCTTCTTCGTTTCCTTCATTTTGCTCCGCTTCATCGTCAAACATGTTATCTCGATCATATTGAGCAAACAATTCATCCTCAATGTTATGCTTCCTTATAAAATTATGGACTGCGAAGCAAGCGATAACTATATCCCTTTGTACTGTAAAAGGGTACGGAGCCATTCGTTTCAAAATTGAAAATCTTGCTTTCAACACACCATAAGCACGCTCGATAACATTTCTGAGTTGTGCATGAGCATGGTTGAATTTTTCCTCTTTATTCAAAGCGTGTCTGCATCGAAAATCAGCTAACCAATACGTTGTATTGCGATATGGAGATAAAATCCTCGAGTGTTTATGTATGCAGCATCACAAAGATAATATTTATCTGTAATTGAGACAAAAAATAATGATTATTAGTAATAACTTGAATGATGAAATTTTATGACAAAAATAAGTAATAATTGAAAATGGTAAAAGAAAGTGTAATATATACCCGGGGGAGAAAATGGAAAACCAGAAGATGGATCAAATGCAACTTCTTTTAGCACTCGTGAGTCGTGTGCAATCCCTTCCCATTCGGCCCAAACAAATATGAATATCATGTTAAAATCACGTATTCCTAAAACATTTTGATAACATTCATCCCTTCCTCTTCCTCTATAACGCGTTTGTTGATCAACAAGAACAACTGCATGTACAAGAGTACCATCTAATGCACCTATTGCACCCTGCATTAAAAAACTTAGAGTTCTCAAAGTATTTTATTGTATGGAATAAAAGTAAAAAAGAAAAGAATTTGTATGTCACTTACCGAAAATATTTGTCATGAGTTTTTATGGTTCTCCGGAATATCTGGATTTGGATCAAATGATGTAGGCATTATAATTTCTTTTGAAAACTCAGTCATCCCATTTAACACCTCATGAAAATATCTATGTATTGTTTGAGTAGAATGTTGAAATCTGCGTTTTACAACTCTAAAGCGTTCATTATGGCCTATGATGGTTAAGAAGATTGTCATTTTCTCCTCAACTGTTATGTATCTACTATTGTGTACCTATTGTTTTTCCTTGAAGTGTTCACATAGACACACATATGCATCACGAGAAAGACGCATCAATTCTCGACACTATGTATTTGATCCATTTAACAATTTTAATGTGTAAGCATGCCCGCTCAATGCCGAAGTAGTATCCATAATTCCATTGACTAGTTGCATAATTGAAGTTAGTGATGCTTTGGTTGCCAAGGGATTTCCTACCAAGGGTAGCTCTCTTTGTGCTGTTTTAAATCAGCAGATTCTCATGAGTCATAAAATATACATACAACAGATGAGAGAGAAAACTGCATTCTGTCTCTGTCTATTCCTCTAGAGTATATCCCTCAAAAGGTTACAAATAGTGCCAATACACATTACATGATCCTACTTCCACTTCTTCCAAATGAAAATGATTGAAGTCTAAAATCACTCTGAAATATATTATCTATGTATCCTATGCAAATTTTAGCATTTACAAATAACAAAGAAATTAGTTGCAAGAGTTGCTATTATTTTCTTAAGAAAATGATATATATGTAGATAAATCTCATCAATCCTTTATTAATTACATAAGTTTTGCAATATATATCAATTTACTTTTCAAAAATATGTTACCCTATTTTATTTTTTTAAATCTGTTTGCTCCCTTTTTAAAACTCACAAATGCAGTGCTAAACAGATGCCATAACGAAAGATGTTAGAAATAAAATATAAGGAAGCAAGATTTTTGGAAAAGTTCTTTATTTGAACATTTTAGCAATTAGCTTGTGGGCAGGATTTAGAACTTCTAATTTCATGGAAGTTCAAATATGAGCTAACCAGATTTCTAATTCACATTACCCAGCCAAGACAGCAGGTAACCCAAAACAGATATCAATTATGGCCCTTTTCTAATTATAATAATAATAAACAAAAATTTACTCAATTCTTCAAGTAATTGCTAACTTACCCTGTTTAATTGCTTTCTAATGTAAATTTCTTGATGCACAGCCCTGCTGTCCTCTTTTAGTGATGATTGATTCTATCTTCAATCTAATAAGTTTTACCTATTTGCCAAATTTGGTGATTAAAAAGAGCCCAAGAAGATGTGGTCTTATATTTGGAGTATATATAGTTCGGCAGTTAGAGAGGAAAGAAAAATGGAACAGAATGGGTGAGTATTGGAATAAGGAGAGTTGATAATAACCATACTCTGTTATAATTTCATATCAGACAAACTGCTTGGTGGCCTCTTAACTCATTAAGCTTGTGACAACTCTTACTCTCTTAACAATTATGAGCTCATACTCTGTTATAAAGAATTCATGTTTGTTATCATAGTGTATCCATCATCAACAGCACTCCCAGTTCACAATGTATTCAAAAAAACACACATTAATCACATAGCCAAGGCAAGAAAATCAAGAAGTAGAACCAATAACAAAAATAAACCAACACAAAAAGCTTTTTTTAATGGGAAAGAGCAAAATATACCACATTAAAAATAAAATCTCAAGCAGCCACAACAAAAAGATCAACGAAATCACAAAACTCATAAACAAAGAAATCGCACCAGCAGTGTCAAAGAAATCACAAAACATAAAATTTTAGATTCAAAGAAATTGCACCTGTAGTTTCAGCAAGAACAAAGATCTAGGATTTGAGCGAAGGAGAAGAGCAGTAGACAGGAGCGACCGATCAAAGTGAATGAAACGGGAGAGATAATATGGTTCAGATTGTATTGTGGACAAAAGTGGAATTTTGTAATACAGCTGAGGTTATTTTTGCCCCAAAAAAGTGTAAACTCGGTAAGAGGAGACTCTGAATGGTATAAAATTGTTTTTGAATCTTACCGATAAAGAGACATTAAGAGGCAATAAATTTTTTACTAAACAAGTTTTGCCTCTGACCGAATCAGAGGCAAACCTATTAAGAGGTATTAAGACCTTATCAAACACTACCTAGTTTTTTAGCTGAATGAAGTAAAAAAAAGTTATAAAAAATTTAAAAAAATATTAAGTAATATTAAATAAATTTATAACAATTTTGAATTTTTTTCAGAGGGGTAAAATAATAAAATTTTGTTATTCAGATATTTCATACATATCAATTATCAAATAATTTTTTTCATTCAGATTCAACTCATTCAGATTCTGATTCATTCAATTTTTATCAAACACCCCCTAAAACTTATTAGATTTTGAATTTCGTACTCCTATTCAGATTATAATTTGAAGTAAATTTTGTTAATATAAACACTAATATAAAATTTCATTACAAATTTAAAAAAATTAAAATAATTATTTTCTCATAATTATAACTAAATAAATATTCACTCCTTTTAAATGTTTAGCTTAATTATTCATCGAAGAAACCTAAAATATATAATTCAATATTTATTATTTAAATAAATATTTAATAATCTAATAACTACAATTATCTATCATAATATACCAAAAACCATAACAATGTTGCCCTCTGATTAACATATGCTTTTAAAAAACTTCAAAAACAATTTTTGTACTCCTACAATTATCAACAAATGGCAAAGTCATTCTTCATAGAGTGATTAATTTACAAAATATCATAAAGAATACTCCCATTTACAAATAGCTGGTAAAGAGAGAAGATTTCACAACCAGGAAGTGGAACTATCAGAAAAGCAAGGGAAAAAGGGAAAAAAGAAAGCATTCTTTTAACTCGAATCCCCCTCAAAAAATTTAATCTTATATTATTATCTATAATTATCCAACTACAGCTTTTACAACAAAGAGATTACATTCCTCTAAAGTGCCTAGTCTGGTCCATATAACTTCTTCAGCAGCAGCTTCAGGCAAATCAGCCATGTACACGACCTCCACCTATCAAAAAGAACAACACTTGATTAGCCTATAGGTGGAAACAAAGTTGCAATGCTTCCCTCATCAACTTGTACCAATAAAACGAAGCCCATAGGAATGAGAGCTGGCTTTGAACAAATATAATTCCCACCATTAACCGTCAAAAATCCTAATGTTCAAAAAACTGTTGTAATCGGTTGACGGGAATGCTTGCATCATGTGGAGATGCCATGTGATATGATCAAATATCAAAACTGCAATTGTTTTTACTGAAAGAAATCTATTTCACGTAGTGATGACGATTTTATAATCATGAACATGTATTCTCAACAAAAGCTGTAGTTTTTGTGATGCAAATGGTCGGTCATCTCAGAAGTCTAGGAGTATAGATTCATTGTAAAAGGCAAGTTTAATACAGCTTTATACCTCTGCTGCCACCAGACTTGCTAGCAGACCCTCCCCTGCCCCGTCCCCCGCCCACACCTTTTGAACCTCCATCATCTGCACCACGGCCCATGCCTTTTGCCTGTCTCCCACCAGCAACATCATCTCTACCTCTTCCCCTTCCACGTCCTACGCCAGGTGGTCTTCTATCTGTAAATTAAGATTAGTCAACAAAGTAAATTAAGATTAGTCAACAAAGTAACCAAAATTTACAAAGATTTGCAAATGTAGAGGGTATTCACTAAATCTGAAAAAGACAGCTTTTGAAAGGGAATACTTCCACTTTGATCTTAACCTATAGTTTGGATATAAATCAAGTGATTAACAGTAACTAGATATGCCTATTGGTCCATTAGCGAAACATCCTTCTTTATTCTAATACTTTCTACTGCACATGCTTCATTTGTATCGCAAGTACTTGGAAAAAGGGGTCTTAACTGTCATCTGCTACCTATGTTCTAAATTTTAATCAAACAATTTGATTGAGTTTATATCGCAATAGTATGAACAGGATATCTAGTAATCAAGGAAATGTCATAAAAATCTCTTTTTATATAATGCAAGGAAGCAACAATTTGTTCAAATGGCAAACAATTAACAAAAACTACTCCATAATCCGACTGTTGAAAGACCAAGATAAAATATTGTGATTAAGAAGACCCCTATATAAATGAAGACAAAATAAAAAAGCCCTCACATTGTAATACACAAACTGCAACTTTGTGCAATATGGATCTATGGATAAGAGGGGGGGGGGAAGCAATTACCATAATTTTCTGTTGACAGATTGTGCGGCCGTATGGTACTATGATTTAAGTGGAAGAAATGTACATTTTATGGAAATTAAGTTTCAGTGATCAAAGCAAAAATGGATTTAAAGAAAAAATATATTACTACACTTGGAGCAGTAGAAGATCTCACTTACACAGGATTCTTAAATATATAGAATCATAGAAGCATAGTTTAGAGAGAAGAAAGAGAGATACATTGGCTTGAGCCCTCTATGTAGCTCACAAATCACAACACCCCACAAGGTGCGACAACCACTGATGGCGTGATGCAGATGGGATGTCTCCATTTCCAACTAATGGCATTCATTCAAAGGATACTAATTGACTGTTCAGTCACTGATTGACCACAAATTGCCCTGGTGGTATTGTTTCTAACCCATCAAATGACCCTTAATTACCTTTTTATTTTTCGTTCAATGGTTTCATTTGTTCAATTTTAATACATTAAAAATGATCCGCAGTACCTGAACGACTCTTTTCTTCCTGAACCTTATCAATCACCTGAATAAGCAAAGCCAGATAACATATCAGTGCTAACAGTTCATTGAAAAATAAATAAACCAAAATCCAATATACAAAAACGAATCAATCCAACAACAATATAAGATATTGGATGTAGAGTGTCCAATCCATCTCAGCTGGAAATATACATTATAATAAAAGAAACAGGCCACAACACGTATTGGATGTAGCCAACTCTTGGGGAAGATTTAATTTCAGTAGTGTCCAATCCATCTCAGCTGGAAATATACATTATAATAAAAGAAACAGGCTACAAAGCGTATTGTAAGGAGCTAAAGACTGCTCATTTTTCTGGCCATGCACCAAAGTTTAAGAGAGAAACACTGCTATTATCCACTTGTTTTTATCAAACTTCTGCACCAACGACAATGGTATATCCCCTCCAGCTCTCTCTCTCCCCCTCTCACTACTCTCTCTCACACGCACACATATACATGCACAGAAGTCCACATACACACGTACAAACAAGCAAACATATATCACAAATCATCAAGAACAAATAATGAACAAAAGTATTGCAAAATATTAAGATGCTCCATCCCAATTTGAGTATCATGGCTTCCATGCACATAATTTAAGTAAAAAGTAAACTACTAAGGTAATCTATTCCAGCACATAGTATGGTCCACATGTTTTACCTCCATTTTTATATTGAGATTGCATTGTTATAAACTATGACACTATTTGGGTACTTCCAAATAACAAAACCATGTCACTCAAATCAGGACGATGGAGAACCATAAATAAAAACATCCTTACCGTAACTAACCAATTTAGGATCAAAGCTAAGGGACAGAAGTATATGCTTTCAGCATTTCACGATAGTAGTTCCCTCTGTTTTCAACCAGGTAATCTGGTTTGACTTGGGCTATCTAATTATAAATGGTGGAGTGTTTGTAATGTTCTGAGTCTGTACAATCATCTTTTGATCACCCGTATGATGATAGTAATCCGTCACTCATTTTGAGTGACTTGTTGAAACATACAACTCAAAACCAATTGACAGCGGAAGGCATTACCCACAGAGTTTCTATTTAGGACAGCAAAGCTTAATTTGATCAAAGATAATACTCCCTCCATCTCAGAATATAAAATCATTATTCACTTTTTAAAGTCAACTTCAAAAAATTTCAAATTCTAAATTGACATAGATACCTTTAATTTTAGTCAAGATAAATTTTGTAAACACTCTAAAAAGTAATACTCATGCTAAGACTTATTGTTACATGGTTTTAAATGAATCATCTCAATTTTGAGTTTTGAAATGTCTAGAACTAAAAGTCAATAGTAATCTTATAATTTGGAACAGAGGTAGTATTACATTCGCTACACAAGCTTCAGTAAGAATTACAATTAGTTCATACATTTTCTCTCTGATGAGAAGTATTCTATAGACGTACTCATGCTTAAAGATATTCTTAACAACTCATAAGACACATACTCAAGCTTCAAGAAATTCATTAACAACTTCAGAAATAATCTTGCATATACGATTCAAGATGGTAAAGTACGTAATTGTTTTCACAATAGGAGTGAACGTAGAGAAAAGGATGACAACAACACGCTAAACGAGAAAAAACAATATGCAGGGTTCAATTTTGTTTTACTTTTTCATGGCCACTGTAAAAACACAAGAATAGAATTAAATGAGAAAACTCTGGTCAGCTCGCTACCATTCTCTGTTTTTTCATCAAAGAGGTGCGCTACTACAAAAGGTGTCTCAGTCAAAGCTTGAGAAACCGCCCCAAGGAGAGACAACCAGATTACCTCAATCCCAGCAGTAAATTAAAGCTTAGAAAGACATTTCCTTAAGGAGCACATCAAAGTCTGATTTGGCTAAGAATCATCACTCCAGAGTCCCGGTGTCTGATTTTGTTTATGTGTGTGTGTGTGTGTGTGAGAGAGAGAGAGAGAGAGAGAATTTCAATATGAATTTAGTACCATCCAAAATATTGTTAGAGAATTCCTTATCATTTTGTGCAAGTATAACAATTTCTAGGCAATAGTAGTATCAATAACAGGGAGCAAGTATATTCTATTATTCTTTATTATAATATCAATACGTTAAGCAGTGAATAACCATTTAATAACACAAAATGAGAGATAAGAATAAAATCCAAAACAGGTTCAGTTGGAGTGTGGTCAGCACTAAAATTTAAACATACCTCATCTGGAACTCGTAGATACTTGATCGTATTACCACGGATGTAGCATTCAGGCATTCTCCAAAACCTATCTCCATCCTACATTTAATTTTCATTTCAGTCTAGAATCATGAAAACATTGTGACCTAAATAAAGGAAAAAAACAGAAAAAGAATATACTTTTGAGGTACAAATGACTTCACGAAGGTGTATATTCATCCACGTATCGCAATTCACCAAATGCCCATTATAAGTTTCTCCATTTTTGAGCTCCACCAACTGCCAAACAATAGCAAACATTAAAACAAATAGAGATTCCTCCTTGGACACGTTTAACATAAATTACAAATATCACAACTACCGTCCTTTGGTTGCAAAGGACACCAGAGGGAACAAAAGGTTTACATCATCCCAAAAAAAATTTGCATACAATCCCAATCCCAAATTTCAGTCTCAGAATTAACTATCAAAGAAAAACATTAGAAAACATTATTTCTAGGTATGGTCTATCATGTGTTAAAAAGTCAAAAGAGGTTCATGCATCGCAGCTTTAATATACTATTAAACAATCTCATCAATTCAATAAAACTGATCAAGTTTAGGTCTTTTTATAAGGAGGGCTTTTAAGTTGTAACTTACTAATAATAATAAGAAAAAAGAAGCCTGTAATAGGCTTCTTTTCTTTCTGAATCTCAATGTTAGTGAGTTTCAAAACATAAAAAAAAGGGATAGATTTGATTTATACTCTCTATTAACCACTATACACAAATATGATTTGGTAGAAAGTGTTTATCCAAAGTCACAAAGTCCAAACTTAAAAGTTACATTCTTTGCTTTTACATTCTAATTTAAGTTTTCCCTTCTTTTCTTTTCTATTAACTAATTTCCTTGCCCTATATTTTTCTCAGTAACCCGACAAACCCCAGGCAAGAAATATAACAAGAAACCAAAAAAATAATAGTCTTACCATAGGATGACCCTGTGCAGTCTTGAGCAGAGAAAGTGGAAGCTGAAACAAGAACAGCTCAATCACTTTGACAAATACTAAAACAACCCAAAACATATAAAAATCAAATCAAATCAAAACAAAAACAAAACCTAACCCTAGCCCTAATTTTCAAACATTAAGAGAGTAAAATACCATCTTTCTGATTCACTGAAAATGGAACCTTGTAAAATTGGGGCCTGCAAATCAAAATAGTGAATGTATGAGAAAAGCAAGCGTATTCGACATAGTTGCTTGTTTGATTGCTGAGAAAATGTGGATAAAAAGAAAAGGAACTGACAGAGTGAAGCTAAAACAACAAATGACTCCATAAAAAGAATCTAAACACAACTACCAATTGGCGTTATCAAAAGTACGAGAATGAATGATGCAACTTACTGTTCTTCTGGCAACCAAACAAAGAGGTTTAGCGAGAACGCAAGCTAGCCGATTGAAGAGAGGTTGAGACAGGAGAAGCGAGAGGTTTTTCGAGAGTTTATAAAGACTGAATTCGCAATCGTGGCCCCACAACTCTTCGAATGTTTTAGAAACATTGCAAAAACAATCCCTAATGTTTCAAAAATTAGACAACTTTGTCCTACAAATACAAATTCATAAATATTAGTCCTATTAGTTTAGGACCCTTTTTTTTTGTTATTTGATAAATTGTTTTGGTAATTCAATAATCTTTATGTATAGTTAAATTTTAAAATTTTGTAATCAAATATGTAATAAATAATAACATAACAATTTAGATAAAATAATAGTAATTGTTCAAACTCATAAATTTCCAGCATTTCATAATAATTTAGGTAATAACAATAATATTTGTTTTTTTGTATTGAGATTAAGTTTGTTCGATTATATATGTGCTAATTGAATTGAAAAGCTTATTCGAGTCAAAATTCGAAAATTTTTAATCAAGAACAGTCAATGACCATTAGTATTATTGATGGATGCATGTATTGAGGTTCAAATGCTTTCATTTTATTCTTATATTCAGAACACAAATAAGTTGAGTATTAATTTAATTTGTGTAGAAAATCACAACTCACGACCCTAAATGTGATTATGATTATGGACTCGTGAAACTCGAAAAATGAAGAGCTTATTAATGATGAGAGTGGTTAGTATGAAGTTAACTTTGATTAATTGACTAATACAGTCGACACGCAGGCGTGAAATGATCCATTTCTACATGTCAGCACGTTATTAATAATTAAAATTTTAAATAATTAACCATCCGAGTCGATTCATGTGTTGGTACAAAGATTAAATGTTGTTATTTTAGCTTTAGATATAGTAGGAATTGATGTCGTGCAATGGAGCATTTACTATAAGATACTATAAGATGTCTCATTTCTTACTTATACCAAGTTTATAAGATTGTTTTGTTCAAGGCCTCGAGACGGGCCGTAAACTCGAACATCCTAAAGTCGAATCTCACTAACTACAAGTGCCAAGCCCGAAAAGATCGTGGATCATGGACCACAAAAACACAGGCACAAGGCTGTATGAAAAGACTAATATGTAATATATTTGAGTTCATATTTCTAGGGCAAAAGTATTTTTCATTTAAAACAATTGTATATTTAGAAAGATACAAACATGACATCAAATTAATTTCTAGATGTTCGACACTAAAATAGCCTATTATAGCAAACACGTATAACCCGTTCAATGCACAAATTGTGCTATACAAAATAACATGATACTGGACATTTACTTGCTTGTTAAATAACAATAATAGAATGATTTGCTTAACACACATATTTAACAAAATTCAATATGACATCCCTCAAATAAATAACTAAGAAATTTAACTTGGGCTAGGGCTTATAGCTTAATGTATAAAGCCATCTATTGGATCTAATAAACAAAATACCAAATTATCAAAAAGTTGTTAGAAAAACATCTTCACAAGCTGGTTGGAAATTCATGGATTTAAGAGACAGAAGTTTATTATGGAAATATATATAGTACACACCAAAAGTCCTTTACAATATGAGATACCAATGGAGTCCTGAAGCAAAGCAAAGCTGAATGGAAACCAAACGATGGCTCCCCACCAGGCCAGCTCAAAAGCAAAAAGAAAACATATAAACCAAAACAAGAAAGAAGAGGCTGCAAACCATATATACTCTTAAAATCATTTTCTAGACACATAATAAAACTGAGACAATATGGAAAAGAAACGGCCTCCTATTTAACCTCGAGAAAAATGCCATCTACTTATAAATCTACTTTCCGATTCCAAGCTCTTTTGTAATATCTCTAGTCAGGCTAAATTGCATAGTGTTATGCCATGGGAATAGCGTACGAGTAACTGGAAGCTTCCTTCGAAGGTCCTGCATTTTTATCAGATTGCAAAGTTAATAAATGAATGAATTTACTCGGGCATGCAGAGAATAAAAATGCTATCACACTAAGAAACTAACAATTTAATGAGTTCTATTTATTATCTTTAAATGTATGTTATAGTGGGGAGGGGGTTTGAAAATGACTTGGGGGGGTTGCAGCTTATTATTGCCAAAGAGTGAGTTTGAGTGGAAGGAAGTTGACGAGTACAAGGCCTCAAATGGTTTGATTACAATTGCAGGTAGTAAAACTTAAGTATTGGGTCCACGCCTGCAGGCAAAGGGGCAAAGCCTAGGAAATTTCATCAAAAGGGGCAAGCTCTTTGTGAGAGATATATCTTGCACAAAATTAGAAAAATAATTCTACCTTCATCTAGAGAAGAGTCCTACTTTTATGAATTTAAAGTTTGCATAAAACACATTTAGACATAATTATTTTCAACAAAATATTCTCAATAATAAAATCATTATTGTAAATAATTATGTCCAAGTACACTGACCAAATTTTTTTTACCGACCCAAAAAAAAAATTTATGTCCAAGTATGTTATATGCAAACCTTAATATTCATATTAAAGAAAAGTCAACAACATAGGACAAAATATTGTTTAGAGCAATATTATATGCACAATGATGAAGTACGCTAAAAAGTGAAGTTAAATCTTAAAATTCAAGTAAATACCAACATCTTTTAACCTAAATATAAACACATGCGTGTCCACGGGCACGTGCACGCGCACACGTATATACATATCTATCGTGGGAGGGCGCACAAGTATATGCATATCTATCGTGGGAGGCCAAGTGGCGAAGCCATAAACTTTTGTCAATGGGGCCGAAATTATTACTGAGTTACAAATAATTTGACGGGGGTTCGGGGGCAGCGTCCCCGAGCCAATTTTTTTTAATACTTTATACTTTCAAGTATATATATATATATATATATATATATATATATATATATATATATTATAATGAAAATATAATGAGTAATAATATATGGTATATATACACTATATTGACTCATAATAGACTTTTTTAATCACAATTGTTCATAAGTAAGTAATTCATTATTTATTTTTAAAAATAATATAAATTAGATTATTATTTAATTTAAAATATTATAGAGAGCGATACATATATTGAGAGGATATGAGTCATATGTGTTTAAAATTTGATTGACAAAGTTATAAATTTTCGATTTGACCCCGTTTAATAGAAAATTTATAAAATTTTAGTGGGGTCAAGTTATATATAATATTTTAAAATTTTAAAATTTATCTTACATTATAAAGCAAATTTTTTTCAGTGGGGTCGATTGACCCCATAAAATTCTATGTGGCTTTGCCACTGGGGAAGCCATTGATCTTTTATTAACTAAACAAATACAATGAATAGCCAAGTAAACAGGGGCCATGACCCATGAGTGGCTACATGTATATGGCTCCATGCATTATGAACTTTTATCAATTTGATAGTTAAACAATCACTTCACATGGTAACAGGACAATAGTTCTTAGCCCAATGAAAATTTTATCCCTCCAACTAGTCAATAGAACAGAGCAGCTCAGAGAGAGGAGAACAGGAAATGGGGAGATAGGATGAATACATAGTAAAAAGATCACATAACACACTGAACTCATGCTCCTAGATTTGGCCTTTTATTTTGCCAACTTTATAAGATTAGACCTGACAACAATTTAATGTACTAAATCCATTGGGCATTCTAAATGCAAGTTTTTGAAGGACTTTGAGTTCAGAAACAAACCTTAAAAGTAGTATCTGGTAAATTTGAATATGAAGCCTGTATGATGTCGGTGTCAGCGAAGTACTATTGGAAGAATCAAATGTTAGATACTTAAAAAAACACATACTTCAACCTGAAGAGAAGTAAGGTACTCCGTCTCATGGTGACGAATAATGTTGGTCAATGAAATTGCACAATCATCAGCAGCCTACCACAAATATAACATATTTCAGCCCACAGAACAGTTTTATCAAATTATTGGAAATTGATAAATATTAATTACAGACATATGACAAACTAGGTACCATATAATAAGAGAAAATATTATGGTATCAACATATTTTCGGTTTTAGCTTTCAGTTAAATTTTCAATAATGAACACCAGTATACATGCTCAGAAATAGAAAAAAGAATGATCAAACTTATATAAGAAAATACCATTCTTTGTACAAAATGTATATTTGATGGAAGCAATTAATATGTTGCCTTTGTGAAATTATACCTGGCATATGGTAAACCTAGTTTTTATAAATATTAAAAGATTGTTCACTTATCATTGTCACCTAAATTATTTGAGGAAGTTGAGAAAAGAGTCTTGCAGTCATTTCCTAATATTATCTATGCTACTACACACCATAATTATTGCCAAGCAAGGTTGGGAATATTGGGTTTCCCAAGAATTATTTACTTAAGAGGAAGGGTCCTCATATCCACCCATTGCCCTTGGGTATAGCCCATTTCCTAAAAACAATACTAATTGTGGTGTCCTTATGAACTTACTGATTTATGGTTAGCTGCCAACTCACAATAGTACTTTAGATGCATTAACATTAAGGTGCTCCTGTAATAAAACTAACTGACCTCGTTGAAACCTCACATTGCTAAAGAAAGGTTGAACAGGCAAATGAAGGAATATTATTAAGAGATGTGCAGACAAGATGGATAGTCACATTTCACTTGTTTCTTCATTGTCCAAGGTGTGGAAATTTTGGAATGGTTCATTATCATTTTTGAGGAGGCATGTGTCCTTTGGATGGTTTACTTCCCAATTAATGTCAGGGTCTTGGAGGTGGTTTGGACACAAAGATTCTTTGGAGGTGCTTGTTCCTTATGACCTCTCATATTTAGGTAGGTTGATATGATAACAGTTCTAGCATTAAGCTTCACGTCGTATATGGGGGCCGTTAATGGGGCTGGGATTGCAGACATCCATAGGTAGGTTGTACATTACTGATAATTGTTACGCATCTCTCTTCTGTTCCTCACTGTGGAAGACTCCTGGTCCTCCTCTGATGTATCCTTCTAATCAAATAAATTATTTTTCTACCTTAGAGAGAAAGGGGGGATCTTATAAAGATACCCACAACAAAATAATTCAAAGCAGTTACAAAACTCAAGTCCACAACAAAGAATTGCCAAGCACCTACAGTTTGGAGGATACCTGAATTATAGTTGAATCCTTGCATTCATGTTTTGCATCTAACTGGACATTTCCTTCTTCAAAGTAGTGGGCTTCCACCTGAATGAATATAAGAGAAAGCATAATCACAAGTTTTGGCCCAAATGACTCGAAAACAAAGTCAGACATTTAATGTAAATGTATACTGTTTATATACAAAATCCTTGGCGATACATTTCAATAGTTATCTACCTGCACTCTGCCTCTTATTTCCACAATTTGCAAGTCATCTTTAAACTCAATGTTCCATATTGAGCGCCAACTTCCATTACTGTAACATACGCCACGAAATACTAATGGTAAGCGAACAGTTGAATAAGAAACAGATCTTTGTACATTTTCTCCAGAAACAAAAAGAGATACAAAGCCAAGCTGCAAACAATCAATATTTTAACGCCTCTAGTGAACCAGTCCACAAATTAACTAATAATAAACATAGTTAATTGGAAAATGTATGAAGAAAAGTAAAACATGTCATTTTAGTTATTAAGCATATCACTTTTAGTTATTACAATTATGTAAATTATTTCAAAACTCGTCATTTTCTTAAAATACATTAAATTTTAACCGGAAATTTTTAACATAGGACAGAGGAATACTGTATTAGCCATAAGTAGTGAAAAAAAATATTGTCCTTGGATAGATAAAATATGAAAAGCACAACACTAATATCGAAAGGAGAGTATTCAAGAGAATGTTTTGTAATGAATTCAATGACAAAAAAGCAATTGTTCCAATCATTAACCGTCTGATCCTGGCTAATGAGGGATGATGAACTACTAATCGTGCCAATGAATTAGTTTGAGTATCTGTGAGACAAGACAATAGAACTACAAAAACATTGGAAAAACAAAAAAGGTGCAGAATTACAGCACATCCGCAATCTTTTTAGCTACCTACTTGAGAGTCCAACTTTAGATGGAAAAACATCCCTCAAAATACCAGGTGATGTCTCATGTATGACAATGTAAAATTAAGGGAAAATGAACTAAATATTACTGATAAAAGTTTCCAATAGATGCATGCACATAGTTAAGAGCTATCAACAATCTCACTTTTGCAATGTCCAAAAAAAACTAACTCCTTTTTATGAACTTTTTGTATGATATTGTAATAAGGAAAATTGAAAGTAGTATGCATACAAACCAATAATATTTGATATGATGAAGTATATATTTTGAAATAATTTTATCCATTTATTAATAAAAGAATTCATTTATTAAAGGCTTTTACTTTATCTACATGGTGTTGTTATATAATATGTGATAAACCCATAGTTTTAAGCAATGTTTTTAGAATCATGATGATGATGATAATGAGATCTAAATTCTTAGATAACTTAAAACTAAAATAGTTCTCAATCGTTGGATTACTAAAAAGGGAATTAGTGAATCTGGATAGATTGATACATACGTTGTTTGCTCATAGGAAGAGGATGATTGATCTCATAATCATTTGTGTGGAGACACTAAAGCAAGTATGTAGGTGCTATTGGAAAATAAGTTAACGTGGCTTGCTAAGGAATACCTAATAGAGTTTTACTTTCTTGTCAATAGGAATTCCTCTAGTATTAGTAGTACAAGTGATCCTTAGACTTTAGATCATCATAGTATCTTGGTATAATGAGTTATACTTTGACATGTCCCTTAAGACCCGTAGGGTATATCAAAGGATATACTTGGGTATAATAAGTTGTACATAGAGATAATGAACGATCAACAAAGAATCTATCGCTTCTAGTAAAAGGAAAGAATGTCATATGTGATTCGATAAATGACAACTCAAGAATTCTTGGTCAAGGTAGAATGAAATTAGAAAGGAGTTTCTAGTTTGCATTATTTAGAGTTGTGCATTTGAGAATCGAAATACATATAATTAAATAAAATAAGACTTGACAGTAATTTCATGTCTTATATTTAATTGGGACATTGTATGATAGAAGGATTGAATTGTACGGTAACTATTCACTCAAAGGTTCTTTTATGATTAATGTTGAAATCTATAATATCTGGAAAGTCGTCGATCGTTAAGGGGATTTACCCTTATTGTAGAATAAATGTTATTTATTTAACTGAATTAAATAGTTTAATTTATTTATTTAAATAAGATTAGAATTGTTCTAATTGATTTATTCACAACCGATTTAATATAGAGAATCTAAAGGGTCACACCATAAAAGGAAAATATTTATTTAAGAAGTAAATGGCATAATCGTGATAATAAGTTAAGTGTATTTAATTTAATCTATAGTGATAGAATAAATTAAATAAGCTTAATATTTGTTATTTAATGTTTTGGAAATATTAAATATAAATTAATAAGAGGAGTCTTATTATTATTATTACTATTATTATTATTTAATTCTTAAAAGGGTTTGGGAATTAATTAATAAAAGTACTCTCATTATTTCCTAATTAGATTTGGAGCTTAATTAATTAAAAAAATTTAATTAATTAAAAGAGTTTAATTAATTAAAAGAGTTTAATTAATTAAAATAAAACTTTATTCCTAAATTGTATAGGAGTGTTGTCTACATCTATAAATAAGACAAGTCTTATTATAGTTTTGGGTTACACAAACTTCCAAGAGTTGGAAGAGTAATGATATATTCTATACAGATGGAAACTAGGGTTTTGCCAACACCCATCTTCTTTAATACATACTTCATTGGTGGATCACCTCTAGAGATCAAACACTTGGGTGACTAACGTTGATCTCAAAAAGGAATCTCATTGGTGTAATTCAAGGAGAGATCGAAGGACTTGGAGTTAAACTCGTACCTGAGGAAGTTCGTTTATACAAGAGTATGAATCTGATTCTCCATCTCTTTCATATTATTGATAATTAAACACAAAGTATGATCATTGTGATGGTTTGTATTAAAATTTTAAAATCCGTTTTATCGCGCTTCCGCTACTTTAATGTGATTTGATTACATGATCGCACTATATACAAACCTAACAAAAACAAGCTAATCATATTCAAAGATTTCTTCAGCATCGTGTTTATTTCAAGTACTGAAATATCATCATATTTATATCTCAGGTATTTCAGCATCACAGTATCATTTCAAATATTAGAAAAATTCAAAGAAAATTTCAGAGAAAAGTGACTGACTCAGTTGTTTGTTTCCCTTTGGTAAAGACCCAAAATGAGAAGAAGGTAACTAGAGGAAAAAGTAACACCTTTCTGAGGGCAGATGATATAACAATTACAAAACAGGCAACCAAGGTGAGTCAAATTAAATTACTGAGAAAGAATGATGAATAAGAATAAGGTAAAAAAAAAAGAGCATGTACAGTCGTTAATGCAATTTCTACTTCAGCCAGTTCAACACACCAGAAATTTTGTGGGCTGTGTCGAGCAGCTGAAATAACCACAACGAGCTCAAAATCAGATCCAGGTTCTTCCACATCTTTTCCATTTGTACAGTAAACTGAACAAACACCTTTAGGATAAGCTTCGCCAATGTATTTAACTAGTTCTGCTTCTACTGCACATCTGTGATGGAAGAGAATTTGGGAATTATTACTAAACTGCAACCTATGAGTCCAGAGGATAACCATCCAGCTCACTAAACAACAAAACTCAAGAAGCAACAATTTTTTTCGTGACAAAACTCAAGGAGCAAAACTACAAATAAACTCGGCTAACAACCTTTATCAAAGCCATAAGAGAACATTAGATGCAACTGTAGACCCGGCAAACGGGCAGGTGTGGGCAGACATATGTGGGTTTTGGGTTTATATGGGTTGGGTTTAAATGGGTTGAAAACTAAATGGGTTGTAAGTGGGCGACCATAAATGGATATGGGCAAACTATCAAATTTGAGCACAAGTATAGATTGTACATTTGAATTTCTCACATTTTGTACAAGACAAATTCATTTTTTAGTTCTCTCTCTAAAAACTTTATTATAAATAGAATAGTCCTTAGTGCGCAAGCAGAGACACGTATAGATTGTGGTGGTGTCATAATGAAAATTTCCTCTATCTGACCTTTATATTTTTTACAGATAATATTTCAATTCTAATAGTTTAAATTTAGATGCTGGTATATTATTGTTTTCATATATATACAAGTTTTTTTCCTAGGTAACTTTTCAGTTTCACACTACCCACTGTTATCACAACAACAATAAACATCATCAACCTTCTAGTGAGTGTTTGTCTTATGGAATATATTTTTATCTTTTGGAACCAACTTCAAAAACCTATTTTGTGACTTCTCATTTAATCTGAAATTCGTGTTTATTTTGTTAGTTGTGAAATAAATAATTTCTTTTTTTAATAAATAAATTGTCAACAATTAACGAATCGGGCCAATATCTACAATCCATTTATTTTGAATAATGAAGTGTTATTTCTTTACACCCATTTAAAAATTAAGTAATTAAACACAGGTAAAAGTACCTGTTTCATTACGACCCAATTCAGGGTATCCAGCTCAACAAACCAATCAAATTGATGTCTCAAAGGTATCCAGCTCAACAAACCAATCAAATTGGTGTCTCAATTAAGACCTACATGCCCCCTTACGATATGGCCTGTTCATTAATTTTTTAAATTGTCATTTTCCCCATAAATCTCCCCTCATGTGTTGTGAATTTTTAGACAGAGAAAATATAAGTTTTTAGATAGAGAAAATGATTAATATATTGAGAGAGAGAGAGAGAGAGTAGTAATTTAAAGAGAGAAAAAAATAATTTAGAGAAAAGGTAAATACTTTAAAGAAAGAAAGTAAATACTTTAGAAAGAGAAAGTTAATATTTTAGAGAGAGAAAATATAAATTTTAAATGGAGAGTGAAATCATTTAGAAGTACAATAAATAAATTTTTAAATGAACCAACTTTTGAATAAAAGTATATAATTGGGGTCCAATGGGCCATCCACTTCCACCAACTTATCATGCGGGTGAATGTGGGTGGGGACCATTTATAACTTTCATTTCATACTTATCAACTCAAACCCATTTAATATGGGTGGATAGTGGGCACCCATTTTGCCAGGTCTAGCTGCAAGTAATGCGTTGCACATTCTCTAGTAGCCAGTCCCAGAGCCCAGATAACAACCAAAAACATTAAAGGGAAAATGATGCTAAAAATTAAATAACTATCACACTTTCTTTTTTTTTTTTACCAACCAAATAATTTTTTTGGGATAACCCCTTCAGTCGCCCCTAAACTTATCGTCAATTTCACGTTTGGTCCCCAACTATTTAATTCATTTAATCTTAGTAAAATCCGTCTAAATTAGACAGAATTCCCGATTATTTAACGGAATTTTCACAAATGTAAGCGGCATGTGCATATTTTGAGGGATAAAATCGTCCAATCAACCTATCAAGGTATAATACTTGAATGGATCTAGCTTTTTTCAAATACATGTACTTTTATTATTAAAAAAAATTAGACACAAAATCAAATAACAATTTTTTTAAAAGAAACCTCTCCCTACTTATTATTTCTTATTCCTTCTATCCCAAAAAAAACTTATGAATTCATTGAATACGATTAATTGATCCCATTCTCCTTTAGTAACTCCTCAATTCACTCCACAATCAATCTCATAAACTTCAATCCATTCCACCCATAAACTCTCCTGACATTCCTAAACCCATAACATGATCATCCACCATCTTTAACCCAAAACCCAGATCTTCAACCCATTCATCACCACCACCAGCATTAGATCATAAATGGAAAAAAAACAAGTGGAAGAAGAGAAGAATAAATATATTCAAACCTGTTTACCACAAATCATTTACCAAAAAATATTTAATTCTAAGAACATAGAAGAATATAAACTTAGAAAATTTAAATAAGAAGGAGATGAGAGGAGAGAAAATTATGGTAACGCAGGAGAGGATGGAGATTGTTGGTGTTGGCTCCAGTATTGTTCTCGATAAATCCACACCATCGCATTTTAGATTGTTGCAGAGCTTATGGATGTTTTGGATCTGGTTTGAGATGAAGAAGAACATTACCTAACATTTGGGGATCTATGTATTCGAGGTGTTCCAGGTTGAAGATGGCAATTGAAGATAATGCATATGACACGAAGGATCTGGATTGAGGCCTTGAAGGTGAATTGAATTTGGATTTGTATTCAGTTGAATTGACTGTTGAAATGATCTAGGCTTTTCCTTCTAAAGTATTAATAAGTTAAATCCTAAATCAGTGAAGAAGATGACTTAGCTTCTTCTATCATGTAGAATGTCTATTTTACCCCCTCATGATAGTCTTTAGTTAATACTCTGTTCTAAGAATTGGAGATTTCATCAAAATTAGACGGATTTTACTAAGATTAGAAGAATTAAAAAGTTTGTGGACCAAATGTGCGGAAAAAAATGTTTGGGGACCAAACGTGAAATTGACAATAAGTTTGGGGACTGCTGAAGGGGTTATCCCAATTTTTTTTCACTTTAAAATCTAAGCAAAGGAGAGAGATTCTATTTTACTTTAAAAAGTTAGGTGTGAGTTGACCATGTTTGACCCTCAAGAAATGATTGTGGCATTTTCATTTATCTTTTCCCTAAAAAATATTATCTAATATCTGACATGGCTCATTTTCATTAATTCTTTTCACAAAAAAATGACACCTGCTTATTTATTGTATAATACCCATATTAATCATTAGTATAGTATAATACCCATTAGTCCCAAAAATTCATGTCCCACAATCACTGACGCAAACTCACATTCATCGTGTTTATCGTTTTCTTCAACCCTAACTTCTTTCCTCCCTATTTTCTTGTTCCTCCTAATCTTCTCCCTCATATGCTTTACAAATTCAATTGATGGAAATTTTTGAAGTTAAGATCTCTAGAAATCACAAAGTATCTACTCTTAACTTAAATATGCTAAGCACAAATTTCCTCCAAATCTGCTCCTAACTCAAATATGCTAGGCATAAATTAGGCACAAAGGGCTGAAAATGATAACCGAAAAATTCGTATCCGCCGCATTCGTATTAGGAAAAAAACGGATATTATTCATATTTGAAACAAAGGGGTTATATCCATATTCGGTTTTAAGGTATTCGTAAATAAACGAATACAAATACAAATACTATTCGTTTAACAATCGACAATAAATATATCCAACGAATAGCAGATATCTGATATCCAATATTCGAATTCATATCCGTAACCAGAATTTGTATCCGAATAACTTTTGTATGTATATATATATATATATATATATATATATATATAATAATTTAATTATCAATCATCCTATATTAAGTAAACATAATTTTTTCAAGGGATAACATCTTCGTTAGTCCCCAAACTATAGTTGTTTTTCATATTTGATCCCCCAACTATTTTGTCCATGTGTTTGATCCTCATATTTTATAATTTCTGCCATTTTCGTCCAACCATTCAAAAATAGAGCAATTAAAGGGGCCTAAATATGAAAAATAACTTTAAATCGAGGACTAAATGTGAAAACATATACAGTTGTGGGGACTAAAAGTGAAAAAAATTATATTTTTGGGACTAACATGAAAATAACATAGTGCGAAGACGAAATACATGAAAAAAATAATTAGGAAACTAAACATGAAAAACAGCTATAATTTGAAAACTAAAGAAGAGGTTATCACTTTTTTCAAATAACCTTCCTTACATATATAATAATTAGTTTTTACTATAATACAAGCAAAAAAATTAAAATATGTCAATTCACTTTTAAAAAATGGGAAATAACACTTTTAAATATAATATTAATAAACTGAAATGAATTCATTTAATTTTAATTAATGCATTTTTACTGTTGCTAAGTCTAAAATATTTGAATTGTATCATTTAACGAGAAAATTAAATATTACAAGAATAAAACTATAGTTATTAGTTTGTTACAAATATTTTATTTTCAAAATTTACGTGTGAGAACAAGAGTATGATAAATTAGTACTATCTTTCATTAAAAATCATGTTACTTTGATACTTTCTCTAAGATGTTTAAATTTTAGTTGATTTTTACGATCAATGATGGATGATGACGTGCTTGACATTTTTCTCCCCTTTATGATAAGGATTTTAATTAACATGTAAAATGTATTGTTTAAACTTTAAATGGTGATGAGTAATTATTCCATTTTTTCTTTTAATTTTTATAAATAATTTGAATGAATTGTTTATTAGTTACCTGATAAACAAATTCGGATACCCGAATATTATAATAATATATTTGTTTGAATAAAATAAATGAAAACGGATATTATCCGTATTCGGATATTATTTCGAGTATTGAATATGAATAATATTTTTAAAATCCGCTAAATACCAAATACGAATACGGATAGGGTATAATTTTTCCAAATAAGGATACGACTTTATCCGAATTCATATATATTTGTTTACAGCCCTAAGCACAATTACACACACACACACACACACACACACACACACATATATACATGATACAGGAAAGTTGAAGTCTAGACAGTCAGGGCTAGGGTTGTAAACAAATCGGGATGCCCGCGAGCCCGGCCCAGCTCGAGCTTGACTAAGCCTGACTTGAGCTTGTTAACAAGCCGAACTCGAACAAAACTTTTAGCCCGTTTAATTAAACGAGTTGAGCTCGAACAGTGTGGTGTTCAACTTGAGCCCGACTCACTTAGGTCTAACTAGTTTAATAATTATTTAATTTTTTATTTTTTTATATAAAATATATAATACAAAAAAATCATTTTATTTATATATATTTTTTTCAACAAAGGTGAAAAATGAAATAAAAAATTATATAAAAAAAATAAACGTGTCCAGCTTAAGCTCGAGCTCAGCTTGCTTAATCCTGCCTTGAACTCGAGCCCGACTCATTTATAAACGAGTCGAGTTCGTACACAAAATTTTAAGTTTGTTTAAAGCCCGGGCTGGCTCGATTCATTTACAGCCCTTGTCGGGGCTGATTGAAGTTCATCAGAGGCTTTGCCGATATTAATGGTGACGGCCAGAGGTTTGGCCCGAATTTCCATTTCCTAAGAGATTTCAACAAGATCCTTTTGTTAACCGTTTTCGATATATAGAGTCCCGGAATGAGAATGCCCATTACACATTAATAGTAAAGGTTAGAATAATAATTATCTTAGTTAATTTTGATTAATTTAATTTAATTTTTTAACTTTATTTAATTATTTTGAGTTAAGTTGGAAACAATGTCAGTAGAAAATTAACCACGTCATATTGTACATGTTATTTTTTGTGCCCAAATATAAAAAGAAATTCCACCTCAAAACCATGGTTGACTGACGTTTGTTAATTTTTTAAGGAAAAATGATACATCTCTCTTGAAGTCATCGTTTTTTGGTTAAAACAAAACTAATGTTAAAGACGGATAATTTTTAGCATCATTTACCCAACATTAATGACTCAAGCACAAAGAATTCAAACTAGTAAAAAGAAAAGAAAAAATCTACCTGGAAAAAGAGGAAGTCGAGAAAATCGGGCTGAATTTATAGAAAGACAATATTCCTACTATATTCTTACCCTACTATTACCCTCGTATTCAATTAGACAGTTGAATGGAATGAGAACACAACAAGAAAACGAGTTAAAGAAACACATGAGAAGCCACCAATAAACCAGAATAATATGTTGTATGCAGCCTGTTAAGAGCAGCAATTCAGGGTTCTCATAATAGAATAATGGAAACTAATGCATCCATCCAAGACCTAATGTTCTAAGCTTTTGGGTTAATATTCGGTTAAACATATGTACTAGACCATTAAACATGCACAAAGAATGGGCTCCTGGTTCATCTCTAACAACAACTTGTACTAAAGCTATAGTTTTTGAAGGTCTTAGGTTCAACTTTCCCAATTGTATTTGGTCTCCCATTAATGTTAGTACAATTTGCACTATAAACTATGATCATAGTTGTCACGGCGCTATAGCAAGACGCGACGGTAGTTGACCGTCAGGATGCCTAGGCGATAAGGTGTCCACCATGACGTCCATATAGCAAAAAGTCGTTAACAACTTTCAATTTATACATTATTTGTTTTACTTCAAAAACATATTCGACAATAAAATTTTATAAATATTAAAACTCAAAACATAATAACTAACACTGTAATACAATTAAAAACACAATTATATGAATACTTCACAATTAAAATTTAAAAATAAAACATTTGACATTGAAAACTAGTATAACAAGTTAACAAACACTACTTAGAGAATAAAGGATCAACCAAGTCAACAATCATCACACATCACAAGTCTAATAGATAATAAAAATTACATCATATAGCTAGTCCATGAGTTATGATGAGTTATGGGTACAAAATGACTTAATCACTTAACTTGAGTTAGATACCAAGGCGTAAGGTGTTTCCTTGTTCTTCTATAGCGTCAAGACGCCTAGTCATCGCCTAGGCGATGCCATGACAACAATGACTATGATGCATCTTAGTTTTGATAGTCTCTATTCTCTATGACAATGTTCAACATTGCAAAGGCTCCAAGTTCATCTCTAACAACTTCTTGTACTAAAGCTATAGTTTTGTAAGGTCTTAGGTTCAACTTTCCCAATTGTATTTGCTCCCCTATTAATGTTAGTACAATTTGCACTATAAATTATGATGCACCTTAGTTTTGATAGTCTCTATGTCAATGCGCAACAGTGCAAGTAGTAGTGGTGAGATGGTAGCGTTAAAGCATAGCCATAATATATGATAAAATATGCTAGAGTAATATAAATTGAATGAACAAACTCAATAATAAATAATAAAAAGATTTATTATTCTCCAATTCTTTTTAGTTTTTTTTTCTTACAACGCGATAATAAACCCTGTCGTATTTTTTTTAACAAAACTGATATCCGCGTTTAATAAACACGCATAGGAATTTTGGTTTAACTGAAGAAAGAGAAAGTCTATTTATTTATGGCTCTAAGACGGCCAACTCAGTGCTTTCAAATTTTTTATAACAGTTTAAACTTTTAGAAATTATAACATCATTTTAAGAAAACCTCTTTAAATGTTGTTACTTGTTACGGTCAAGTCTAAACAGTTTAGAAGAAAATCTTGTTAAACAAGTTAATAGAAAATAGGAAAAATTCAAACTGATGCAAGGACGGGGATGATAATTCGTATCTAAATCTTATTTCAATTTTACAACAAAAATCACGTGTAAATATAACGAATAATTAGATTTTAGGCAATAGGTTGTAGTCAAGAATTTATAAGTAATGTGCAAAAAGGCCACATGGGGTATCTTTGTGACTGATTTGTGTGTAAAGATTGGAGTGCTGCATTTTTTAAAGTGCTCTTTTTTTTAGTCCGCTGAGGGTGAACTTCTTGTTCCCACTTTTATTGTATCCTTTCTTTTCATTTAATAAAATTTCTTTTTTTATAAAAAAACCATAATCATAAAGAGTACCGGTATTCCTCGATATATGGGGTCGGAAGTTCCTCATCACTCGCTGGTCTCACTTCTGTACAAACCTGAATCAATTCAGCATGTCATTATGTAGGATATATATGAAGAAGGAAGTAGCATTATTAGTATTACCTTTACTAGGAAATCAGATATTTATAACATACAGAAGTTTAGAAATTTTGAATAATAATAAATTGTGGAGGACAACTCTAGCAAAGGTTTAGAAATATAGGTTAAGAACAGAAATATAGAGAGCCTATCCACGCATGGAATCGGTAGAAGCACAGACTACTAAAGAACTAAGCTTTAACTCTCATATCATTTCATAGTTCAAGTTTAAATAAACTCTTTATATAGAAAAAAAAATCAAATACGACTCTTTTTGTGGAACGGAGGAGTACAAAGTAACAAATTGATATTCTTTTAAGTCCCTTGTATTGCTATGCATTAATAAATCTACAAGTATTTACATTTAGTGAATGCTATAATAAGATTGAAATAGGGAACAAAATACAATTATAAAGAATAGCTAAAATTTAGATTCCTTTTATCAGTTTATGCATGTGGCCTAATTTAATTTCATAAGTTGGCCAATGGCCAATAAGCTATTCCACAAAGCCTTGTCCAACTATTCAGGTCTGTTATACGAATTTAATGTTTGCTACCACTCTTTTTATCTTCTTCTTTGCTTTCCCTTCATGTTAATAGCGTCACTCTTCATTATATGTAATTATCAATTTTGTTTAAATAGTCATATGATCCTAAGTGTCCCAATCACAATGTGCATGCAAGTGTCATATACACATAAATAACACATACTCCCTCCATCCTCAAAAGGACTAAAGCTACAATTAAGTCCAGAAAACAATTTGAAATGGAAATCAATAAAAAAATTCTAGTCATAAAAACAAAAAGGCATGAATTGTGCAAGAAGTTTTCTTTGTCCCAAATGGACGAGCTAAGGTACATAAAGTGAAGGATAAGTATGTCATTTAGTGGGGTTCATTATTATAAAATAAAAAATAATAATAATAATATATGTACTTATCACTTTATATAATCTTGTGGGGCAAGTGGCCACTAAGGATAAATTTGAAGAAAAAAATTACTCTCTTTCATCTACTTTACTTTTCTTAAAATGTGTGAAAAATGTACTTTGCTCATCCTTTTGAGGACGGAGGGAGTATTACAGAAGAAGAATAAATAATATCAAAAGCATTTCCAACTCAAGTGATGAAGTGGATCAGCGATTAAGAAAATATTTCGTTTAAACTAGAAGGTCACTAGGTCAAACTTAGGCAAGGTGACACTACTCCCTTATTTGTTATACACTAATGCAGCTGCACTAAGGTGCTCTTTGACCTGCAACGTGGTACCTTATTACTCACACAAAATGCAGTGCAAATGTAACAAGCAAGTCTGATTCTATCAATCAGCGGATTTAACTAAGTGGACACGTGGACTTGGTGAATTGGTACAAATCTGCACTGAAACCGAAAATAGGTACCAAAGTTCCCATCCATCCCACAATTGTAATGAATTAAGTTACTTAGTTGGATTGTTCTCAATGTCATCCAGATGTCTTCCTTTCTTGCATTATTATTTCAGTTCAAGTGTCGCATATTTTTGTCAACATTAGCATTTCGATTGCTATCATTGTTAGAATAAATGTGTCTTGGCTATCCAATAGTTTGTCCATGCTGGTGTTAGCACTTTTTCTTTCTTTTTTTAATAAACAAGTTTGGCCCCATGTATGGGGGTTGGAAACAAAGACCTTGACGTTATTTCTAAAGGCCTCTGCCTTCTTCCACCCTCTAGGTTATGCTGAAATTAGCACTTGTTACAGCATATCACTTTCAACTTTATAAGTATACACTCACCACACCTATCAAAAAAGAAAATAAAGTATACACTCATCACAAAGTAAGCCAAAAGCTTCATAAATAAATCCTACATCAATTTTTTTATTTTCTTTAATAAGTCTACCCTACTTCATTTCTTTCTTAATAAAGAAGAATATTTTATTAGAGAAGAGAAAGTGGAGTTACAATGCAGATGGACAAAAAGTCCTTCAAAAAGGAAATACAAAAGGAAACAAGAAACCCAATGAAGAAACCTTTACGGCATCAATGGAACTTCCCTATGTAAACCTGATAAAGAAGTTCCTTGAAAATATCCTATTAGAAATCCCAGAGAGATAACTAGAAGGACACTCTATTCCAAAGTAATACCAATGATATGTTTATATTTCGATACCTTGAAAGTGCAATATACAGGATACTTGTAGAAGATCATAACTTACTTGCTTGACATGGTCAACTTTTGCAACTTGAGCAGTTCTAGGATCAAGATATTCATTCTTACTAATCTCGCTGTACGATGTAACCAGCACCTGAAGACATAATACATGCGAGAGAGTGAGAGAGAATTAGCACCTTCTTGACAGAGAAAAATGACTGCTCTAAAAAGGCAAAAAAATTACTTCACTTCCAAGTGTTAAAGTAAACCTATTATGTCACAAAGTGAACAGGTGTAAGTTTATCTACTTATATTCTATCTGTTCCGGTTCTTATAAAAATTCTTTTCAATAATACTTCATAAAAAATTTCTATTTTTAGTTGTTTAAACTGTAACCAGATTTAATGCGCCAATTAGGTTGGCAAGTTGACAACACCGTTTAAAAGTAACAGCGGCAACATTACTTAAGCAAGTAATGCCACAAAATACTATAAACTAAATACCAAAGGACCAAACACTAAGACCAACTCAAATACATAATAATCAAAACTCTACTTCTTTTTCTTTTCATACAAAACTCAGTTTCATATAGACAATTAAACAAACCTTTTGACAACATGCTTCATATAGGCAATGAAACAAACAATTGAGACACTATGTAGGAAATTTTAACTAACCAATACTAACTTCAATACATAACAAAAATCAAAATTTTAAAACATTACTCCCTCTGCCCCCAAAGGAAAGCTACAAAAAAATTTGTCCCCAAAAGTAACAGATAAATTATAAACTGAAGGATAAATATATCATTTAGTAGCGTCCATTACTAAAAAAGTACTCACTTTATATAATGTTGTAGGATAAATTTAGAATTTTTTACTCTCTTACCTCTAATTTTACTTTTTTAATATGTATGGAAATTGTATTTTGCTCACCCTTTTAGGTTTTGGGGACGGAGGGAGTAATTAAGAACAGAAAATGGAAAACAAACAAGCACTTACATCGCCACTTCTATTAGGCAATTGAAGACATATGAGGTGAGATTTATTATATACAGGAAATGCCTCTGAAGCCGCCATTTCATACACATTATCGTCCTGTAAAATCGCTTTCACATCTGCAAATAACAACACTGATCGTGAATAAAAAATGTCGCTGTAAATACACACACATACATAGATACAGAGAGAGAAATAGAGATAGACCCTTAGCAACGTATTGGATTTCTCCGGCAGGAGAATTAAGAAGGAACCATTTGGCGATCTCTGTCTTCTGCTCAACACTAATCTCTGTTTCTTCTTCATCTGACATTGTTGTAAGATCCTAAAGTTGCCCCAAATTTATGATTATCTATCTATATCTATATGTCTAATTTTTTATGTATCCAAGTCTTTTGTGGTTTCAAATTTTGGAACTATGGTGGGGGATTCAAAGAGGAATTGGTCTTTGTGATGATCTGTAAAGGTTTGAAATGTGTGAGGGAGGAGCTTTAAAATTTGGATTCGTGGGGGCCGGTTTTGTAAGATAGTGGTTGTCCCAAAACTAAGGTGGCGTTTGATTATATGTTAATGCATCCTCTTACATCGTGTTTTTAAGTTTTTATTTGAGACTACCACACTTTTTTTGAGTTTTGAACAGAAAAATAAAGAATATAAAACTTAAATTAGAATAAAAAAAAATAAAAAATTTAAAGTTTTTCTTTGTGTTATTTTTGAGTTTTTAATAGTAAATAATATAAAATTTAAAATTGAGGACATGAGTTATAATTTAAAATTTATTATATTAAAAGTTGAGGATAATATGGGAATTATAAAAATATTACTTATTCCAATTTTTTTTTTTCGTCCAAATCAGACCAATTTTGGACAGAAAACTTTGGCAGAAAAAGTGGCCAACTTTTTTATCCATTTCTTTTCTTTTCCGTTTATTAAAAAACTCAGAAACATAAGAATTGGAAAGAAAACTTAAATTTTCTGTCCATTTTAAAACTTAAAAATAGAGCGTAAGAGAACGGAAGAGAAAGGAAAGAAGGGAAAATAATTAAAAATTTTCAAATTTCATATTTGTGAGTTTTTTTAGGGAGAAAAGGAACGGATTTGGAGATAAAATTAATTTTATTTTTTTGCTCAAAAGTGGGAGAATTTGAAGTGATGGGAAAATTAAATATTTTACATTATCAAAAATAACATTTCAAAATAAATAATGCAATAATCTTGTTCCTAATTATTATAACTCTCAATTTTTTAAAATACAATTTTTCACTTTTCCCCACCCACCCCACCCCACCCCACCCCATATATATATAAATGACAAATATTGTAAGACCCCAACTATTTATGAATAAAGATTTAATTTTCTCTAAATATTATTTTGAATAATAAGGTGTGATTTGATATAATGCTATAGTTATGAGTGATATGTGCAAATTTTACAAAGTAAGCAAGTTGTAATAAAATATTCGTTTGGTCGGAGAATATTCTTTTTGTCGGAGAATATCCGTACGACGACACAATCATTGGTGGACCCCACAACGGAATAACTGTCGGATATAGAAAGCGACAGAAATAACTTTTTTATAAAAATAACGGCAAAACGTTTACCGTTAAACTGTTAAAATATCCGGTGATAAAACAGTAATACGCGTTGTCGCACAATAGCACACAGTATTGCAGAGTATCTCTGATTATTGATGCTTACGTAAGAAGTCACTCAGTTTTATTCAATTATTGTAAAAGTAGTTGCTGCATAATATCTCGTATTATTGATTCAATTATTGTCACATTATCATCTGCACAATATTTTATATTATTAAATCAATAATTGAGATGACACAGTTATTCATATTATTATTTGCATTATTGACAATGTCTAGAAAGTTTTGTCGAGGAAAGAAGTTAGATTATTTAATTGTGCGCCAATAAGGAGAAATCCTTATCGGAAAGTCTACTCTTTCCTGGGAATGATCTGGTTGTCAATATTATGAGTTATACTATTAATGATAAATAATTGTTAAAAGATTAAAAATGTGTTTATTGAAGATAAGTGATTTGTGATAAATATTTATTCAATTTTTTATATAGATAGAGGGTTTGTCATGAGACGTTTGTTGTAAGTTTGATTTATTATTTCATGGGGAGATGTACTAATTTTTCAGACATTCGGTTGTGGTTTTAATAGTAAATCAATATGAACCGTCGGTTGTGATTTTAATAGTAAATCAATATGGACCGTCGGTTATGATTTTAATAGTAAATCAATATGGACCGTCGATTGTGGTTTTAATAGTAAATCAATATGGACAGTCGGTTGTGATTTTAATAGTAAATCAATATGGACCGTCCGTTTTAATAGTAAATCAATCTGGACCATTCGTGAATCAGTTACTATTTAGTCTATTCTCCTATAAATAAAAGCTTATTTCTTCATTCATTATCACCAATTCACTAAGACTCACAAGAGAGACTATAGAGAGAAAGAAGAAGAGTATTTTGCTACTTCACTATTGCAATATTCAAACTCTTACTAAGGTAAGAGATATTGTGACGCCCCCAAAATAGGTATACATAACTCATTCTGAGTCGCCAAATACATGGTATAAAATTTAAATACAAACTTAATTATACATGTGACACCCCCAAATCCGGTACTTCCATTTCCACAGGATTTGGTGTTCACGAAACAAATATCATCTATCTATCTACCCAAAAAAAATACAAACCATGTAATAGATAGAAATAAAATCTTCCCTTAAGGATTACAACATCTGAATAATAATAATACAATCCCAGGTTAAACTAACCTTAAACATCTGTGCGGAATCATAAACAAATAAGTCTTAAACAATAACAATAACTCAAGTCTTAAACAAATACATCGTCAAATAAAACAACGGGTCTTCGTCACTTGCTAATTTTGCCTTTGCCTTTACTAGTGGAAGGTTCATCAGTTCTTTCGTTCTTAACTGCATTGTTATTATTAAGCAAGAGTGAGCACAAATGCCCACAAGTATAAAAAATGAAATAACAGTATAATAACATGCGAATAATTTAAGACATCTGAATTAAAACTCAACTTTTGAATCAAGAGTGAATAACAAGAATCAAAAGAATTCTAAGAGTCATTAGACCTTGAACTATGTCCTAGGTTAACAAGAGTTATACTTGGAAACCTTTAACAGTCACAAGACTATGGACCTTCTTCTCGTACTTAGGGGGATCAGCCCTTAGTACCATATTGTGCACAATATCTTAACGCTAAAGCGTAAATAATCCACTATACATGGTTGTTCATCTCAGTTTGACATTCGAGTCCGCACCAAAGGAAGTTTGGTTTGGATAATTCATCAAGGGTTCTGAAATTTAGAACGCTCATCAACTATGGACTAGTTGAATCATTAAGGTTTCACTAGTCTAATAAGATTCAACAATAATGATATTCAATTTGAATAATAATCTTAAGAAGTATACAATAGGACAATTACTGTATATCTGAATCATGCTTTGAAAAGATAATAAATCTTTAATATAACATTTGAACTTGAATAATAGTAATGATAATTTACTCGAGATAAATAATAAGCTTGAACAATAATGACAAGTAGGGTTAGGAAACTTGCTCAAATTTAAGAGTTTAAGTTTAGGAAACTTGCCTCGCGCGTAGATTATACTTTAACTAAGCACGTTCTTTGAATTAAATCCTACATACCATTCATATACACAATACCAGTTAATTATAAATTAACTAATCAACATAAACTCATTCTCGTTGTCTACTTTAATTATCGACTATACTTAGTCAATTTATCTCATTATCACATAATTTGTACTTCATGAATAATAATCTAATTATGAATTCAATAATTTAAATCACATGTAATTATGTTATTTACATGTTTAAACAACTATTTTTATCATCACATTATTCTTCTATCATATTTACTTGTTCATTACATCAATTCACTAATATTTGTTAGACTTTAATATTTTAAAAATCTCATTTCTGAATTTTCTAGAGAGTGGCGCTGCGACGCCACTGATACACGTGATCGTCGCGCTGCGGCGCGGTGGCGCTGCAGCCGGACACTTGACGCTGTGGCACCGTGGCTCGAGTCTTGGTGCTGCAGTGCGGTGGCGCTGCGGCGCGGGACCTCAGTTCTAGAGTTGGCGTCGCGGCGCGAGACTCCAGATTCTGTTTCTCAGTTCGCGAAGAACACAGAGTTCAGCGAAAATGACACTAAATAATCCTTAATTTCACTAATTTAACATACCCACATGTTATAATTCATGTATAATCATAATACAACATCTATAAAGTGATTTTAACCCATTAAAACATATAATCACAGAATTAAAACATAAAATTTTCCTCTGTTCTTGATGTTCTTGAAGTTTTTAACGTGAATTCCTAAAATTCAACGCCACGGATTCGTTATAAGGCCAAATCCATTCATTTAAAGTTTGGTCTCTTCGTATTAACATGCACAATAATATACGAGTGTAAAATTTACGAAAACATTTATGTTTGACATACTAAAATCACGTATAAGGCCATATGGCCAAAAACCCAAACTCTGTATATTTTTGAAATAGCAAGTCATCAGATTACGAAACTTAGGATATGGAATCATGCAATATATATATATATATATATATATATATATATATATATATATATATATATAAACACGTTATGCCACTCGAATTATTACACATATCATGATCATAACACCAATTCCCAATTCACAGAGATTTTACAAAAGCTTTGAAAGCCATTTTTATAAAAACTTGAATACGTGAAATTTAGAATTTGGGAAGGAGGAGATTACCCTGTAGAGTATAAAGCGTAGATTTAGAATTCCTCACTTTCAAATCTCCTTCACAACTCACAATTTCTCTCTGACAATTCTGTCTGTGAACTCTAAGAAATATGCTCTGCTTGTTTTCTAGACTTAGGAATAATAAGAATTAAAAAGAAGACGTCGTATTCAATTGAACTGACGCTTTGAACTGACGCGTTAAGGTCAGTTACCCATCATGGGTAATTGCTCTCAACTCCCTCTAAGGCCATGTTTGGCTAGCAAGAGTAGATTATAAAACCATTTAATTTAATAAAACTTTATCATATAGTTTAATTCATGTCACACCCAATTCAAATATCTTATTTAAATTAATTAAATAACATATAATAATCTATCATAAATTCACATAATCATAAAATAAATTTTCTCATTAATTAATAATGTCAAATTATTAAATCTCTAATTAATTATTACATTAATTAAAATAACATGGCTTATTAAATATTTCTTTTTAATACAATAAGCTCACATAATCACATACTTCGAATAATAAAATTCTCCACATTAATTTAATAAATGTAACACATATAATTAAATTAATCTATCACAATTGCATCAATTAATTATTTAATCCAATAATTAAATCATCAAAAAATATTTATCTAATTCAATAAATATTAGAAATTAATTACAAAAATCTCGTTTGTCACAACTTTCCCCCCTTAAAAGGATTCTGTCCCCAGAATCACGACTCAATAAATTTTGACCCGTTACATTCTCCCCCCTACAAAGATTCTGTCCCCAGAATCGCTTACAAATAATTAAGTAAATAAATGAGGGTAATTCTTCATCATATTCTCTTCGAGTTTCCACGTAGCTTCTTCAGCGTTGTGGTTCCTCCAAATTACCTTAACAGAATGTATAACTTTATTTCTGAGAACTTGTTCTTTTCGGTCGACAATTTGGACAGGAATTTCTTTGTACGATAAGTCTTTCTCAAAATGTAGGGGTTCATATTCAATTACATGCTTGTAATCAGGCTTGTAGGGTCGTAACACAGAAACATGAAAGACGTTATGGATATTCTCGAGTGCTGGAGGTAAGGCTACCTCATACGCAACTTCTCCGATTCTTCTCAGTACTTCAAAGGGTCCAATGAATCTTGGGCTCAATTTCCCTTTCTTTCCGAACCTGATCTTCCCTTTCCAGGGAGAGACCTTTAAGAAAACATAACTACCTGATTCAAACTCGATAGTTTTACGATGTGGATCAGCGTATTTCTTCTGTCGATCTTGAGCCGCTACCAGTCGTGCTTGGATTATTTTGACTATTTCTGCTGTCTGCTGTACTAATTCTGGTCCTAGCAATTGTCTTTCACCAACTTCATCCCAGTAAAGCGGAGTTCTGCACTTTCTGCCGTATAAAGCTTCATAAGGCGGCATGCCAATACTAGCGTGGTAACTGTTGTTGTAGCCGAACTCTACTAATGGTAGGTGATCATCCCAATTTTCTTTAAAGTCCATTACACAGGCTCTTAGCATATCTTCTAATGTCTGAATCGTTCTCTCACTCTGTCCGTCTGTTTGAGGGTGGTAAGCTGTACTCATTCGCAATTGCGTACCCATGCATTCCTGAAGACGTTTCTAGAAATTTGATGTGAAGCGCGGATCCCTATCTGAAACAATTGGTACCGGAACTCCGTGTCTTGAAACAATTTCTTTTACGTATAGCCTGGCCAACTAATCTAAGTTGAATCTTATTTTGATTGGAAGGAAGTGTGCAGATTTTGTCAGTCGGTCAACGATAACGCATACTGCGTCGTAGCCTTTCTGAGTCGTCGAAAAGCCAACCACGAAGTCCATTGTAATATGTTCCCATTTCCACTATGGGATCTCTAACGGTTGTAGTAATCCACTCGGTCTCTGATGTTTCGCTTTCACTTTCTGACAGGTCAGACACTTGGCAACACATTCTGCAACATCACGCTTCAAATTTGGCCACCAAAAATGTTATCGAAGATCTTGGTACATTTTGGTACTACCAGGGTGAATCGAATATCGTGAACTATGAGCCTCGCTTAAAATATCTTCCTTAATCTCTTGTACTGGCGGTACCCAAATTCTACTCTCAAATCTCAGTATTCCTTCCTTATCCATCTTAAATCTCGGTTCGGTCTCTTCGGATATCTTCTTTGCCACCTTTTTGCATTCATCATCCTGAAGCTGAGCCTCCTTCACTTTATCTAGTAAAGTTGTACCAGATTGCATCTAAAATTGCTTCTCATCAATCTCCATTGGATACTTCACTTCCAACTTCATTTTCTCCATTTCTGTGATTAGCTCCTCCTGAGCAGTCAACATCATCAATTTCTCACGACCCTTTCTACTTAAGGCGTCGGCAACTACATTCGCTTTACCCGGATGGTATAAAATCTCACTGTCATAATCCTTAATTAATTCTAACCATCTTCTTTGACGCATATTCAAATCCTTCTGTGTGAAAATATATTTTAGACTCTTGTGGTCCGTATATATCTCACACTTCTCCCCGTAGAGATAGTGCCTCCAAATTTTTAAAGCAAAAATAACTGCAGCTAACTCCAAATCATGGGTCGGGTATCCCTTCTCGTAATCCTTCAACTATCGTGATGCATACGCAATGACTTTACTGTTTTGCATCAATACACAGCCAAGTCCTTTATGCGACGCATCGCTAAAAACAACAAAATTGCCTGTATCATCCGGAAGAGATAACACAGGTGCCGTACTCAACCTCTTCTTTAGTTCTTGAAAGCTCTCCTCACACTTCTCCGTCCAAACAAATTTCACAGCTTTTCAAGTTAAATTCGTTAACGGAGTTGCGATCTTGGAAAAATCTTGAATGAATCTTCTATAATATCCTGCTAATCCAAGGAAACTTCTTACTTTCGACGGTGTTCTCGGCTGATCCCAGTTAATCACGGCTTCTACTTTGGATGGATCTACCGAAATTCCGTTTTTATCGATCACGTGACCAAGAAATTGCACTCGCTCGATCCAGAATTCGCATTTCGAAAATTTAGCGTACAACTTCTCCCTTGTCAATACTTCCAACGTTAACCTCAAATGTTCTTCGTGTTCTTCTTTGATTTTGAAATATACCAGAATGTCGTCTATAAATACCACCACGAATTTGTCCAAAAACGGCTTGAACACACCATTCATTAGTCCCATAAATGCTGCAGGAGCATTCGTTAGATCAAACGACATTACTAAAAATTCGTAGTGCCCGTATCGCGTTCTGAATGCTGTCTTCGGTGCATCCTCTGGCCTCACCTTCAGTTGGTGATAACCACTCCTCAAGTCTATCTTGAAAAAGTATCTTGCTCCCTTTAATTGATCAAACAGATCGTCGATTCTTGGTAATGGATATCTATTCTTAATCGTGACCTTGTTCAATTCTCTGTAGTCAATGCAGAGCCGCATCGATCCGTCCTTTTTTTTCACAAACAACACTGGCGCTCCCCACGGCGATACGCTTGGTTGAATGTACTTTTTGTCCAGTAATTCTTGTAGTTGGACTATCAGTTCTTTCATCTCTACTGGTGCCATTCGGTATGGTGCCTTCGATATTGGAGCGGTTCCGGGCGCCAAATCGATCACGAAATCTACCTCTCTATCTGGTGGAAGTCCTGGCAAATCTTCTGGAAATACGTCGGCGAAATCCCTCACAATCGGTATTTCTTCTACCTTCGGATTCTCTTTTCGACTATCGACTATGTAAGCTAGATATCCTACACAGCCTTGTCTTAACAACCTCATGGCCTGCATCATCGTCAGACAACTCGCTTGTCTAGGTGACTTGCTACCATAAAACACAACCTTTGACGGAGTCATAAGGTTAATACGCTTCTTCTGGCAATCAATTACCGCCCCACAATTGGATAACCAATCCATACCCAAAATAACGTCAAATTCCCCAAGCCGAATAGGGATAAGATCAACGTTCATGATATTACCCTTAATATCCACCCTACAGTTCTTAATCACGTACTTAACAGGAATTATCTCTCTATTCGTAATTTCTATATTCATGGGATATTCCAACTCATCCATAAGAAAATCTAAACTATTAGCAAAGTCTTCGGATATAAAGGAACAAATAGCACCCGAATCAAATAAAACGTAAGCATTAATTTTATTGATCGGAATGATACCTGACACCACATCACGAGACTGGATTGCGTCCTGCACTGTCATATTGAAAGTTCTGGCGGTCGGTCGGTTTGTTGCAGTTGATCCGGTGATGGTTAAGGTATTTCCACTGCTATTTCCACGGTTACCTCCTTGCACTGCTCCTCCTGAACCCTTCTTGGGGCAGTCTCTTGCTAGATGATCTTTAGAACCACAGTTAAAACAAGCACCCTTCTTTGGGTTTGGACAGTTTGGTGCTATGTGGCCTTCCTGACCACAATTGTAGCACACTCGCTTCCCTTTCATGCAAACTCCTAGATGAGCTTTTCCGCAGTTTGAGCACGCTTCAATTTTCTTCTTCTGCCTTCCTTGTTAACTTCTGGCTGACAAGTTATCCGTCCACTTCCTCTTCTGATTATGACTACCCCCAGTGTTACTCCCACCAGTCTTGTTATTTCCTTCACCTTCACTCTTCTTCTTCTTCTTCTTCTTCTGCTCTTGATTGTACTTGGTCACCGCATCGCTTCCACCTTCAGCGAGGATGGCCTTTTCCAGTACTCCGACAAATGTGTTTATCTGAAACATTGACACCTTACTATAAACCCAAGGCTTTAAGTCCTTGTTCAAATCTTTTGGCCTTTCTTTCGTCAGTGTGTACTTGGTACAGGGCAAACCTTGCCAACTCATCGAATTTAGCCGCGTAATCAGGTACGCTCATGTTTCCCTGCTTCAGTTCCAGAAATTGAATCTCCATCTGATTCTGCGAACTAGTTGGGAAGTACATTTCGAAAAATATTTCTTTAAATCTCTCCCACGTAATTACACCTTCACCTCCTCGCACTTTGTTTGCTTGACACCAGTAGCTAGCCTCAGACTTCAGCATAAACGTTGCGAAAGCGGTCTATTGGTCTTCTCTAACCCTAGCAACGTTGAATACTTTCTCCATTTCCATGACCCACGTTTGAGCCTCGATTGGGTTCCTGGAACCTTTGAACTCTGGCGGTCCCACCGCCTTGAAGTCTTTAAACGTTGTGTTTGGTGGTGCTTGAGGTTGATTGTTCATTGCTCCCGTCAGTAAATTCACCAACTGCTGAACAGGATTAGCGTTGGCGTTATTGTTATTATTGGTTGACTCTTCTTGAACCGGTTGACGTTGTTGTCTTCTCCTTGGCGGCATATTTCTGATAAAATAAACGCCTATTAGAACTTTATTTATTTCTCTAAATAGTTAAGGCATTACTCAACAATTTAACACATCATCTCAAACAACTTAATATATTAAATTCAACTCAAAGTTTTAACATCAAACTATAGCATAACTGCTATTTACATCAACTATCCTGGAATAAAGAATCCACATGATTTAAAATATTAACATATTCCTTCGTTCATAAACACATCAGAATTTACATATAAAAACTAATTAAGTCTTTCACATAATTAAACGGATTCTAATCCTGTCTATCAAGGTGCTGAATAGCCTTGCCACGCTCCTCATCCATGATACGAGACATCGTCCTGCGATCCAGCATATATGACGGAAGTCCTTCGAACTGAATGGGGTATCTCAAAACTCGTTCCTGAGCCTCATTCATTGTATGATTAAGTGTGGAGTATGTCTCTTCAAGCTTTGCCTTCTTTGCACGACTATCATCTTCTGCACGATCAGCTCGACGTGATTCTCTTACCCATCCTTCCTCTGCTATTTTCAGTCTTCCGGAGGTTTCTTTCAGTTCCTTTTTCAGCTTCTCTATCTCCTCGGTCTTATCTTCGGTTTGACCCTTCTCATGGACCAAATCCCATTCTACATTTCCCAATCGTGAGTGAAGAGTCGAAATCTCCCTCTCCTTCTCCTCTAAAGTAGACTGCTGAACAGTCGCTCGCTCAGTCAATTCCTGAACCTCGTCTTGTAATTCCACGTTACGGTCGTATAACGTGTCATACATCTCCGCATCAACGGTGTACCGTGGTAACTCCTCTTTTTCCTCTTCCTGATTAAACTCCTCCTCAGGATCCTCCTCCGGATCAGTCTCGGGCTCATGCTCCTGACCAACAACGGTGATCAATGGAGATGACACCCTCTGAATTAACTGTTCCCTAACAACATGTATGTCTCGGGGCTCCTCCTATGTAGGTACTATAGGTAATCGGGGTTCTTCCTCCCCAACTTGACTAGCTTCTCCAACATTCATCATCCTGACAACAAAATTTTAAGCTTTAGTTACTAAGTTGCACTAACGAGCACATAAATTAACACATAAACACATAATGTATTTTATTATCTTCAATGAATTACCAAAAATTCATTTCTTAAAACTTCATAAGAGTTTTCCTTTACTATCTTCTTTCTATAAGGCTACTACCTGAGGTTGTTCTCCCACCTAAGGTTCATAACCTACAGCTCTGATACCAACCTATGACACCCCCAAATTCGGTACTTCCATTTCCACAGGATTTGGTGTTCACGAAACAAATATCATCTATCTATTTACCCAAAAAAAAATACAAACCATGCAATAGATAGAAATAAAATCTTCCCTTAAGGGTTACAACATCTGAATAATAATAATACAATCCAAGGTTAAACTAACCTTAAACATCTGTGCGGAATCATAAACAAATAAGTCTTAAACAATAACAATAACTCAAGTCTTAAACAAATACATCGTCAAATAAAACAACGGGTCTTCGTCACTTGCTAATTTTGCCTTTGCCTTTACTAGTGGAAGGTTCATCAGTTCTTTCGTTCTTAACTGCATTGTTATTATTAAGCAAGAGTGAGCACAAATGCCCACAAGTATAAAAAATGAAATAACAGTATAATAACATGCGAATAATTTAAGACATCTGAATTAAAACTCAACTTTTGAATCAAGAGTGAATAACAAGAATCAAAAGAATTCTGAGGGTCATAAGACCTTGAACTATGTCCTAGGTTAACAAGAGTTATACTTGGAAACCTTTAACAGTCACAAGACTATGGACCTTCTTCTCGTACTTAGGGGGATCAGCCCTTAGTACCATACTGTGCACAATATCTTAACGCTAAAGCGTAAATAATCCCCTATACAGGGTTGTTCATCTCAGTTTGACATTCGAGTCCGCACCAAAGGAAGTTTGATTTGGATAATTCATCAAGGGTTCTGAAATTTAGAACGCTCATCAACTATGGACTAATTGAATCATTAAGGTTTCACTAGTCTAATAAGGTTCAACAATAATGATATTCAATTTGAATAATAATCTTAAGAAGTATACAATAGGACAATTATTGTATAACTGAATCATGCTTTGAAAAGATAATAAATCTTTAATATAACATTTGAACTTGAATAATAGTAATGATAATTTATTCGAGATAAATAATAAGCTTGAACAATAATGACAAGTAGGGTTAGTAAACTTGCTCAAATTTAAGAGTTTAAGTTTAGAAAACTTGTCTCGCGCTTAGATTATACTTTAACTAAGCACGTTCTTTGAATTAAATCCTACATACCATTCATATACACAATACTAGTTAATTATAAATTAACTAATCAACATAAACTCATTCTCGTTGTCTACTTTAATTATCGACAATACTTAGTCAATTTATCTCATTATCACATAATTTGTACTTCATGAATAATAATCGAATTATGAATTCAATAATTTAAATCACATGTAATTATGTTATTTACATGTTTAAACAACTATTTTTATCATCACATTATTCTTCTATCATATTTACTTGTTCATTACATCAATTCACTAATACTTGTTAGACTTTAATATTTTAAAAATCTCATTTCTGAATTTTCTGGAGAGTGGCGCTGCGGCGCCACTGATACACGTGATCGTCGCGCTGCGGCGCGGTGGCGCTGCAGCCGGACACTTGACGCTGTGGCGCCGTGGCTCGAGTCTTGGCGCTGCAGTGCGGTGGCGCTGCGGCGCGGGACCTCAGTTCTAGAGTTGGCGCCGCGGCGCGAGACTCCAGATTCTGTTTCTCAGTTCGCGAAGAACACAGAGATCAGCGAAAATGACACTAAATAATCCTTAATTTCACTAATTTAACATACCCACATGTTATAATTCATGTATAATCATAATACAACATCTATAAAGTGATTTTAACCCATTAAAACATATAATCACAGAATTAAAACATAAAATTTTCCTCTGTTCTTGATGTTCTTGAAGTTTTTAACATAAATTCCTAAAATTCAACGCCACGGATTCGTTATAAGGCCAAATCCATTCATTTAAAGTTTGGTCTCTTCGTATTAACATGCACAATAATATACGAGTGTAAAATTTACGAAAACATTTATGTTTGACATACTAAAATCACGTATAAGGCCATATGGCCAAAAACCTAAACTCTGTATATTTTTGAAATAGCAAGTCATCAGATTACGAAACTTAGGATATAGAATAATGCAATATATATATAAACACGTTATGCCACTCGAATTATTACACATATCATGATCATAACACCAATTCCCAATTCACAGAGATTTTACAAAAGCTTTGAAAGCCATTTTTATAAAAACTTGAATACGTGAAATTTAGAATTTGGGAAGGAGGAGATTACCCTGTAGAGTATAAAGCGTAGATTTAGAATTTCTCACTTTCAAATCTCCTTCACAACTCACAATTTCTCTCTGACAATTCTGTCTGTGAACTCTAAGAAATATGCTCTGCTTGTTTTCTAGACTTAGGAATAATAAGAATTAAAAAGAAGACGTCGTATTCAATTGAACTGACGCGTTAAGGTTAGTTACCCATCATGGGTAACTGCTCTCAACTCCCTCTAAGGCCATGTTTGGCTAGCAAGAGTAGATTATAAAACCATTTAATTTAATAAAGCTTTATCATCTAGTTTTATTCATATCACACCCAATTCAAATATCTTATTTAAATTAATTAAATAACATATAATAATCTATCATAAATTCACATAATCATAAAATACATTTTCTCATTAATTAATAATGTCAAATTATTAAATCTCTAATTAATTATTACATTAATTAAAATAACATGGCTTATTAAATATTTCTTTTTAATACAATAAGCTCACATAATCACATACTTCGAATATTAAAATTCTCCACATTAATTTAATAAATGTAACACATATAATTAAATTAATCTATCACAATCTCATCAATTAATTATTTAATCCAATAATTAAATCATCGAAAAATATTTATCTAATTCAATAAATATTAGAAATTAATTACAAAAATCTCGTTTGTCACAATACAACTGTCGTGTAAAATACGACAAAACATAAGCTGAGAGTTTTAACACGAATATTGTCTCGTAGACAATATTCAAATTCAAATGGAGTCCTCATTACAATTATTCTCACACTATTATATAAAATAGTGAGAACTACTACAGCCACCATCTCGGACTGTCACTCCATTCTTTGACTAGTCCCAGCTATGTTCTCATTTTTTGAAAAGAACAATGAAAGCAAAGGGTGAGCTCAACTAGCCCAGTAAAGAATATTATGACTAAGATGATGCACAATAAATTATCGTTAGCCGTCAACAGTGTAAAACTGATAGAATACAATAAACAACAAGTTTAACTGCAGCGGAACAAATAATCCATTAGAAGAGTCAATTAGAGTATGATATCTACTATCTTCTATGATTTAAGAGTTCATCATCAAGATTTTATCTTTGCAACACATTTTAATAAATAATCCAAATCACCGAATTATCCATGCACTACGGGCCAAGGATATTCGTTAGTATCACATCCATGAATTATCCATGTACTACGGGCCAATAATATTCGTTATTATCACCAATGGTCATGATCATGCCAACAACTGTCCATCAATGCACTACGGGTCAATGAGGACTTTTATCACATCATTTGTAACATTGCAGGTCATGATTATACTGATACATAATTCTTGGTCATAATCATACCAATCAACATTCCATCTATGCACTACGGGCCAAAGATGACTTTCATCACAATATAAGCATGAAAATGATGACAATGATATAAGAATTCAATTAAATGAGAGCAAGGATAAATATTAAAGATTTATAATTTAATTTATCCAGAGTTCAAGAATGCCTAAATTGTCAACATGATAACCAATTTGTGGAGTAAAATTCAAGAATAATATTCATATATCAAAATAATTTGGACAGAAAAAAAATAATTTTTGTCGTGAATATTATCTCGGGTGAATAGTACCCCGTGAATAGTACTTCGACATGAAAAGATAAAAAAATTAACAAGAATGTTCAGAAGAATATGTTCGTGAAAAGATACTAGATGAAGTGAAAATTTCAAGGATATTCTACTAATTTCAAGGAGTATAAAAGCAATACTTATCAACATGAGTGTAGAATTAGGAATACGAAACGAAATAATATTACTTACATACTACAGAGTATGGAAGAAAATATTATTTCATACGAATATTGAACAAAAATAATATCTATTATCTTAAAAGTATAGTATTTTTGACTGGTATAGCGGGAATATTCTTGAAGAAAACTTGTATTATTTTCTACACTCAAAGCTTCCTTAAACTCAAAAGAAATATACTCAATATTATAGAAGAAGAATTCTCTGATTCTGGTGTGATTATCATTTATAAACTAAGTATCCTATTTATAAGAAAATGGCAGGGTACTATTTGAATTAGAAAATCATAGGTGCATAGTAAAGGATTCACGAACGAATTCATTTGAAAATTTGATTTTACTATGGCATGGTACTATTTGAATTAGAAATTTTGATTTTACTATGACGGGTGAAAATCGCGGGTGCACAGTAAAGGATTCACGGACGATTTTCACGGGAAAAGATCCGTCTACGCTGATTACCGCATGACGGGTGAAAATCCATTTGCAGTTTCGTATATTATTTATTTTCATATTCTTAAATCTAAACCTACTATGGTAAGTATTACTTCTATAATCCCTGAAATTAGTATAATATCCATGAGCTTTGCGCTTTATCTAGTATCGTTTTATTGCAATATTGGTCTGAACTTTCTTATTAAATTTCATTATTTTCATTCGGGGTACTATTCACGGGGTACTATTCACTCGGGGTACTATTTATTCGGGATACTTTGCATGCGGGGTACTATTCATTTGATACTATTCTTTCGGGTACTATTCACGACAAAAGTGATTTCTTTTCTATCTAAATTATTTTTAATACATGAATATCATTCTTAAATTTTACTCCACAATTAATTATCATGTGACAATTTAGATATTCTTGAACTCTGGATAAATTGAATTATAAATCTCTAATATATATCCTTGATCTCACTTGATTGATTCCTTATATCATTGTTATCATCCTCATGCTTATATTGTGGTGAAAGTCATCTTTGACCCCATAGTGCATTGATGAACTGTTGATTGGTATGACTATGACTAGAAATTATGTATTGGTATAATCATGACCTGTAATGTTATAGACAAATATTGTGGTGAAAGTCCTCTTTGACCCGTAGTGCATAGATGGACAGTTGTTTGGCATGATCATGACCACTGGTGATACTAACGAATATCCTTGGCCCGTAGTGCATGGATAATTCGTTGATATGAAATATTTATTGATTATTGTTACAGGAAAAAAATATTGATGATTAACTTTTAAATCATAGAAGATATTAGACTTTATGCTCTACTTGACTCTTCTAATGGATTATTATTTCCATTACAGATGTTAATCTAAAACTTGTTGTCTATTGTATTCTATCAGATTTTTTCCTGTTGAGGACTAAGGATAATTTTTTCTACATTATCTTAGTCATAATATTCTTTATTGGACTAGTTGAGCTCACTCTTTTTTTTGGTTCCATTGTTCTTATTAGGAGGCGAGAATGTAACTAAGACTAGTCGGGGAGTGGAATAATGGTTCAAGATGGTTTTTTAGTAATCATCACTATTTTGTAAAATAGTGTGGCAATAATTGTAATGAGAATTTTATTTGAATTTGGATATTGTCTACGAGATAATATTTGTATTAAAGCTCACAGCGTATGTTTTGTTATATTTTACATGACAATTAATAGTTGTATAAATGAAATTTGTATTTGAATTCTGTACCATGTATTTAGCGACTAAGAATGGGTTATATGAACCTATTATGGGGGTGTCACAGTTGATATCAGAGCTTAGAGATATTATCTTTGGCGAAGATCTGATGTTAGAACTAAGAGGGGATAGACGAGTAAAACCTTCGCTAGTGTGTCATACCTAAGATTATTTGTTATTTAATTGGTCGGTCAGAATATAAGAATAATATGTGGCATGTCAATTTCTTTAATTAACCCTTGTTTTGTAGCAGTATTTGAGAATGACATCTGAAAATTTTGAGATAAGCAATGAAGCACATGTGACCATTGAGACACCGCCAATCAATAACCAGGATAATGTGCATCAAGAAGGTAATAATCCTCCTGTAAACAACAACACCGACCAAATGATGAACGATGGGATATTTAGGAGCTTTCTACAATTCATGCAACACCAAACGAGAGAGACTACTATTCAAAATGCAGGTGAAAATAATGGCAACTCACGGCTGGTCAATGCTAAGCAATTCAACTGTCGTGTGAAATACGACAAAACGTAAGTTGTGAGTTTTAATACGAATATTGTCTCGTAGACAATATCCAAACTCAAATGAAGTTCTCATTACAATTATTATCACACTATTTTATAGAATAGTGAGGACTATTATAGTCATCATCACTCCATTCCCCGACTAGTCCTAGCTATATTCTCATTTTCTGAAAAGAACAATGAAAAATAATGGGAGCTCAACTAGCCCAGTAAAGAATATTATGACTAAGATAATGTAGAATAAATTATCCTTAGTCCTCAACAGTGTAAAAACTGATAGAATACAATAGACAATAAGTTTAACTGCAGCGGAACAAACAATCCATTAGAAGAGTCAAGTAGAGTATGATGTCTACTATCTTCTATAATTTAAAAGTTCATCATCAATATTTTGTCTCTGTAACACAACTCAATAATCCACATTATCGAATTATCCGTGCACTACAGGCCAAGGATAGTCGTTAGTATCACCAGTGGTTATGATCATGTCAAATAACTGTCCATCAATGCACTACGGGCCAAAGAGGACTTTCACCACATCATTTGTCTGTAACATTACAGGTTATGATTATACCAATACACAATTCCTGGTCATAATCATGTCAATCAACAGTCCATCTATGCACTATGGGTTAAAGATGACTTTCACCTCAATATAAGTATGAAGATGATGATAATGATATAAGAAATCAATCAAGTGAGATCAATGATAAATATTAAAGATTTATAATTCAATTTATCCAGAGTTTAAGAATGTTCAAATTGTCAACATGATAATTAATTGTAGAGTAAAATTCAATAATGATATTCATGTATCAAAATAATTTGGACAGAAAAGAAATTAATTTTTGTCGTGAATAATACCCCGTAAATAGTACTGTATGTATGAATAGTATCATATGAATGAATAGTGCCCATAAATAGTACTCCGTGAATAGTACCTCGTGAATATGAAACGAAATAATATTACTTACATACTACAGAGTATGGAAGAAAATAATATTTTTTACGAATATTAAACGAAAATAATATCCCTTACGAATTTTGAACGAAAATAATATTCCTTACGAATATTGAACGAAGATAATATCCCTTACGAATATTAAACGAAAATAATATTTCTTACGAATATTGAACAAAAATAATATTCTTTACGAATACGAAAAATAATATCTCTTACGAATATGAAATAAATAATATACCTTACCTTAGTAGGAGACTAAATCTGACTGGTATAGCGGATATATTCTTGAGGAAAATTTGCACTATTTGCTACACTCAAAGTATCATTATACTCCAAAAAAATACGCACAATATTATAGAAGAAGAATTCTCTGATTCTGGTGCGATTTTCATTTCTTAACTAAGCATCCTATTTATAGGAGAATGACATGACACTATTTAAGAAATAGTCACGGATGAACAGTAACAAAATTCATAGGCGAATTTGGCGAGAAATTCTGATTTTTACTATTTATTACTGTGCAATAAAATATTCTAATAAAATAAAAACTTTATATAAAATATAATATATTCTATTTATAATCTAATAAAACGAATAACTTTATATAAAATATAAAAAGTATTCTATTTTATATAAAATTTTTTCTATTTTATTACTATTATAATAATAATAAAACAAAACTGAGACAGTTTTCTACCGGCGATTTTGAAAAATGAGTAAGTGGAGGTCCATGTAATAAGCCAAACTTACAACAAATACTTCATGACAACCCCTTTATTTTTATCAAAAAATTGAATAAATAATTATCACAAATCACTTATCTTCAATAAACACATTTTTAATCTATCAACAATTATTCATCATTAATATTATAACTCATAATATTGACAACCATATCATTCTCAGGAAAGAGGGGGCTTTCCGATAAGAACTTCTCCTTATTGGCGCGCAATTAAATAACCTAACCCTTTCCTCGATAGACTTTCTAGACATTGTCAATATTGCAAATAATAATATGAATAATTATGTCGTCTCAACTATTGATTTAATAATATAAAATATTGTGCAGATGATACTGTGACAATAATTGAATTAATAATATGAGATACTATGCAACAATTACTGTGGTAATAATTGAATAAAACTGAGTGAATTCTTAAGTAAGCATCAATAATCAGAGATACTGTACAATACCGTGTGCTACTATGCAACCATGCGTATTACTGTACTTTTATCACCGGGTATTTCAACAGTTAACGGTAAAAGTTTTGTCGTTATTTTTATAAAAAGGTTATTTCTGTCGCTTTTTATATCCGACAGTAATTCCGTTGTGGGGTCCACTAATGATTGTGACGTCGAACGGATATTCCTCGACAAAACGAATATTTTATGACAACTTGCTACTTGCAAAATGTGTACATATCTCCCATACTATAGCATTATATCAAATTCACACCTTATTATTCAAAATAACATTTATAGAAAATTAAATCTTTATTCATAAAAAGTTGGGGTCTCACAACAGAGGTATGAATTAAGCATATTACCAAGATATTTGATGTCTTGGGAAATACTGAAGAGCAAAAAATTCCCTTCGCCACCTTTATGTTGCGCAGAGAGGCAGATTACTGGTAGGAATCAGTAAAACGTACTCATATATCCGCACTTAAGATGTCTTGGGAGAAGTTCAAAGAATTGTTCAACGATAAGTACTTTCTAGAAACTATTCGTCACATGAAGGAGGTGGAATTCATCAAGCTGGAACAGAACAATATGACTGTATCGCAATACGAGGCTAAGTTTGCGGAGTTATCCCGGTTTGCATCCCATTTGGTGAATAATGAGGAGCGAATGACGCGAATATTTCTGAGAGGTTTGAAACCTGAACTTCGTTAATATCTTATTTCCCATAAACTATGTTTGTATTCAGATGTTGTGAATAGGGCTTAGTTATTGGAGTGCGATAATGAGTCAACTCAACTAAAAGACAACAACCGGTAAAACGATAATAGTCATACCAGTGGCAACAGTCATCGAAGCAGTGATAACAAACGTGGAGGAAATCATTATGCTAGAAGTAACCACTTTGGTGGTAATCCTGGCCAAGATAATAGAATAAATGAGTCAAGTAGAAATTTCAAAAAGAGAATATTCAACAATGATGGAAAGATAGCAGCACCAACACCAGTTTTTAAGGAAGGAGAACAACCACCGGTCGTATGCTACAAATGCGGACAGGAGGGACACATCAATCCAAACTATACGCAGCAACCCAAAGTGTGTTTCAATTACAAAAAGAAAGGTCATTTAACTCAATTTTGTCATGTAGCGAAGTCAAGTCCAGCTGGGACGGTGACAACAAAGGTTGTCCCGGATAAGTCAAAGTCGGTAATTCAAGGGAGAGTGTTTGTCGTGACCTCCCAAAGAGCGAGGAGCCCGAACGAAGTTATCACGAGTAAGCTAATCATAAACTCTTGTGAAGTCTATACCTTATTAGATACTGGTTCTACCCATTCTTTTATATCACCTACTTGTGCTCAACGTTTAAACTTGACTCTAGATAATTAGACTTTTACTTATCCGTTGAAACTCTGTTGGGAGAAAACTTCGTTACATTCGCCATTTATAAATCTTGCTCGATTTAAAACGACACTTTCACATTACCTGTTGATCTCATCTCTTTGAAAATACTTGCATTTGATGTGATTTTTAGGGATTGGTCGATTAACTACTCGTCATGCTAAAATTGATTATTTTCGTAAGGTCGTTAGTTTTCATATTTCTAATCAACCTATTATGAGAATTCAAATAACCAAACCACTAAAGTCAATCACTGTAATATCAAGCCATAAAGCTATTCGTTTATTGAAAAACGGATGTCAAACCTTCTTGGCCCATGTCACGGATGTAAGACCCCAAATTATTAATAAATAAAATTTAATTTTCTCTATTTATTATTTTGAAATAGTAAAGGTTGATTTGATTAATGTGGTTAGTTATGGGTAAAATGCGCAAATATTTTAAATAATCAAATGGTTATAAAATATTCATTTTTATCGGAGAATATTCGTTTGGTCGTGGAATATTCTTACTGTCGGAGAATATTCGTACGACGGCGCAGCCTTGTGTGGGCCCCATAACGGAAAGCGATTGGATGAAGAAAACGACAAAAATAAGTTGTTTATAAATAACGACGTTGTTATTACCGTTAATACTGTTAAAATACTCGGTGGTTAAAACACAGTAGCACACGGTATTGCATCAATTATTGATTCTTACGTAAGAAGGCACTACCCAATAATTATTACAGTAATTACTGTTCAGTATTTTATTTTATTGATTCAATAATTGCTACGTTGATATTTTATATTACTGTTGTTTCAATAATTGTCACTGCACAATATTTTTCATTATCGAAGCAATAATTCATATTATCTGAATAATATTATTAGATAACATTATTGATAATGTCTAGAAAGTTCTGTCTAAGGAGAGGTTTGGTCACCTAATTGCGCGCCAGTAAGGAGAAATCCTTATTGAAAATCCCCTCTTTCTTGGGAACGGCCTGGTTGTCAGTATTGTGAATCTGTAATATTATTTATGAATAATTAATTATTGATTTATATGATGAGAAAAATATTGATTTTATGTGGATATGATGGAGAAAATTTTTTAATGTGACAATTGTTAAAAATTAATATTTTATCTTTTTCTGATAAAATAATTCATTTAAATATATTATTATATTTTAATAATATAATAAGAGTGATATTTTTACAATGAATGTGGGATATATGAGTATATGAGGAGGAAGAGTATTTTTGTTACAATAAATATTTAAAACATGTTTTTCATGTTGGTGGACCCTATTTCTTGACTGAAATTTGATTATAGATTGTAAAATCGTCCGTTTGTGGATTTCGGTCAATTTCTGTTTGGAATTTGAAAAATTTTCTTCTGCAAAGTTGTAGAGAATGGAATTTCCTATGAAAAAAATATAAGATTTGAATTTTTCTGATAAAAGGGCTATTTATTATTAATTATTGAAGTTCTGAAGTTCCGAAATATTTATTTTTTAAAAGTTTTAAATTTGTGTTAAAAGAAAAACGTTTTTGAAATGTTTGTGGGCATCATTAACATGTGCAAGGTGGCTGAAATCAGTTGGTAAATGTGGGCGTAGGAATATGTAATATAAATAATAATATTTTATTAAATTTTCTGCTTTGGTGTTCTAAGCATTTTCCAATAAATAGGGTGCTTAGGTTAGAATTGAAAATCACACCAGAAACTAAAGTTTTCTCTCTCTTTCTCTCTCGATATATTGAGCGTATTCTTGTGAGTATTTTGATACTTTGAGTGTTGTTATACGGTGCAAGTTCCCTTCAGCACTATATTCAGTATTCCATCCAGAAACACTATTCTTTCGAGGTAATGGATGTTGTTTTCTTCTTAAATGATATTATTTTCTTCAATATCATTATGCCGAAATATTGGTCTGAATTTTTTTATCAAATTTAAAACTTTTTGTGTCGGAGTTACTATTCACGTATACGACACTATTCACGAATACGGCACTATTCACCGAAAAAAAATATAAAATTTTCTTCTTTTTGTCCAAAATATCCATGATGGATACTAGCTTTGATTGTATCCATGTTTTGATCATTCTTGAATTTTACTCCACTATGATTACTTATGAGGTATTTTTGGACATGGATAAACCGAAATACGAATCCTTAATATTTGTTATTTTGTTTCACTAGATTCGTTTCCTTTAAAATATTTTTCATCATCCTCAGTCCTAAATGATGATATTATTGAATATCTTTGGCCTGTAGTACAAAGATAAATGATTTTTGATGAATATCTTTGGCCCGTAGTGCAAAGATGAACATGTATTTAGATGAACATGACCAACTGGTGAATATTTTTGGCCTGTAGTGCAAAGATAAATAGTTGATTTATGATGTATATTGATTTATGTTACAGGGATAAAATATTGATAATGGACTTTTAAATTCATAGATAATAGTAGATTTCATTCTTTACGTAACTCTTCTATGAATTATTGTTTCTGCTGCGAATATTGATCTGAAACTTGTTGTCTATTGTATTTTATCAGATTTTTTCCTGTTAAAGGCTAACGATAATTTGTTTTATATTATCTTAGTCATAATATTCTTTACTGGGCTAGTTGATCTCACCCTTTTCCTTTTTGTTCTATTTTTCTTCTCAGGAGGCGAGAATGTAGCGAGTACTAGTCGGGGTATGGAATGAAGGTTCTAAAAAGTCGTTTTAGTAGTCCTCACCATTTTTGTAAAATAATGTATCAATAATTGTAATGAGGACTTATTTAGGTATGAATATTGTCTAGATGGCAATATTTGTATTTAAACTCACAGTTTTTATGTTGTATTATTAAAGTTGTAGTTGTTTCTGTACCATGTATTTTGACGACTCAGAATGGGTGTTGTATACCTATTTTGGGGGCGTCACAGTTGGTATCAGAGCTTAGGGATATGATCTCTGGCGAAGATCGGGGAATAGAACTAAGAGGGGAGAGACGAGTAAATCCTTCGCTAGTGTGTCTTACCTAAGCTTATTTGTTAGTTGATCATAATATAGGGGTATTATGTGATTTGTTAATTTGTTTAATTAACCCTTGTTTTATGGCAGTATTTAAGAATGGCAACTGAGAATGTTAACAGTGGAGTAAATGAAACCGTGGAGACGCCTTTACTCACCAACAAGGAGAACGTGCAACAGGCTGGTAATGTTCCTCCTGTGAACAACACCACTGAGCAGATGATGAACGATGGGATGTTTAGAAACTTTTTACAGTTCATGCAAAATCAGACGAGGGAGACTCGTGTTCAAAATACAGGAGGAAATGATAGCAATTCACGATTTGTCACAGCCAAGCAGTTCAAGGAGTTGGGACCACCTGAATTATGGGGAAAGCCAGATCCGATTAAGGTGGAGACGTGGGTCAAAAAAATTACCAAGATATTCGATGTCTTGGGATGCACAGAGGAACAGAAGGTTCCATTCGCCACCTTTATGTTCCGTAATGAGGCAGATTACTGGTGGGAATCTGTGAAGCGTACCCATCCAGCCGCACTTAGCATGTCTTGGGAAACATTTCAGAAACTGTTCAATGACAAGTACTTTCCTGAAAGTATTCGTCATATGAAGGAAGTAGAGTTTATTAGACTGGAACAGAATAACATGACGGTGTCCCAGTACGAGGCGAAGTTTGCAGAGTTGTCCAGGTTTGCACCTCATTTGGTGGAGAATGAGGAACGTCTGACGCGGATGTTTCTGAGAGGTTTGAAACTCGGCATACGTCAATATCTCATTTCATATAAATTTTTTCTCTATTCAGATGTTGTCAACAGGGCTCAATTATTAGAGTGAGATAACGAGTACGTTCAACCGAGGGACCACAACCAGGATCATACTGGTGACAACAGTCATCAGAACAACGATAACCAGCGGAGAAAGAAAAATACGGACAAGAGCGGCAGCCACTCTGGTGGTAATCATGGCCATGAGAATAGAAGAAGCGAGTCGGGAGGAGATTTTAAAAAGAGGAGATTCAACAATGACAATACGAAGACATCAGCACCAGCAGCAACTGGTTCCAAGGGAGGAGAACGACCACCGGTCATATGCTATAAGTGCAGAAAAGAAGGATATATCAGCCCAAACTACCCACAACAGTTTAAGGTATGTTATAACTGTGGAAAGGAAGAACATATCGCTCGAGATTGCACTGCAGCGAAACCAAGTCCAGCGGGGATGGTGACTCAAAAGCTGTCCCAGAAAAGTCAAAGTCAACGGTTCCTGGAAGAGCGTTTGTCGTGACTGGTCAACATGCGAGGAACCCAAACGAGGTGATCACGGGTAAGCTAATCATAAATTTATACGAAGTTTATACCTTACTAGATACCGGTGCTACCCATTCAATTATTTCTCCTGTTTGTGCTCAACGTTTAAACTTGACTCCAGAGAAATTAGACTTTGATTTATCTGTGGAGACTCCGTTAGGAGAAACTTTCATCACATCCACTGTTTATAAATCTTGTTTAATCCAAGTTGGCACCATCACCTTACCTGTTGACCTTATCTCTTTAAAAATACTTGCATTTGACGTGATTTTAGGGATTGATTGGTTAACTACTCATCATGTCAAAATTGATTGTTTCAGTAAGGTTGTTAGTTTTCATATTCCTAACCAACCTGTTGTGCGAATTCAAACAACTAAGCCATTAAAATTAATCACTATTATATCAAGTGTGACGACCCCAAAATAGGTCCATTCCATCCAACCCATTTTGAGTCGCCAAATACATGGTACATAAAACAACTAAAATTTTATTACTACAATTGACGTGCAAAATACAACAACACATATACTGTGAGTTTTAAAACCAACTGTGACTCATGTCTCAACTATGGACATCACCTCACATTGATACATTACATAAAGGTACAGTCAAAAACTGTTTTAGAAATTAAAACATTTGGGAACTGCTCAAGGAAACCTTCGTACATGGGAGACCATGCGTCTAGGTTTTATAGATATCATATGCCCACAAAATTATCCTTGATTGAACCAATAGACCCCAAAGAAAAACGAAAAGATTACTATCATATTCTTTCCAATGGTGTGTCTTCTCTTGACATATCATTATCTCCACCGTCTCTAATTGAGAATTATACTTCAACTAAACTCCAAGATTATATAGGTAGTGCTCATATATATACTTAGCAAGTGGATGAGCACGTCCTTGTCTTATGATGATACGAGGTTGTATGTCATTAGACATCTTGTATGATAGTGGCAAAACACCCTTCCAACATTGGGTTCGCTTCACCCTATTTGATTCAACAAATATAACTACTAAATGATGACCATCGTTCTATTCTCCTGTTACCCCCGCTCGACCCAGCTACACTCGTATTACCTGAAAAGAATTGTGAAGCAAAAGGGTGAGCACAAATAGCCCAGTAAAGAATATCATGACTAAAGATAATTAAATTCTCAATAGCCTTCATCAATAATAAATCAGAGATTTAGAACATATAGTAGATGATAAAAATTTTCAACCATAGTTGCAGCGGAACGAGCAATCCATTAGAAGAGTCACATAGACCATAAAGTCAATTATCTTCTCCATGTTAAAAGTCCACCAATAATGTTTTAACCCTGTAACATCAATCAACAGTTCTTGTCCACAATCATGTGAATAACTCATAATCATAATTGTAGTTCTAAATTCCTTTTTGCATTCAGGACGAAGATAATTTTTATCAGCTGTCTTTACTTGAAACATCAAAGATCATGGTTATACCAAATCACAGTTCTTGTTCATAATCATACTAATAAATTCATCTTTGCAATACGGGCCAAAGATATTCATTATCATTTCATCTTTGCACTACAGGCCAAAGATATTCAACAAGAGGTCATCTTTGCACTACGAGCCAAAGATATTCATCAATAAGTCATCTTTGTACTATGGGCCAAAGATATTCATATCTCAAAGAAATATATAATCATTTCAGAATTTATATAAACAATAATTATAACCATGTTGATCAATTCACCTTTGCACTTAAGCTAAATATATTCAATTATAAATTCAATGGTCATGATCATACCAGTCACAATTCAACTTTTCACTACTGGCTAAAGAGAACCCTAGTCATGATCATACCAATAATCTACACATCTTTACACTCCAGTGAAAGAGAATTTCAACATCAGGGTTATAAAAATGTTATATAAGATAATAAAATCAATATAATCAATACATAGTTTTAATCTCCAGAGTAATATTCATAAATCAACTATAATTTGGTTAGAAAAAGAAATCAATTTTGTAGTGAATAGTACCCATGAATAGTAAATCATGAATAGTAACTCGTGAATAGTAACTCATGAATAGTAACTTATGAATAGTACTCCGTATTCGTACATAGTACCGTATACATAAATAATATCATATACATAAATAGTGCCATATACATGAATAGTGCCGTATACGTGAATATTGCCGTATACGTGAATAGTAATCTTGACTCAAAAAGGTAAAAATTCCACAATAAAATCTATACCAATATTTCAGTATAATGATATTAAAAGAATAACATCATTATGAAGAATATAGCATCCCTTAATATCCCTTACTATCCCTTACTATTCCTTACCTCAAAAGAGCAGTACTTCTGACTGGAATAACGCTGAACAAACTTGCACCGTATAGCAACACTCAAGATATCAAAATACTCACAAGAATACACTCGATAATATAGAGAGAGAAATAGAGAGAAAATTTCAGTTTCTGGTGTGATTTTCAATTCTAACATAAGCACCTTATTTATAGAAAAATGCTTAGAACACCAAAGCAGAAAATTTAATAAAATAATAATATATTTATATAATTGTCAAGCCCACCTCTTGAATCTGAATTTCAGCAATTCACACATGCTAACCTTCTAGAAAAAGTAAGAAAAAACGTTTTTCATAAAATAAATAATTAAAACTTCCAAAAATCAATTATTTCGAAACTTCGAAACTTCAATAATTCATAATAAATAGTCATTTTATCAGAAAATTCGAACCTCACAATTTTTTATAGAAAATTCAATTCTCTACAACTTTGCAGAAGAAAGTATTTTCAAATTCCAAACAGAAATTGACCGAAATCCACAAACGGACGATTTTACAAGCTATAATCAAATTTCAGTCAAGAAATGGGGTCTACCGACACACAAAACATGTGTTAATCATTTAATGCAACAAAAATACTCTTTCTCCTCATATACTCATATATCCCACATTCATTATAAAAAATATCATCATTATTATATTATAATAATATAATAAAATATTATTTTATCAGAGAAGATAAAATATCGATTTTCAACAATTGTCACTTTAAAATTTTTTTCCATCTATATCCACATAAAATCAATATTTTCCTCATCATATAAATCAATAATTAATTGTTCACAAATAATATTACAGAATCACAGTACTGGCAACCAGGCTGTTCCTAGGAAAGAGGGGGCTTTCCAATAAGAATTTTTCCTTACTGGCGCGCAATTAGGTGACCAAACCTCTCCTTAGACAAAACTTTCTAGACATTACCAATAATGTTATCTAATAATATTATTCAGATAATATGAATTATTGTTCCGATAATAGAAAATACTGTGTAGTGACAATTATTGAAACAACAGTAATACAAAATATCAACGCAACAATTATTGAATCAATAAAATAAAATACTGAACAGTAATTACTGTAACAATTATTGAGTAGTGCCTTCTTACGTAAGAATCAATAATTGGTGCAATACCGTGTGCTACTGTGTAACAACGCATATTACTGTGTTTTAACCATCGGGTATTCCAACAGTATTAACGGTAATAACTACGCCGTTATTTATAAACAACTTATACTTGTCGTTTTATTCATCCAATCTCTTTCCATTATGGGGCCCACAAAAGACTGCGCCGTCGTACGAATATTCCCCGACCGCAAGAATATTCCACGACCAAATAATATTCCACGACAACAATGAATATTTTATAACCACTTGCTTATTTTAAAAAAATTTCATATATCACCCTTAACTTTAAACTTTTATCAATTTAACCATTTACTGAATAGTAATTATAAGAAAAAATTGAATACTTTTATTTCATAAAATTCGGGGTCTTACATCAAGTCATAAAGCTATTTGTTTATTAAAAAATAGATGTCAAGCTTTCTTAGCCCATGTTATGGATTTGAATAAAGACACATCAGATTTGAATAATATTCCTGTTATTAGTGACTTTCCTGATGTATTTCCTGAAGAACTTCTCGGTCTACCTCCAGAATGTGAAGTTGAATTCTTTATTGATCTTAAACCTGGTACAAAGCCCATTTCTAAAACCCCATATCGAATGGCTCCTATTGAACTTCAGGAGTTAAATGTCCAACTACAAGAGTTGTTGGACATCGGTTTCATTCGTCCTAGTACATCTCCTTGGAGTGCTCCTGTTTTATTTGTAAAGAAGAAAGACGAGAGTATGCGACTTTGTATTGACTATCGAGAATTGAACCATGTCACCATCAAAAATAGGTATCTGCTACCTCGTATTGATGACTTGTTTGACCAGTTGTAAGGAGCACAATTCTTTTCAAAGATCGATATTCGTTCTAGATATCATCAGCTGAAGATTAGAACTGAGGATATTCCAAAGACTGCCTTTAGAACTCGGTACGGGCATTATAAATTCTTAGTCATGTCTTTTGGATTGACTAATGCTCCTGCGGCTTTCATGGATATGATGAACCGAGTATTCAAGGAATATTTGGATCAGTTCGTTGTTGTCTTTATTGATGACATCCTCATATATTCCAAAAGTCGTGAAGATCATGAGCACCATTTGAAGCTGGTACTCCAAAGGCCTCGTGAAAATAAGTTATATGCCAAGTTGAAGAAATACGAGTTCTGGCTTGAGGAAGTAGAATTCCTCGGGCACGTGGTGTCAAAACATGGAGTATCTATTAACCCGGCGAAGATTGAAGCAATACAAAGTTGGGAACAACCGAAGTCGGTGACTGAAGTACGTAACTTTCTGGGCTTAGCTGGTTATTATCGGAGATTCGTGGAAGGATTTTCTCGAATCGCTACTCCATTAACTCAGCTGACTCGGAAAGATATCAAATTTGTATGGAGCGAGGAATGCGAGAAGAGTTTCGAAAAGCTTAAGAGGAAACTCATTTCGGCACCTATGTTGACAATACCATCTGGTTCGGATGGATTTGTTATCTATAACGATGCTTCAGGGAAAGGGCTAGGATGTGTTCTCATGCAACGTGAGAAAGTTCTAGCCTATGCCTCACGACAACTTAAAGAATATGAGAGAAATTATCCTACTCATGATCTAGAGTTGACAACAGTCGTTTTCGCGCTAAAGATCTGGAGGCACTATCTAAATGGAGAGAAAGTGGAGATATATTCAGATCATAAAAGCCTTAAATATTTCTTCACCCAAAAGGAACTTAACATGCGGCAACGACGTTGGCTCGAGCTGTTGAAAGACTACGACCATACTATTTAATACCATCATGGAAAAGTAAACGTGGTAGCTGACGCATTGAGTAAAAGATCTTATGCGGGTACGAGTGCAATGTTATTAACACAAAGGCCCATTTTGTATGACTTGAAAAGGATGGAGATAGAGGTAAAGGCTCCAAGTACCCACGTGATGATATCAAGCATACGAGTAGAACCGACTTTAATCGATAAAGTTAAAGTTGCTCAAGCCACAGACCCGGAGCTGATACGTATGAAGAAGAAAGTGCAAAAAGGTGCTATTCCAGAAGCAAGAATCGATGAAGAAGGAATACTTCGAGTCCACTCCAGACTTTGTGTTCCTAACGATTCTGATTTGAAGTACAAGATCATGATGGAGGCACACAATACACCATTTGCAATCCATCCTGGAAGTACCAAAATGTATCGTGATCTTCGACGTACATTTTGGTGGAACAATATGAAGAGAGAGATTGCAAAGTTTATCTTGAGGTGTTTAACTTATCAACGTGTAAAGTCGGAGCATCAAGTGCCTAAGGGTCCCTTGCAACCACTTGAGATTTCGAAATGGAAGTGGGAACACATTTCCACAGATTTCGTTATGGGTCTTCCCACGGTTTCTCAAGGCATAAATGCTATTTGGGTTATTGTTAATAGATTTGTAGGGTTTCGGCACAGAAACGCACAGCAGAAATTAAAATTTTAAAGCAATTTCCGAAACCCTAAAACAGGATCCATGCGAAAAATCAATTAATTAAGAGGTTTAGAGATTATACCGAATATGAAAAACGAGAATCTGAAATCGACTGCGCCTCGAATCTCCAACGCAATACAAACTGACTGCGTCTCTACGGTATCCACACGAACGCTCCGCGAATCGTCCTACGATCTGCAGAATAAGGAATCGCGGTACTAGCCACCAAGAATGAGAATTTTCAGAACTGTTTTCTCTAGTCTCTCTCTAAGAGCGGCTAGGGTTTTATTTTGACGTAAAAACCTAAAGTCTGATATACATCATATATATAGCAGTCAGGAGGAATTAATCAAAACCTAATATTATTAAAATTTGAATTTATATATATCTTAATTAAGTCTTACTTAATTAATATACCTATATATAAATTATCCTATTAATTTAAATTCGTAATTTAAAATTCTATCAATCACATTGATATCTTTAAATATTTACAATTTAAATTAATTTCCTTTTAATTACGTTCTTTGTGTGTGACCCTATAGGTTATTATTACTTTGGCAATAATTTTAAAATCATATTATAAAATTATAAACAGTGAGCGGCATCTAGTAATGCATCACTGCTACCCAAGTAATAATAAGATCGATGATTCGATGCAACCTTTTCCGTGACCAATGTTTCAATATAATTTAATCCTTTTAACCTTAATATCCTAGATTAAACTCGAGTAATGGAATGTGTCATACTCTTCATAATTTAATCTGAGTTTTCTTGATCAATGAGTAGACTATATGAAACAAATCACTATTTGAGCATGGCCATGCATTTCATAGTCCTACTCAATCAAGAGGCCTATGGATATCACCTATAAAATATAGGATGGTTAAATTCCATCTAGATCACTCATATTACTCACACGATTCATAATGAACCCAATAATCATCTTTATAGTCCACCCTATTAAAGATGACATTTGATGATATCAAAGTACATAAATTCTCGTGTAGTAATATAGCGGTTTCAGGTCGGAGGACCATTACATCATTGTCACTATGAGAATTGCTAATGACACTTCGCATAATGCTCCATATAGAATTCTCATGGTGGGTTTGTCCAGTACATTGTTCTCTAACATGTACCTATGCATTGACTTAATATCTCATATATTTATGACCAATGAGATTTGGTCATCAGTCAATCCACATACTAGTCTCAATGCATCATTGTTGTCCCATCAACAATGATACTTGACTAGGGACATTTAAGAACAATGATATTAATTGTAATTATATAATCTCATGTTCAAGTCACATACTTGAAACTATATAATTTGTATCACTATTCTAAGAAATTTTATTATGTTAACAATTATATTACGCAGTAATTAAAGCCATAATAAAATCATTTATTTATTCAATCAACAATAATATCAAATGTTAAGCAATTACATCAAATAATTGGCCTCTAGGGCATAAACTCTAACAAGATTAACCAAGTCTGCACATTTCTTGCCGATACGGGAGACTTATTCCCTTGAACGTCTTGCTAGTATATACGTAAATGAGATTGTGAGGTTGCATGGCATGCCAATATCCATAGTTTCGGATCGTGACCCAAGATTCACTTCAAGATTTTGGGTTAGCTTGCAAAAAGCTATGGGCACGGATTTACGATTCAGTTCAGCATACCATCCTCAAACGGACGGACAATCAGAGAGGACTATTCAAACTCTTGAAGATCTATTAAAACTCTGTGTCCTAAACTTCAAAGGCAGTTGGGATAAGTATTTGCCATTGGTGGAATTCTCCTACAACAACAGTTATTAGGCAATTATAGGTGTGGCTCCATTCGAAACATTGTATGGACGAAAGTGTCGCTCTCCAATATGTTGGGATGAGGTGGGTGAAGCAACATTGTTGGGACCCGAGTTGGTACGTATGACTACAGAAAAGATCTAAATGATTTGACAACGTATACAAACGACACAGGATCGACAAAAGAGTTATGCGGATCTTCATCGAAAGGACGTGGAATTTAGTATTGGGGATCATGTATTGTTACGTGTTGCTCTATGGAAGGGAGTTACAAGATTTGAGAAGAGAGGAAAGCTCAATCCACGATTTATTGGTCCATTTCAGATTCTTGACCGAGTAGGAAATGTGGCCTATAGACTCGCGTTACCTCTAAGTATGTCTTGTGTTCATAATATTTTTCATATATTTATGCTTCGTAAATATGTGAAAGACCCGAACCACGTTATTGAGTTAGAACCGGACGAGATAGCCGAAGACTTAACGTATGAGGAGGTACCTGTCAAGATCTTGGATAAAAAGAAGCATGTCCTACGCACAAAGATCATACCACAAGTTAAAGTTTTGTGGAGGAACCATGCTATTGAGGAAATGACCTGAAAGTTGGAAACAGAAATGAAAGCAAGGTATCCTCATCTTTTCGAAACACCAGGTACGTACGTCAATTTCGAGGACGAAATTTCATAAGGAGGGGAGGTTGTAAGACCCCAAATTATTAATAAATGAAATTTAATTTCCTCTATTTATTATTTTGAAATAGTAAGGGTTGATTTGATTAATGTGGTTAGTTATGGGTAAAATGCGCAAATATTTTAAATAAGCAAGTGGTTATAAAATATTCATTTTTATCGGAGAATATTCGTTTGGTCGTGGAATATTCTTACTATCGGAGAATATTCGTACGACGACGCAGCCTTGTGTGGGCCCCATAACAGAAAGCGATTGGATTAAAAAAACGACAAAAATAAGTTGTTTATATATAACGACGTTGTTATTACCGTTAATACTGTTGAAATACTCTGTGGTTAAAACACAATAGCACACGGTATTGCACCAATTATTGATTCTTACGTAAGAAGACACTACTCAATAATTGTTACAGTAATTACTGGTCAGTATTTTATTTTATTGATTCAATAATTGCTACGTTGATATTTTATATTACTGTTGTTTCAATAATTGTCACTACGCAGTATTTTCCATTATCGAAGCAATAATTCATATTATCTGAATAATATTATTAGATAACATTATTGATAATATCTAAAAAGTTCTGTCTAAGGAGAGGTTTGGTCACCTAATTACGCGCAAGTAAGGAGAAATCCTTATTGGAAAGCCCCTCTTTCCTGGGAACGACCTGGTTATCAGTATTGTGATTCTGTAATATTATTTATGAATAATTAATTATTGATTTATATGATGAGAAAAATATTAATTTTATGTGGATATAGATGGAAAAAAAAATTTAATGTGACAATTGTTGAAAATTAATATTTTATCTTTTTCTAATAAAATAATTCATTTAATATATTATTATATTTTAATAATATAATAATTGTGATATTTTTACAATGAATGTGGGATATATGAGTATATGAGGAGGAAGAGTATTTTTGTTGCAATAAATATTTAAAACATGTTTTTCATGTTGGTGGACCTCATTTCTTGATTGAAATTTGATTATAGCGTGTAAAATTGCCCGTTTGTGGATTTCGGTCAATTTTTGTTTGGAATTTGGAAAAATTTTCTTCTGCAAAGTTGTAGAGAATAGAGTTTCCTATAAAAAAGACATGAGGTTCGAATTTTTCTGATTAAAGGGCTATTTATTATTAATTATTGAAGTTCTGAAGTTTCGAAATAATTATTTTTTTAAAAGTTTTAAATTTGTGTTAAAAGAAAAACGTTTTTGAAATGTTTGTAGGCATCATTAACATGTGCAAGGTGGCTGAAATTAGTTGGTAAATGTGGGCGTAGGAATTTATAATATAAATAATAATATTTTATTAAATTTTCTACTTTGGTGTTCTAAGCATTTTTTTATAAATAGGGTACTTAGGTTAGAATTTAAAATCACACCAGAAACTAAAGTTTTTTCTCTTTCTCTCTCGATATATTGAGCGTATTCTTGTGAGTATTTTGATACTTTGAGTGTTGTTATACGGTGCAAGTTCCCTTCAGCACTATATTCAGTATTCCAGCCAGAAGTATTATTCTTTCGAGGTAAGGGATGTTGTTTTTTTCTTAAATGATATTATTTTCTTCAATATCATTATGTTGAAATATTTGTCTGAAATTTTTATCAAATTTAGAACTTTTTGTGTCGGGGTTACTATTCACGTATACGTCACTATTCACGAATACGGCACTATTCACCGAAAAAAAAATGAAATTTTTTTCTTTTTGTCCAAAATATCTATGATGGATACTAGCTTTAATTGTATCCATATTTTGATCATTCTTGAATTTTATTCCACTATGATTACTTATGAGGTATTTTTGGACATGAATAAACCGAAATACGAATCCTTAATATTTGTTATTTTGTTTCACTGGATTCGTTTTTTTTAAAATATTTTTCATCATCCTCAGTTCTAAATGATGATATTACTGAATATCTTTGGCCTGTAGTGCAAAGATGAATGATTTTTGATGAATATCTTTGGCCCGTAGTGCAAAGATGAACAGGTGTTTAGATGAACATAACCAACTGGTGAATATCTTTGGCCTGTAGTGCAAAGATGAATATTTGATTTATGATGTATATTGATTGATGTTACAGGGATAAAATATTGACGATGGACTTTTAAATTCATAGATAATAGTAGATTTCATTCTTTACGTAACTCTTCTATGAATTATTATTTCCGCTGCGAATATTGATCTGAAACTTGTTGTCTATTGTATTTTATCAGATTTTTTCCTGTTGGAGACTAACGATAATTTGTTCTATATTATCTTAGTCATAATATTCTTTACTGGGCTAGTTGAGCTCACCCTTTTCTTTTTTGTTCCATTTTTCTTCTCAGGAGGCGAGAATGTAGCGAGTACTAGTCGAGGTATGGAATAAAGGTTCTAGAAAGTCGTTTTAGTAGTCCTCATCATTTTTGTAAAATAATGTATCAATAATTGTAATGAGGACTTATTTGGGTATGAATATTGTCTACATGGCAATATTTATATTTAAACTCACAGTTTTTATGTTGTATTATTAAAGTTGTAGTTGTTTCTGTATCATGTATTTTGACGACTCAAAATGGGTGTTGTATACCTATTTTGGGGGCGTCACAGCGGATTTAAACAAAAATACGTCAGATTTGAATTATATTTCTATTGTTAATAAATTTCCTGACGTATTTCCCGAAGAACTTCCTGGCCTACCCCAAGAGCATGAAATCGAATTTTGTATTGACCTTGAACTACAAAATCCATATCCAAAACTCCATATCGAATGGCTCATATTGAACTTCAGGAGTTAAAAACCTAATTGCAGGAATTGTTAGACATCAGTTTCATTCGTCCTAGTACATCTCCTTGGGGTTCTCCTGTTCTATTCGTAAAGAAGAAAGATGAGAGTATGCGACTTTGCATTGACTATCGAGAGTTGAATCATGTCACCATCAAAAATAGGTGCCCGTTACATCGCATTGATGACATGTTTGACCAGTTGCAAAGTGCTAAATTCTTTTCAAAGATCGATCTTCGTTTCGGATATCATCAGTTAAAGATTAAAATTGATGACATTCCAAAGACTGCTTTTAGAACTCTTTACGGTCATTACGAATTCCTAGTAATGTCTTTTGAATTAACTAATGCTAGCTCCTGCTACCTTCATGAAAATGATGAATCGAGTATTCAAGGAATATTTGGATCATTTTGTGATTGTCTTTATTGATGACATACTCATCTATTCCAAAAGCCGTGAAGATCATGAGCAACACTTGAGGCTGATACTCCAAAAGCTTCGTGAAAATAAGCTATATGCCAAGTTGAAGAAATACGAGTTCTGGCTTGAGGAATTAGCATTCCTTGGGCACGTGATATCGAAACATAGAATATCAGTTGACCGGACAAAAATTGAAGCAATACAAAGTTGGGAGCAACCTAAGTCAGTAACCGAAATACATTGCTTTCTAGACTTAGCTAGTTATTATCGGAGATTCGTGAAAGGATTTTCTCGAATCGCCACTCCAGTAACTCAGCTAACTCGAAAAGATACAAAGTTCGGATGAGTGAAGAATGTAAGAAGCTTTTCCAAGAACTCAAGAGAAGACTCATTTCAGCACCTATTCTGACGATACCATCAGGTTCTGAGGGATTTGTCATTTGCAGCGATGCTTCAGGCAGAGGTTTAGGATGTGTTCTCAGGCAACATGAAAAAGTCATAGCCTATGCCTCACGACTACTCAAAGAATATGAAAGAAATTATCCTACTCATGATCTAGAGTTGGCAGCAATCGTTTTCGCGCTAAAGATCTGGAGACATTACCTGTATGGGGAGAAAGTGGAGATCTATACAGATCATAAAAGCCTGAAATATTTTTTCACCCAAAAGGAACTCAACATGCGACAATGGCGTTGGCTTGAGTTGTTGAAAGATTACGACCATACCATTCAATACTATTTGGAAAAGCGAACGTGGTAGCTGACGCGTTGAGTAGAAGATCATATGCGGGTACGAGTGCGATATTGTCAACACAAATGCCCATTTTGTATGACTTACAAAGGATGGAGATAGAGTTAAAGACTCCAAGTATCCACATGATAATATAAGAGTATTTTGTATGTCAAATATACAAGTAGAACCGAATTTAATCGATAAAGTTAACTCTGCTCAAGCTACAGACCCAGAGCTGAGGAATATGAAGAAAAAGGTGCAAAAAGGTACTATTCCAAAAGCAAGAATCGACGAAAAAGGAATACTTCGAGTCAAATCCAGACTTTGTGTTCCTAATGACTCTGATTTGAAGTATAAAATCATGATAGAGGCACACAACACACCATTTGTAATCCATCCTAGGAGTACCAAAATGTATCATGATCTTTGTGACGCCCCCAAAATTAGGTATACATCACCCATCTTGAGTCGCCAGATACATGGTACAGAATTCAATTACAACTTACTAATACAACTGTCGTGTACAATATGACAAAACATAAACTGTGAGTTTGAATACAAATATTGTCTACTAGAGAGTATACAAACTCAAAAGGAGTCCTCATTACAATTATTATCACACTATTTCACATAATAGTGAGGACTACAAATGCTATCCTCTGGACCATCACTCCGTTCCCCGACTCGTCCCAGCTATATTCTCATTTCTTGCAGAGAACAGTGAAAGAAAGGGTGAGCTCAACTAGCCCAGTAAGAAATATTATGACTAAGATAATGCAGAATAAATTATCGTTAACCTTCAACAATGTTAAACTGATAAAATATAATAGACATCAAGTTTAACTGCAGCGGAACAAGCAATCCATTAAAAGAGTCAAGTAAAGAATAAAATCTACTATTTTTTATGTTTTAAAAGGTTTTTCATCACTTTTATCGCTGGGACTCAGCTTAATAAATAATCCACATCATTGAATCACCCCTGCACTACGGCCAATGATATTCTTAAGTATCACAACCACAAATTATCCATGCACTACGGGCCAAGGATATTCGTGTATTCATCAATGGTCATGATCATGCCAACAACTGTCCATCAATGCGCTACGGGCCAATGAGGACTTTTACCACGTCATTTGTAATATTACGGTCATGATTATACCGAATAATCCCTGGTCATAATCATACTAAGTCCATCTATGCACTACAAGCCACAGATGACTTTCAAAAAATATAAACATGAGGATGATGACAATGATATAAGAATTCAATAAAACAAGTTCAAGAATTAATTTATTCAGGAACTAATAACGTCCAAGTTGTCAACATGATACTGCTTTGTGCAGTAAAATTCAAGAATGCTCAGAAGAATATTTCCATGAAAAGATACTGGATGAAGCGTAAATATCAAGGATATTCTACTAATTTCATGGAGTATAGAAGTCAAAACTTTAACCAACTGAGTATAATAAAGAATGGAATAACAAAAGAAATCACCATGCATACGGTACTTTGCATAGACAAGTTATTCCAACAGAATAATAATAACGGAACCAGGTCAGGCAAAATTTGCACCGGATGTTCCAACAAAATAATAAAGACGGAACCAGGCCCGGGGTAAAACATACAGACAAGATGTTCCAACAGAATAATAATAAAGACAGAACCAGGTCCGGTGTAAAACACACAGACAAGATATTCTAACAGAATAATAATAAAGACGAAACCAGGTCCAGTGTAAAAAATACAGACAGGATGTTCTAACAGAATAATAGAAGAATGTCACCAAGTATAGGGTAGACCGCGTATACAGATAATTCCAACAGAATAATAAGAAATGGAATAACAACTGTTCTCTTCATGAATAAGAAAGAATAACACCCCTTACCGTAAAAGAAACTGAATATAAGAGTAGTTAAGTAGCAGAAAACTTTTCTTCTTTCTCTCTATAATTTTCTCTCTCTAGAGTTTCAGTGAATTCGTAAGAAATAATGAAGGAATGAGCTTCAATTTATAGGAGAATGGAAGTGTACTGTTTATGAACGAATTATTTCTGCAGAATTATTTCTTCAATCAACTAACAACTAAGTCAAACAATTAACCAATAAGATTTCAACAAAAATTAAAATATAATACATATATATAAACACACGTTTTCAACTTATATATTGTTATATATACACCACTAAATTTTTCTCCCCCATAACCAACATCAATCCCCCACCCACCCAAAAATCAATTTCACAACACTCTTACACATCACTATCACACAACCACTTTTTCACCATTTCCCACTCACATATACATCACACACCTATCACTTTCACATATCATTTTCTCCCACCATATACTCAATACATACATATACTTCCATACGTATATTCTTTCATTTCCAAAATCATTTTTCCAACACAAATGGCCCCACATGTGGCCCCCACATGTGGGCCCCACCTTTAAATAATTTTCTTTCGATTATTTTGAAAAATGGGTAAATAAGAATCCATAAAATAAGCAAAACTTCATAAAAATCACCTTAATAATTTTAACAACATTTATCATCTTTATTATAATTCACAATATTAATCGACCAGGTCGTTCCTAGGAAAGAGGGGGCTTTTCAATAAAGATTTCTCCCTATTGGCGCATAATTAGGTGACCAAACCTCTCCTTGACAGAACTTCTAGACATCGATAATATTGTAAATAATAATATTAATAACTTTGTCGTCTCAATTATTGATTTTAACAACATATAAAATATCGACAATAATTGAATCAAATAACGTGAGATACTATGCAACAATTACTATAGCAAAAATTGGACAAAACTGAATGACTTCTCACGTAAGCATCAATAATCAATACTGTGTGCTACTATGCAACCACGCGTATTACTATACTTTTACTACCGAGTAGTTCAACAGTATTAACGGTAAAACTTCTGCCGTTATTTTTATAAAATATGTTTGTCGTTTTTTTAATCAGACAATAATTCTGTTGTGAGGTCCACCAATGATTGCGCCGTTGTACGAATATTCCCCGACAAAAAGAATAATCCCCGACCAATCAAATATTATACAACAACTTGAATACTTTGTAAAATTTATAAATACTACCCACAACTATAACGTTATATCAAATTCACACCATAATATTAAAAAAATATTTCGAGAAATTTAAACCTTTATTCATAAAATCTGGGGTCTCACAATCTTCGACATACATTTTGGTGGAGCAATATGAAGAGAGAGATCGCGGAGTTTATCTCAAGGTGTTTAACTTGTCAACCTGTCAAGGTAGAGCATCAAGTGTCAAAAGGCCCATTGTAACCACTTGAAATTCTAGAATAGAAGTGGGAGTACATTAACATAGATTTCGTTATTGGTCTTCCCAAGATTTCTCAAGGCACATATGCAATTTTGGTCATTGTCGATAGATTAATCAAGTCTGCTCATTTCTTACCTATACAAGAAACATATTCACTTAAACGTCTTGCTCGTATGTACATAGATAAGATTTTGAGATTGCATGGTATGCCAGTATCCATAGTTTCTGATCGAGACACAAGATTTACTTCACAATTTTGGGTTAGCTTGCAGAAAGCTATAGCCACTGATTTACGATTCAGTTTTGCATATCATCCTCAGACGGATGGCGAGTCGGAGAGGACTATTCAAACTCTTGAAGATCTATTAAGACACTGTGTCCTAAACTTCAAAGGAAGTTGGGACAAATACTTACCATTGGTGGAATTCTCCTACAACAACAATTATAAAGCAAGTATAGGCATGGCTCTATTCGAGGCGTTGTATAGACGAAAGTATCGTTCTCCAGTATGCTAGGACGAGGTGGGTGAAGCAACGTTGTTGAGACCAGAATTGATACGCATGACTACGAAAAAGTTTCAAATGATCCGATAATGTAAATAAACCTCACAAGATCGATAAAAGAGTAATGATGATCTTTATCGAAGGGACGTAGAATTCAATGTTGGAGATCATGTATTGTTACGTGTTGCTCCATGGAAAGGAGTTACGAGATTTGGAAAGAGAGAAAATGTAAAACCCCAACTTATTAATGAATAAAATCAAATGTTCTCTAAATATTATTGTGAATAATAAGGTGTTAATTTGATATAATGCTTTGGTTATGGGTGAAATGTGCAAATTTTGCAAAATAAACAAGTGGTTATAAAATATTCATTTTGTCGGGGAATATTCGTTTGGTCGTGGAATATTCTTTCTGTCGGAGAATATTCGTACGACGGCGCAGCTATTTGTGGGCCCCATAACGGAAAACGATTGGATGAAGATAACGACAAAAATTGAGTTTTTATAAATAACGGCGTAGTTGTTACCGTTAACACTGTTGGAATAACCGGTGGTTAAAATACAGTAATAAGCGTGGTTGCACAGTAGCACACGGATTGCACAGTATTTTTGAATTATTGATTCTTACGAAGGAAGGCACTACTCAATAATTATTACAGTAGTTATTGTTTAATATTTTATTTTATTGATTCAATAATTGTTGCATTGATATTTTATATTATTGTTATTTCAATAATTGTCATTGCACAGTATTTCCTATTATCAGATCAATAATTCATATTATTTGAATAATATTATTAGATAACATTATTGGCAATGTCTAGAAAGTTCTGTCTAACGAGAGGTTTGGTCATCTAATTGCGTGCCAGTAAGGAGAAATTCTTATTGAAAAGCCCCCTCTTTCCTGGGAACGGCCTGGTTGTCATAAATATGATTCTGTAATATTTATTGTGAATAATTAATTATTGATTCATATGATAAGGAAATATTTATTTTATATGAATATAAATGTTGGATATATTTTGTGGTTAAAAATGAAGGAGTTAATGTTGAGGTGTTTTATAAGTATTTTTTTCGGAATGGAGGTATTATAAATCAATCAGGGTTTTTGAAATTTATTGCGGGGGTTATAATTTTTAATCCGACCGTTGGATCTTTGTGATTTTTGGATATGTTATACATATATAAGTTGAGTATATGTCCACAAATTTTGAACCGTTAAAAATGAACGTATGATTTGTTATGAATTTTAAGAGATGACTGGTTTAGAAATTGTTGAAGTTTCAGAATTTATCATTTTGGTGGAAAATTCTAGAATTGGTGGGCCCCACTTTTGGTTGGTGAGAAATGTGCTGAAATTTTTATTCAAATGTGGTGGGTGGGAATAGTAGCAGGTAAAGCCATCAGGTTGCAGGTCAAGTCTGCTTCGGCGTGCTAACATTTTCCTATAAATAGAGGGCTAAGTTAGAATTGAAAATCACACAAGAATTCATAAGTTTTCTCTCTTTTTCTCTCTATATTATCGAGCGTATTCTTGTGAGTATACTTTGAGTGTTGCTATACGGTACAAGTTTCTGTCAGCACTATATCCGAAATTCAGTCAGAAGTACGGTTATTTTGAGGTAAGGGATATTATTTTTTTATTAAATGATATTATTTCTTCAATATCATTATGCTGAAATATTGATATGAATTTTTTATCAAATTTAAAACTTTTTGTGTCGGGATTACTATTCACGTATACGACACTATTCACGTATACGAGACTATTCACGAATACGGCACTATTCACCAAAAAATAAAATTTTCTTCTTTTTGTTCAAGATGTCTATTATGGTTACTATCTTTGATTGTATCCATGTTTTGATCTTTATTTTTGAATTCTGCTTCACAATTGATTATTATGAAGTATTATTGATCTTGGATAAACTGTTATACGAATCCCTACTATTTGTCCTTTTGTCTCACTGGATTCGTTTTCTTTAACATATTTTTCATCATCCTCAGTCCTAAATGATGATATTACTGAATATCTTTGGCCTGTAGTGCAAAGATGAATGATTAACTGATGAATATCTTTGGCCCGTAGTGCAAAGATGAACAGGTGTTGAGATAAACATGACCGACTGATGATAAAAATGAATATCTTTGGCCTGTAGTGCAAAGATGAATATTTGATTAAAGATGATTATTGATTATTGTTACAGGGATAAAATATTGATGATGGACTTTTAAATCTTAGAAGATAGTAGAACTCATTCTCTACTTGACTCTTCTAATGGTTTGCTGTTTCCGCTGCAGTTGTTGACCTAAAACTTGTTGTCTATTATATTTTATCAGATTTTTTCCCTGTTGAAGACTAATGATAATTTGTTGTATATTATCTTAGTCATAATATTCTTTACTGGGCTAGTTGAGCTCACCTTTTTCCTTTTAATTCTATTTTTCTTCTCAGGAGGTGAGAACATAGCAGGATCGAGTCGGGGTATGGAGTAATGGTTCTAGAAAGATGTTTTAGCAGTCCTCACTATTTCTATAAAATAGTATTTGAATAATTGTAATGAGGACTTATTTGAGTATGGATATTATCTAGAAGACAATATTTGTATTTAAACTCACAGTATGTATTGTCGTATTTCACACGATATTTGTATTATTGAAGTTGTAGTTTGCTTTATGTACCATGTGTTTGGCGACTCAGAATGGGTATTGTATACCTATTTTGGGGGCGTCACAGTTGGTATCAGAGCTATATGTAAAGAGCCCCGAGCCTCTCGCTGGTGACATCTTGTTGATGGGGAATGCACCGAAGCCAGACTCTCCGTAGGGGACGCCGTTCTGCGGTGGCAAGCTGATAGGTACCACTGTGAGGTGCTGTCCACGGTTGGGACATGAGTCACAGTTGGTATCAGAGCTTAGGGATATGGTCTCTGGCAGAGATCGGGGAATAGAATTAGGAGGGGAGAGATGAGTGAATCATTCGCTAGTGTGTCCTACCTAAGCTTATTTGTTGGTCAGTCATAATATAGGGAAATTATGTGATATGTTAATTTGTTTAATTAACCCTTGTTTTATGGTAGTATTTAAGAATGGCTGCTGAGAACGTTAATAATGGAGTGTATGAGACTGTGGAACAACCTTTAGTTACAAACCAGGAGAACGTGCAATGGGAAGGCAATATTCCTCCTGTAAACAACACTACCGAACAAACGATGAATGATGGAATGTTTAGGAGCTTTTTACAGTTCATGCAAAATCAGACGAGGGAGACTCGTGTACAAAATACGGGTGGAAGTGATAGCAACACGCGGTCTATCACAGCCAAGCAGTTCAAAGAGTTGGGACCACCAGAATTTAAGGGAAAGCCGGATCCGATTATGGCGGAAACTTGGGTCAAGCAAATTACCAAGATATTCGATGTCTTGGGATGCACGGAGGAACAGAAGGTTCCATTCGCCACCTTTATGTTCCGCGGTGAGGCAGACTACTGGTGGGAGTCTGTGAAGCGTACCCAGCCTGACGCACTCAACATGTCCTGGGAAACATTTCAAAAACTGTTTAATGACAAGTACTTTCCTGAAAGTATTCGTCATATGAAGGAGGTGGAGTTTATCAGACTGGAACAAAATAACATGACGGTGTCCCAGTACGAGGCGAAGTTCACTGAGTTATCCAGGTTTGCATGTCATTTGGTAGAAAATGAGGAACGAATGAAAAGGATGTTTTTGAGAGGTCTAAAACCCGAGATTCGTCAATACCTTATCTTTCATAAATTTTCTCTGTATTCAGATGTTATAAATAGAGCTCAATTACTAGAGCGAAATAATGAGTATGTGCAACCGAGGGACCACAACCAGGGTCATACCGGTGACAGCAGTCATCAGAGCGATGATAACCAACAAGGAGGGAAAAATACGAACAAAGGCGGTAACCACTTGGGTGGTCATCGTGGCCATGATAATAGGAGAGGTGAGTCAAGTGGAAATTTCAGAAAGAGGAGATTCAACAATGACGGGAAGACATCAGCAGCAGTACCAGCACCAACAACAAATTCTAGGGGAGGAGAACGACCGCCAGTTAGATGTTACAAATGCGGGAAAGAGGGACATATCAGCCCAAACTATCCACAACAATCCAACGTATGTTATAACTGTGAAAAGGAAGGCCACATAGCTCAGGATTGTTCTGTAGCAAAACCAAGTTCAACGGGGATGGTGACTCCAAGGGCTGTCCCGAATAAGTCGAAATTATCGGTTCCTAGAAGAGCGTTTGTCGTGACTGGCCAAAACGTGAGGAACCCGAACGAGGTGATCACGGGTAAGCTAATCTTGAACTCTTGCGAAGTTTATACCTTACTAGATACCGGTTCTACCCATTCTTTTATCTCTCCTGCTTGTGCTCAACGTTTAAACTTGACTCCAGAAAAATTGAACTTTGACTTATCTGTTGAAACTCTGTTGGGTGAAACCTTCGTTACATCTACAGTTTATAAATCTTGCATGATCCAAGTTGGCACTATCACATTACCTGTTGATCTTATCTCTTTAAAGATACTTACTTTTGATGTGATTTTAGGAATTGATTGGTTAACCACTCATCATGCTAAAATTGATTATTTTCGTAAGGTTGTTATTTTTCATATTCCTAACCAACCTGTCATACGAATTCAAACTACTAAACCACTAAAATCAGTCACTGTCATATCAAGCCACAAAGCTATTCGTTTATTGAAAAATGGATGTCAAGCTTTCTTAGCCCATGTTATGGATTTGAACAAAGACAAGTCAGATTTGAATAATATTTCTATTGTTAGATAATTTCCCGATGTATTTCCTGAAGAACTTTCCAGTCTACCCCCAGAATGTGAAGTTAATTTCTTTATTGACCTTGAACCTGGCACAAAGCCCATTTCTAAAACCCCATATCGAATGGCTCCTATTGAACTTCAGGAGTTAAAAGTCCAATTACAGGAATTGTTAGACATCGGTTTCATTCGTCCTAGTACATCTCCTTGGGGTGCTCCTGTTTTATTCGTAAAGAAGAAAGACGGGAGTATACGACTTTGTATCGACAATCGAGAATTGAACCATGTCACCATCAAGAATAGGTATCCGCTACCTTGCATTGATGACATGTTCGACCAGTTGCAAGGAGCACAATTCTTTTCAAAGATCGATCTTCGTTTTGGATATCATCAGCTGAAGATTAAAACTGAGGATATTTCAAAGACTGCTTTTAGAACTCGGTACGGGCATTATGAATTCTTAGTCATGTCGTTTGGATTGACTAATGCTCCTGCTGCTTTCATGGATATGATGAACCCTGTATTCAAGGAATATTTGGATCAGTTCGTTGTTGTCTTTATTGATGACATCCTCATATATTCCAAAAGCCGTGAAGATCATGAGTACCATTTGAAGCTGGTACTACAAAGGCTTCGCGATAACAAGCTATATGACAAGCTGAAGAAATGCGAGTTCTGGCTTGAGGAAGTAGCATTCCTTGGGCATGTGGTGTCAAAACATGGAGTATCTGTCGACCCGACGAAGATTGAAGCCATACAAAATTGGGAGCAACCAAAGTCGGTGACCAAAGTACGTAGCTTTCTAGGCTTAGCTGGTTACTATCGGAGATTCGTGGAAGGATTTTCTCGAATCGCTACTCCGTTAACTCAGCTGACTCGTAAAGATACAAAATTCGATTGGAGCGAGAATTGTGAGAAGAGTTTTCAAGAACTCAAGAGGAGACTCATTTCGACACCTGTTCTGACAATACCATCTGGTTCGGATGGATTTGTTATCTACAGCGATGCTTCAGGCAAAGGGTTAGGATGTGTTCTCATGCAACATGGGAAAGTCATAGCCTATGCCTCGCGATAACTTAAAGAATATGAGAGGAATTATCCTACTCATGATTTGGAGTTGGCAGCAGTCGTTTTCGCGTTGAAGATCTGGAGACACTACCTGTATGGGGAGAAAGTGGAGATTTATACGGACCATAAAAGCCTCAAATATTTCTTCACCAAAAAAGAACTCAATATGCGGCAACGACGTTGGCTTGAACTATTGAAAGATTACGATCACACTATTCAATATCATCTAGGAAAAGCGAACGTAATAGCTGACGCATTGAGTAGAAGATCATATGCGAGTACGAGTGCGATATTGTCAATGTAAAGGCCCATTCTGTAATACTTGCAAAGGATGGAGGTAGAATTAAAGACTCTAAGTACCCACGTGATGATATCAAATATACGAGTAGAACCGACTTTAATCGATAAAGTTAAAGCTGCTCAAGCTACTGACGCGTATGAAGAAGAAAGTGCAAGAAGGTGCTATTCCAGAAGCAAGAATCGATGAAGAAGGAATACTTCGAGTCAACTCCAGACTTTGTGTTCCTAATGATTTTGACTTGAAGCATAGAATCATGTTGGAGGCACACAACACACCGTTTGCAATCCATCCTGGGAGTACCAAAATGTATCAAGATCTTCGACATACATTTTGGTGGAGCAATATGAAAAAAGAGAGATCGCGGAGTTTATCTCGAGGTGTTTAACTTGTCAACGTGTAAAGGCGGAGCATTAAGTACCAAAGGGTCCGTTGCAACCACTTGAGATTCTGAAGTGGAAGTGGGAACACATTACCATGGATTTCGTTACGGGTCTTCCCAAGGTTTCTCAAGGCATAGATGCGATTTGGGTTATTGTTGATAGATTAACCAAGTCTGCCCATTTTTTGCCTATACGTGAGACTTATTCCCTTGAACGTCTTGCTAGTATGTACGTAAATGAGATTGTAAGATTGCATGGCATGTCAGTATCTATAGTTTCGGATCGTGACCCAAGATTCACTTCACGATTTTGGGTTAACTTGCAGAAAGCTATGGACACGGATTTACGATTCAGTTCGGCATACCATCCTCAAACGGACGGACAATCAGAGAGGACTATTCAAACTCTTGAAGATCAATTAAGACTCTGTGTTCTAGATTTCAAAGGGAGTTGGGATAAGTACCTACCATTGGTGGAATTCTCCTACAACAACAGTTATCAAGCAAGTATAGGCATGGCTCCATTCGAGGCGTTGTGTGGAAGAAAATGTCGCTCTCCAGTATGCTGGGACGAGGTAGGAGAAGCAACGTTGTTGGGACCAGAATTAGTACGCATGACTACAGAAAAGATCCAAATAATTAGACAACGTATTCAAACCTCACAAGATCGACAAAAGAGTTACGCTGATCTTCATAGAAAGGACGTGGAGTTTAATATTGGAGATCATGTACTGTTACGTGTTGCTCCATGGAAGGGAGTTACAAGATTTGGAAAGAGAGAAAAGCTCAATCCAAGATTTGTTGGTCCATTTGAGATTCTTGACCGAATAGGAAATGTGGCCTATAGACTCGCATTACCTCCAAGCATGTCTCGTGTTCATAATGTTTTTCACGTATCTGTGCTTCGTAAATATGTGAAAGATCCGAACCACATAATTGAGTTAGAACCAGACGAGATAGCCGAAGATTTAACGTACGAGGAGGTACCTGTTAAGATCTTGGATAGGAAAGAGCATGTTCTACGCACGAATGTTATACCACAAGTTAAGGTTTTGTGAAGAAACTATGCTATTGAATAAATAACCTGGGAGTTAGAATCAGAAATAAAAGCGAAGTATCCTCACCTTTTCGAAACACCAGGTACGTACGTCAATTTCGAGGACGAAATTTCATAAGGAGGGGAGGTTATAAGACCCCAACTTATTAATGAATAAAATCAAATTTTCTCTAAATATTATTGTGAATAATAAGGTGTTAATTTGATATAATACTTTGGTTATGGGTGAAATGTGCAAATTTTGCAAAATAAACAAGTGGTTATAAAATATTCATTTTGTCGGAGAATATTCGTTTGGTCGTGGAATATTCTTTCTGTCGGGGAATATTCGTACGACGGCGCAGCTATTTATGGGCCCCATAACGGAAAATGATTGGATGAAGATAACGACAAAAATTGAGTTTTTATAAATAACGACGTAGTTATTACCATTAACACTGTTGGAATACCCGGTGGTTAAAATACAGTAATACGCGTGATTACACAGTAGCACACGGATTGCACAGTATCTTTGAATTATTGTTTCATACGAAGGAAGGCACTACTCAATAATTGTTACAGTAGTTACTGTTCAATATTTTATTTTATTGATTCAATAATTGCTGCATTGATATTTTATATTATTGTTGTTTTAATAATTGTCACTGCACAGTATTTCCTATTATCAGATCAATAATTCATATTATTTGAATAATATTATTAGATAACATTATTGGTAATGTCTAGAAAGTTCTGTCTAAGGAGAGGTTTGGTCATCTAATTGCATGCCAATAAGGAGAAATCCTTATTGGAAAATCCCCTCTTTCCTGAGAACGACCTGGTTGTCATAAATGTGATTCTGTATTATTTATTGTGAATAATTAATTATTGATTCATATGATAAGGAAATATTTATTTTATATGAATATAAATGTTGGATATATTTTGTGGTTAAAAATGAAGGAGTTAATGTTGAGGTGTTTTATAAGTATTTTTGTCAGAATGGAGGTATTATAAATCAATCAGGGTTTTTGAGATATATTGCGGGGGTTATAATTTTTAATCCGACCGTTGGATCGTTGTGATTTTTGGATATGTTATACATATATAAGTTGAGTATATGTCCGCAAATTTTGAACCGTTAAAAATGAACGTATGATTTGTTATGAATTTTAAGAGATGACTGGTTTAGAAATTGTTGAAGTTTCAGAATTTATCATTTTGGTGGAAAATTCTAGAATTGGTGGGCCCCACTTTTGGTTGGTGAGAAATGTGCTGAAATTTTTATTCAAATGTGGTGGGTGGGAATAGTAGCAGGTAAAGCCATCAGGTTGCAGATCAAGTCTGCTTCGGCGTGCTAATATTTTCCTATAAATAGAGGGCTAAGTTAGAATTGAAAATCACACAAGAATTCATAAGTTTTCTCTCTTTTTCTCTCTATATTATCGAGCGTATTCTTGTGAGTATACTTTGAGTGTTGCTATACGGTGCAAGTTTCTGTCAGCACTATATCCGAAATTCAGTCAGAAGTACGGTTATTTTGAGGTAAGGGATATTATTTTCTTATTAAATGATATTATTTTCTTCAATATCATTATGCTAAAATATTGATATAAACTTTTTATCAAATTTGAAACTTTTTGTGTCGGGATTACTATTCACGTATACGACACTATTCACGAATACGACACTATTCACCGAAAAATAAAATTTTCTTCTTTTTGTCCAAGATGTCTATTATGGTTACTATCTTTGATTGTATCCATGTTTTGATCTTTATTTTTGAATTCCGCTTCACAATTGATTATTATGAAGTATTATTGATCTTGGATAAACTGTTATACGAATCCCTACTATTTGTCCTTTTGTCTCACTGGATTCATTTTCTTTAACATATTTTTCATCATCCTCAGTCCTAAATGATGATATTACTGAATATCTTTGGCCTGTAGTGCAAAGATGAATGATTAATTGATGAATATCTTTGGCCCGTAGTGCAAAGATGAACAGGTGTTGAGATAAACATAGCCGACTGGTGATAAAAATGAATATCTTTGGCCTGTAGTGCAAAGATGAATATTTGATTAAAGATGGTTATTGATTGTTGTTACAGGGATAAAATATTGATGATGGACTTTTAAATCTTAGAAGATAGTAGAACTCATTCTCTACTTGACTCTTCTAATGGTTTGCTGTTTCCGCTGCAGTTGTTGACCTAAAACTTGTTGTCTATTATATTTTATCAGATTTTTTCCCTGTTGAAGACTAATGATAATTTGTTGTATATTATCTTAGTCATAATATTCTTTACTGGGCTAGTTGAGCTCACCTTTTTCCTTTTAATTCTATTTTTCTTCTCAGGAGGTGAGAACATAGCAGGATCGAGTCGGGGTATGGAGTAATGGTTCTAGAAAGATGTTTTAGCAGTCCTCACTATTTCTGTAAAATAGTATTTGAGTAATTGTAATGAGGATTTATTTGAGTATGGATATTGTCTAGAAGACAATATTTATATTTAAACTCACAGTATGTATTGTCGTATTTCACACGACATTTGTATTATTGAAGTTGTAGTTTGCTTTATGTACCATGTGTTTGGCGACTCAGAATGGGTGTTGTATACCTATTTTGAGGGCGTCACAGAAAATCTCAACCCTCGATTCATTCGCCCATTTGAAATCTTCGACCGAGTAGGAATTGTGGCCTATAGACTTGCTTTATCACCAAGTATGTTCATAACGTTTTTCATATATATATATATATATATATATATATATATATATATTACGTAAATATGTGGAAGACCCAAACCACATTATTAAATTAGAACCAGACGAGATAGCAGAAGATTTAACGTTTGAAAAGGTACCTGTTAAAATCTTAGATAAGATGGAACATATTTTACGCTCAAAGGTTTTACCTCAAGTTAAAGTTTTATGGAGAAACCACAATATTGAGGAAATGACCTAGGAGTTAGAATCTGACATGAAAATAAGGTATCCTCACCTCTTCGACATACTAGGTACGTACATCAATTTTGAGGACGAAATTTCATAAGAAGGGGAGGTTGTAAGACCCCAACTTTTTATGAATAAATATTTAATTTTCTCTAAATATTATTTTAAATAATAAGGTGTGATTTGATATAATGTTATAGTTATGGGTGATATGTGCAAATTTTACAAAGTAAGCAAGTTGTCATAAAATATTCGTTTGGTCGGAGAATATTCTTTTTGTCGGGAAATATCTGTACGATAACACAATCATTGGTGGACCCCACAACGGAATAGCTGTCGGATGTAGAAAGCGACAGAAATAACCTTTTTATAAAAATAATGGCAAAACTTTTACCGTTAAACAGTTGAAATATCTGGTGATAAAAGTACAGTAATACGCGTTGTCGCACAGTAGCACACGGTATTGCAGAGTATCTCTGATTATTGATGATTACGTAAGAATTCACTTAGTTTTATTCAATTATTACAACAGTAGTTGCTGCATAGTATCTCATATTATTGATTCAATTATTGTCACAGTATCATCTGTACAATATTTTATATTATTAAATCAATAATTGAGACGACACAGTTATTCATATTATTATTTGCATTATTGACAATGCCTAGAAAGTTCTGTCGAGAAAAGGGGTTAGGTTATTTAATTGCGCGCTAATAAGGAGAAATCCTTATCGAAAAGCTCACTCTTTCCTGGAAATGATCTAGTTGTCAATATTGTGAGTTATAATATTAATGATAAATAATTGTTAAAAGATTAAAAATATATTTATTGAAGATAAGTGATTTGTGATAAATATTTATTCAATTTTTTATATAAATAGAGGGGTTTGTCATTAGACGTTTGTTGTAAGCTTGACTTATTATTCTATGAGGAGATGTACTAATTTTTTGGACCGTCGGTTGTGGTTTTAATAGTAAATCAATATGGACCGTCGGTTGTGGTTTTAATAGTAAATTAATATGGACCGTCCGTTATAATAGTAAATCAATCTCGACCGTCCGTGAATTAGTTACTATTTAGTCCATTCTCCTATAAATAGAAGCTTATTTCTTCTTTTATTCTCTCTAATTCTTTAAGACTCACAAGAGAAACTATAGAGAGAAAGAAAAATAGTATTTTGTTACTTCACTATTGCAGTATTTAATCTCCTACTAAGGTAAGAGATATTATTTTTCGTATTTATTTTTTATTAATCCGTGAGAATAACCTGTCTATACGGATTACCGCATGCATGGTGAATAACCCTTCCTACTCATTCTTTATTTGTGAAAAAGATCTGTCTACGTTGATTATCGCATGACGGGTGAAAATTCATTTGCAGTTTCGTACATTATTTCTTTTCATATTCTTAAATTTAAACCTACTATGGTAAGTATTGCTTCTATAATTTTTGAAATTAGTAGAATATCCTTGAGTTTTGTGCTTCATCGAGTATCATTTCATTGGAATATTTTTCTGAACTTTCTTATTAAATTTTAATATTTTCATTCGGGGTATTATTCACTCGAGGTATTATTTATTCGGGGTACTTTGCATGACGAGATACTATTCATTTGGGTACTATTCACGACAAAAATGATTTCTTTTCTGTCTAAATTATTTTTGATACATGAATATCATTCTTGAATTTTACTCCACAATTAGTTATCATGTTGACAATTTAAACTTCTTGAACTCTGGATAAATTGAATTATAAATCTTTAAATATTTATCATTGATCTCACTTGATTGATTCCTTATATCGTTGTCATAATCCTCATGCTTATATTGTGGTGAAAGTCATCTTTGGCATGTAGTGCATAAATGGACTATTGATTGGTATGATTATGACCATAAATTATGTATTGGTATAATCAAGACCTGTAATGTTACAGACAAATGATGTGGTGAAAGTCTTCTTTGGCCCGTGGTGCATAGATGGACAGTTGTTTGGCATGATCATGACCACTGGTGATACTAACGAATATCCTTGGCCCGTAGTACAAGAAAAATTTGAAGATGTGAAATGTTTATTGATTGGTATTACAGGGATAAAATATTGATGATGAATTTTTAAATCATAGAAGATAGTAGACATCATTCTCTACTTGACTCTTCTAATGGATTGTTGTTTCCGCTACAGTTGTTGATCTAAAATTTATTGTCTATTGTATTTTATCAAATTTTTTTCTGTTGAGGACTAAGGATAATTTTTTTATCTTAGTCATAATATTCTTTACTGGTCTAGTTAAGCTCATCTTTTTTTCTTTTGGTTCCATTATTCTTCTCAGGAGGTGAGAATGTAGTTGGGACTAGTTGGGGAATGTAATAATGGTTCAAGATGATTATTTTAGTAATCATCACTATTTTGTAAAATAGTGTGACAATAATTGTAATGAGAATTTTATTTAAGTTTGAATATTGTCTACGAGATAATATTTGTATTAAAACTCACAGCGTATATTTTGTCGTATTTTACACGATAATTAATAGTCGTATAAATGAAATTTGTATTTAAATTCTGAACTATGTATTTGACGACTAAGAATGGGTTGTATAGACCTATTATGGAGGCGTCACACACATACACACACACACACACACATATATATATATATATGTATGAATATAAAAAAAAGGCTGAACAAAATAATTTAATAGCTAAATATTGTTAAATCATACATTTATTATATTTATATATAAGGGTAATATAGTAATAGTGTAGCTTCAAAATAAAATTATTTTCCCTTCCCTTCCCTCCTTCTAAACTCACAAACAAAAAAAATAATAATAATTATCTCGTCCCTTCCCTTCGTTTCTAAAACTCACAAACATGACAAGGAAAAATTATAATACATTCTCATCCCTTTCCTCTCCCTCCCCTCCCCTCCCTTCCCTTCCCATCCCTTTCTATACTTTCATTTCCCATTCCTTCTGTAACGATCGAGAAATTTATAATTTAATTTAAATATTTATTAAATTAAATAAATATTTTAAATAATTTATTTATTGAGGAAAATAAATAATTGATGAAATTGTGATGCAAGAATTTAGTAACTAAATTGAATAATGGTAATTTTTATTTGAAGATTTAATTTAGTGAAATAATTATATTAAATGAATTGTTTAATATTTAAGAAGATAAGTAAATTAAATAAAGTGATGTTTAAGTCTAATTTAATAATTAAATTAGATATATAATTATTTATTAACCATAAGTATAATTATAATAAAATTACAATTATTATAATTATAAGTGTAAGCTAATTAAATGGGTTACATGTGTGACAAATAAAAACAATATAATATAATATTATCAAAATAAATTGGAATTGGGGGGGGGGGGAATTTGTGTGTAGCCAAACAAGGACTTATGGCCTTTGACTTATTTTAACTGACGGAGACGTATTATTTTTTTAACTGATGAACGTGGGAGAAAGCCATATCAGTTATTTTATGCGTATAACCTAAGGCCAAGAGAGAAAGCAGATTGTGAGAAGAAGAAACACAGTGAGTTTGATTCTCTATGATTGTCAAGGAGAGGGGTTTCTAAGCCTTTGTACCATCTTTTGCTAGCAAACAAACAAAGATTCAAGGTATATCCTACTCTAATTTTTAACTTTTATTCTTAAAATTTCTATTGATAGTTATGTTGGATTGATATATATATATATATATATATATATATATATATGTGTGTGTGTGTGTGTGTGTGTGTGTGTGTGTGTGTTTGTATGGTGTTATAATATGTTATCATCATATATGAGTGGTTGGTGATCAAATACGTGTTATTGGGTTTGTAAGAAGAAGAATTGAAATAACAGTATTATGTGTTCATGTAATATGGGTCGTTTAAGTACAAAATTTCATGTCTAATACTTGCTATAATATGCAAATTTATGTTAGATTGTGTTAGTATGTTAAGAAATGAAAATGGTGTAGTTTGAATCGTGTCAATTAGTTAAGAAACGAAGTCGTGGCGATCGAATTCGCTAAAAGTGTAAAAAATAAAAAAAATAGTAAAAACAAGGTTTTAATCCTCTAAATTTGGTTATGTAAGTTGTTTTAAGTGTTAGAAGGATTGTGTTTATGCTATGTGACTTTAGTTAAGTTTGTAGTGTGTGGGTTATCCATGTTATCGTGAAATTGGGATTTTTGGCCTAGAACAGAGATTGTGTTCGAGCTTCTGCAAAACTGTTTTTGGTACTAAGCACGGGTGCGCTGTCGCGCGGGCGCGTCGAATACAAAGGGTGTCATGGCGCGGCCGGGCCAGTGGTTAGTCAGACTCAGTATTGAGCTGTTAACAGCATAACTTTAGAAATGCTAACCTAACTTATTTTAATGACCCTAAAACATGTTATAAGACATAATAACATATTGTAATCACAACGTTAAAACTATTAATCGTGAACTAACAAGTTGTGAGAGTTTGGAATGTGAGGTCATGAGAATTAGAATTTGTTTTGCAATCACCATGTCGTATACTATTATATAATTGAGAATTCAGTTTCGTGTTACGTGAATGAGTAGGATAATCAAGTTCTAAGTTAAGGATTATAGACTTGATTACAATGAAAACTAAATTAATGAAGTTAATATTAATATACCTAATTGGTATTGTGATTCTAATGGCATATGTAGGGTAATTGACGAACGTTTATTATTATTTGTGTAGCTTACATACAAGGCAAGTTCTCTAACTTCATTCTCTTTATAGCAAATGCAAGTTTCATAATTCTGATATTTGTTATTGTCAAGCAAACTTTCTAGTTCTAAATTATCGTTATGCAAATCCTATATTAAAGTTGAGCAAGCCTATTGATTCTATCTTATGTATGGTTGAATATGCTCTTGTAACCTAATTCGTTACATCGAGCGAGTTGCACATTCCTATTTCTTGTTATTGTTATTCAAAGCATATACTGTTTTAAAACATTGATTCAAATGAGATTATTATAACTCTTTTGAATATAGTACTTTGCATATATATACCATGTCTATTCCAATGTATATTGTCATCACTCAAACTTTGACTTAAATAATCGTGTTCAATTCTATATTATCGTGTTGAACCTTCAACTAGTAAGCGAACTCTTATCGATTGAACTAATCTATGATGAAATAGTGTTCTAAAATTATTGAACCATTGATAAGCTAGTTTTGAGATAAACTTTCTTTAGTGTGGAAATCCTAAATTCAAACTGAGATGAACAACCCTAATATAGGGGATTATGTACGTGTTAATGTTTAGATGTTTGTACATAATACATGGTACAAAAGAATGATCCCCCTAAGTACGTTAAGTAGGGTCTGCATAGTCTAAATGACTGTTAAGGTTGGGGTAGTAATACCTAATCACCGGGGACATAGTTCGTGCCTCAGATATTAAATTCAAACTTAGTTTCTATTTTGTTTTGTAGAACAAGTTCACCATTATTCAGCATTCATTGTTCATACTCTTGTTGATATTGTTATTACTCTTTATATCAGTGAGCAATTGTTTGCTCACTCTTGCATTTAACATTGCAGCTAAAGTTGAGAAAGTCGATGAACCATCTACTAGCAAAAGAAAGGGCAAGATTTCCAAGTGTTAAAGATTTATGAGAATTTATTTAAATGAATTATGTTATAAGACTTGTTTTATTTTATGATACATTCCTCAAACTAATGTAATAATTTAAGGTTAGGTTACCTGGGATTGTTTTAGAGATGATGTAACCCTTTAAGGGAAAAGATTATTGTTTAAGTTATTTTATGTCTTTATCCTTTATTATGGGTAGTTAGATGTAATTGTTTTGGATAGTGAGCACCAAATCCCGTGGGAATGGAGTACCCGGATTTGGGGGTGTCACATGTTGGTATCAAAGCTATAGGTTATGAACCTTAGATAGGGAATCTTAGGAAGTAACCTTTAAGGAGACAGAAACATAGTGGTGTCAAACACCTATCGAGTGTCTAAGGAATGGATTAAGGTATCCATTAAAGCTAAATAATAAAAGACACGATGTGCTATGTGTTAATAACTTATGTGCTCGCGAGTATCGAAGAATGTTATATAATAAATAAAACTTAAAATATTTTGTTGTCAGGATGTCTAACGAAGGAGGATCCAGTCCAACTAGGGAAGTGATACCTTAGATACCTAGAGATGACGAACCCTGGGATATCCACGTGGTGCGGGAGCAGTTGATTCAGGAGGAGGAGCCTGTGACTAATCCTAAGGAGGATAGTTCTGAGGAGATAGAGGAGGATGATGAGGAATAGGATCCTGTGGAGTTTCTACCAAACTCCATATCGGCTGAGATGTATGACGCATTATTTGACCGTAACATAGAATTACAGGACAAGGTTGAGGAACTGAAGGAGTTGGTTGAGATGCATCACTCTACGATGGAGTAGAAGGATGCGGAGATTCAGGAACTCGACTCACGCCTTGGAAACACAGAGTGGGACCTAGTTCATACCAAGGGTCAGCATAAAGATCTGTTGGCAGTGAACGAGAAGATGAAGACTGATGTGGAGAAGTTAAAAGATGACTTGAAAGAGGAATCAGCTAAGCGTGCAAAAGCAGAGGACGCTTGGATGAAGGCGACTCAACGTGAAGACCGTGTTGAGGCTAAAGTTCAAGTGAAGAAGGCCAAGATGAATATGGATCATGTGACGCCCCCAAAATAGGTATACAACACCCATTCTGAGTCGCCAAATACATGGTACAACCAGCAAACTACAACTTCAATAATACAATTGTCGTGCAAAATACGACAACATATACTGTGAGTTTAAATATAATTATTATCTTTTAGACAATTTCCACACTCAAATAAGTCCTCATTAGAATTATTCAAACACTATTTTACAGAAATAGTGAGGACTGCTAAAACATCTTTCTAGAACCATCACTCCATACCCCGACTAGATCCTGCTATGTTCTCACCTCCTGAAAATAAAAATGGAACAAAAAGGAAAAGGGTGAGCTCAACTAGCCCAGTAAAGAATATTATGACTAAGATAATATACAACAAATTATCATTAGTTTTTAACAGGAAAAAATCTAATAAAATATAATAGACAACAAGTTTTAGATCAACAACTGCAGCGGAAACAACAATCCATTAGAAGAGTCAAGTAGAGAATGAGTTCTATTATCTTCTAAGATTTAAAGTCCATCATCAATATTTTATCCCTGTAACAACAATCAATATACATCTTTAATTAATATTCATCTTTGCACTACAGGCCAAAGATATTCATTTGTATCACCAGTTGGTCATGTTCATCTCAACACCTGTTTATCTTTGCACTACGGGTCAAAGATATTCATCAGTTAATCATTCATCTTTGCACTACAGGCCAAAGATATTCAGTAATATCATCATTTAAGACTGAGGATGATGAAAAATATTTTAAAGAAAACGAATCCAGTGAGACAGAAGAACAAATATTAAGGATTCGTATAACAGTTTATACAAGATCAATAATACTCCATAATAACTAATTTTAAAGCAGAATTCAAAAATAAAGACCAAAACATGGATAAAATCAAAGATAGTAACCATAATAGACATCTTAGACAAAAAGAAGAAAATTTCATTTTTCGGTGAATAGTGTCGTATTCGTGAATAGTGCCGTATACGTGAATAGTAATTCCGACACAAAAAGTTCCAAATTTGATAAAAAGTTTAGATCAATACTTCGGCATAATGATATTGAAGAAAATAATATCATTTAAGAAGAAATAATATCCCTTACCTCAAGATAACAGTACTTCTGTTCGGAATATCGGTATAAGGCTAAAGAAAACTTTCACTGATAAATAAAAACTCATAAAGTGTCTAAATACTCATAAAATACGCTCGATAATATAGAGAGAGAAAGAAAACTTATTTCTGGTGTGATTTTCAATTCTAACCTAAGCGTCTATTTATATGAAAATGCTAGAACGCCACAGGAGACTAAAATAATAAAATATTATTTTCTTTTATTTCTTCCACGCATGCCTACTTTGTTGAATGCCTAGCATGCCAATTCTTAATTTTTTTCCTGCAGCCCACATGTTATTAACACCAACCAAAGTGGGTTCCACCCCATAATTTAATAAAAATAATTTTATTTTTCGAAACTTCAATAATTCATAGAAAATAGCCCGGTTATCAGAAAAATTCGAATTTTATGTCCATTCTGCCTGAAATAGAATTCTCTACAACTTTGTAGCTTTGAGTTTTTCCAAATTCCAAACATAAAATATCCGAAATTCACAAACGGATTATTTTTAATACCTCTACACCGACAAAATACTGATAAAACACCTCAGCATTATTTTCTTCATTTTTATCCACATAAAAATAAATATATCCATCATTTATATCCACATAAAATAAATATTTTCTTATCATATAAATTAATAATTAATTATTCACAAATAATATTACAAAATCATAATTATGACAACCAGACCGTTCCCAGGAAAGAGGGGGCTTTCCAATAAGAATTTCTCCTTACTGACGCGCAATTAGGTGACCAAACCTCTCCTTGACAGAACTTTCTAGACATTGTCAATAATGCTATCTAATAATATTATTCAAATAATATGAATTATTGATCTGATAATGGAAAATACTGTGCAGTGATAATTATTGAAACAACAATAATATAAAATATCAACGCATCAATTATTGAAGCAATAAAATAAAATATTGAACAGTAACTACTGTAACAATTATTGAGTAGTGTCTTCTTACGTAAGAATCAATAATTGGTGCAATACCGTGTGCTACTGTATTTTAACCACCGGGTATTCTAACAGTATGAACGGTAACAACTACGCCGTTATTTATAAACAACTTATGCTTGTCGTTTTCTTCATCCAATTGCTTTCCATTATGGGGCCCACACAAGGCTGCGCCGTCGTACGAATATTCACCGACAGAAAGAATACTCCACGACCAAACGAATATTTCCCGACAACAAATGAATATTTTATAACCACTTGCTTATTTTGTAAAATTTGCACATTTCACCCATAACCAAAGCATTATATCAAATTAACACCTTATTATTCACAATAATATTTAAAGAAAATTTGATTTTATTCATTAATAAGTTGGGGTCTTACAGATCACGCCTTTAATTCTGCGATTGATAGGGCCCAGGATCTAGTCTTTTATTACCCACCTCAGTTTGAAGATTCGTCGTGGTTCATGATGGATCGTAGGACGGTGTATCGTATTATGGAGGAAGAGCGTAGGGAAGCCTCTCGACGTCTTAATATGCCCAGATAGAGAGAATAAGGATAATAATAATATGTGGTTAAGTATATGAATGAATAAACTTTAAATCCCTTATTTAGAGATGAATAAAGGGATAGTATGAGAATGTAATCCTGAAACTTTCTCTAGTTCGTGAAAGTGGATGTTAATAGCGGTTATGCTATCTTTGTTATGTTTTAAAACGTTATGGATGAATAAAATATTAATGTTTATTTGAAATGTTATGTGTTATAGCTTTAATCTAAGAATGTTTAAGTTAAATTGCAAATACTCAAAAAGTTGAGTAATGAACTAATAAGCATATATTTTAACAGAAAAATGCCTCCTAGAAGAAGACAACCACGCCAATAACCACCTCCTAAGGGGTCTACTAACAATAACAACGAGGCCAACGCTAATCCGGTTCAGCAGTTGGTAACTTTGTTAATGAGAGCACTTGCGAATCAACCGTAAGCTCAAGTCACGACCTTCAAGGAATTCAAAGCGGTCGGACCGCCAGAGTTTCAAGGGTCTATGAATCCAGTGGAAGCCCAAACCTGGATCATGGAAATAAGGAAGGTGTTCGATGTTGCTAGAGTCAACGAAGATCAGAAGACTGCGTTCGCGACGTTCATGCTGAAGTCTGAAGCTAGCTATTGGTGGCAAACAAATAAGGTTCGTGGGGGACAAGGAGTGATAGCATGAGATAGATTTAAGGAGATATTTTTCTAAATGTACTTTCCAGCGAGTTCTCGGAATCAGTTGGAAGTGCAATTTCTGGAGCTGAAATAAAGAACTATGATGGTTCAAGAATATGCTGTGAAGTTTAACAAGTTGGCAAGGCTTGCCACTTATAAAGTCAATACCGACGAGCGAAAGGTGAGAAGGTTCGAACAAGGATTGAAACCCTGGCTGTATAGCAAGGTTTTAATGTTTCAATTAAATACATTTGCGGCTGTACTGGAAAAGGCAATTATCACGGAAGGTGGAAGCGATGCCTTGACCAAGTACAATCAAGAACAGAAAAAGAGGAAGAATGAGAATGAAAATAAGGTTGGTGGAAGTAACGTTGGAAGTAACCATCAGAAGAGGAAGTGGAGCGAGAATTTGACTACGGGAGGATAACAAGGAAGTTAGCAGAAGAAAAAGTTTGAAGCTTGTGCGACTTGCTGGAAGAACCATACTGGGATATGTTTGAAGGGAAAGCGGGTGTGTTTCAACTGTGGTCAGGAGGGACACATTGCACCGAACTGTTTTAGTCCGAAGAAAGGAACATGTTTTACCTGCGGTTCGAAGGATCACATGGCTCGTGATTGCCCTAAAAAGCCAGCGAGAAGTGCAAGTGGAGGGAAAGGAAACAACAACGGTGGTGGTGCATTGACTATCACAGGACCAGCACAGTATCCGGATTTAGGGGTGTCACACCTTCCCTCCAAACTCATAAACGCATCTTTAAAGAGCATTCACAATAATTTTCTTATCTCTATCCCTTCTCTGTAGTGTCATCGGGTTATTCTGCAGGATAGGGATTCAATTTTTTCACTATGTACCCAACAGGTTCCTTATATTGATTCATTAAATAATAAAAATTAAAAATTAAAAATTGAAAGTTACAATAATCAAAACATGTTTTGACGGTTAGAACTATTTGACCATTGTATTGGCTTTATTCGTTAGAGTTTATGATAGATGTAATATACTACAATATCTTATTTTTAATTATAAAATCGCTATTAATTTATTAATTTTTTTTGAAGTAAGTATGTGATATTTTTAATTTTAAAATTAATATAAATTTAATTAATACATATTGTAACTTATTTAGCAAAAAAAAACTATTTGTAAGACACAAACTTTTATGAATAAAGATTTAATTTTCTCTAAATATTATTTTGAATTGTAAGGTGTTGATTTGATATAATGCTATAGTTATAGGTGATATGTGCAAATTTTTCAAAGTAAGCAAGTGGTCATAAAATATTCGTTTGGTCGGAAAATATTCTTTTTATCGGAAAATATTCGTACAACGGCGCAATCATTGGTGGACCACACAATGGAATAACTGTCGGATATAGAAAGCGACATAAATAACCTTTTCATAAAATGACAGCAAGACTTTTACCGTTAAACTGTTGAAATACCCAGTGATAAAAGTATAGTAATACGTGTTGTTGTACAGTAGCACACGGTATTGCACAATATCTCTAATTATTGATACTTACGTAAGAAGTCACTCAGTTTCATTCAATAATTGCCACAGTAGTTGCTGCATAGTATCTCATATTATTGATTTAATTATTATCACAGTATCATCTACACAATATTTTATATTATTAAATCAATAATTAAGACGATACAGTTATTCATATTATTATTTATATTATTGACAATGTCTAGAAAGTTCTGTCGAGAATAGGGGTTTGGTTATTTAATTGCGCGCCAGTAAGGAGAAATTCTTATCGAAAAGCCCCCTCTTTCCTAGAAATGACTTGGTTGTCAATATTGTGAGTTATAATATTAAAAATAATTTTTGAAAGATTAAAAATGTGTTGATTGAAGTTAAGTAATTTCTGGTAAATATTTATTCAATTTTTAATATAAATAGAGGAATTTGTCATGAGGCGTTTGTTGTAAGTTTGACTTATTTTTCAGACCATTGGCTGAAGTTTTAATAGTAAATCAATATGGATCGTCGGTTGAAGTTATAATAGTAAATCAATATAGACCGTCGGTTGAAGTTTTAATAGTAAATCATTATTGACCGTCCATTTTAATAGTAAATCAATCTGGATCATTTATGAATCAGTTACTATTTAGTTCATTCTCCTATAAATAGAAGCTCATTACTTCATTCTTTCTTACGAATTCATTAAAACTATATAGAGAGAGAGAAACTATAGAGCGAAAGAAGAAGAGTATTTTGCTAATTCACTAATGCAGTATCCAATCTCCTACTAAGGTAAGGAGTATTATTTCTTTCGTATTCGTAAATGATGTTAATTATTTCATACTCATAAGGGTTGTCATTCTATTTCTTATTAATATGCGGGAGTAACCTGTCTATGCAGATTACCGCATGCACGGTGAATAACCCTTCGTATTCATTCTTTATTAATCTGCGAGAGTAACTTGTCTATGTGGATTACCGCATGCATGGTGAATAACCATTCGTATTCATTCTTTATTAATCTGCTGGAATAACCTGTCTACGCGGATTACCGCATACATGGTGAATAATCCTTCGTATTCATTCTTTACTAAATTGTGGAAATGATCTGTCTACACGGATTACCGCATGACGGATGAAAATCCATTTGCAGTTTCGTATATTCTTTTATACTCGTATGAAATATCATTTCTTTTATACTCAACAAGGGATATCGTCTTCTTTCATATTTCTCTATTTATGGTACGAATTTATTGTTTGTTTTCATAACCTTATTATTAAATGGTTTAAACCCTTGAAATTAGTGGAATACTCTTAATATTTTGTGCTTCATCTATTATCATTTCACTATTGGTCTGAACTTTCTTATTAAAATTGTAATATTTTCATGGTGAGATACTATTTATGTCGGGGTACTATTCATTTAGAATACTATTCATTCAGGATACTATTCATTTGGGGTACTTTTTATTCGAGTACTATTCATTCGGGGTACTATTCACAACAAAATTAATTTCTTCTCTGTCCAAAATATTTTTGATACATGAATATCATTCTTGAATTTTACTCCACAATTAGTGATTATGTTGGCAATTTGGACATTCTTGAACTCTGGATAAATTGAATTATAAATCTCTAATATTTATCCTTGATCTCACTTGATTGATTCTTTATATCATTGTCATCTTTCTCATGCTTATATTGTGTTGAAAGTCATCTTTGGGCCGTAGTGCAAAGATGGACTGTTGATTGGTATGATTATGACTAGGAATTATTTATTGGTATAATCATGACCTTTAATGTTACAAATAAAGATTTATGGTGAAAGTCCTCTTTGGCCCGTAGTGCATAGATGGACAGGTGTTTGACATGATCATGACCACTGGTGATACAAACGATTATATTTGGCTCGTAGTGCATAGATAATTCATTGATTGGAAATAATTATTGATTGGTATTACATGGATAAAATATTGATGATGAACTTTTAAATTATGGAAGATAGTAGACATCATGCTCTACTTGACTCTTCTAATGGATTGCTATTTCCGCTGCAGTTGTTGATCTAAAGTTTGTTGTCTATTGTATTCTATTAGATCTTTTCTTGTTGAGGACTAAGAATAATTTATTATATATTATCTTAGTCATAATATTCTTACTGGCCTAGTTGAGCTCACCCTTTTTCTTCTGGTTCCATTGTTCTTCTCAAAAGGCGAGAATGTAACTGGGACTAGTCGGGGAGTGAAGTAATAGTCCAAGATGGTTATTATAGTAGTCATCCCTATTTTGTAAAATAGTATGACAATAATTGTAATGAAGTCTTTATTTGAGTTTGGATATTGTCTACAAGACAATATTTGTATTGAAACTCTCAGCTTATGTGTTGTCGTATTTTACACGATAGTTGTATAAATGAAGTTTGTATTTGAATTCTGTACCATGTATTTGGCGACTCATAATGAGTTGTGCGGACCTATTTTCGGGCCGTCACACTATTACTTATAAAATTTATTATTTTTACAATTATTAGTAAAATTATTAAGTTTGAGAATGCATTAAATTGACTTATAAAAAATAATAATAATCTTATAATTTATAAAAGAGAGTATAATTTATCAATTGTATTCTATTGTAAAATAATTTTTATTTTATTTTAAATTTTAAGTATTTTATGGAATGAGTATTGAATAGATTGTAGATGCAAATGTACATAAGATCAATATTAATTTTTAAAAGTTAATTTGTGATATTTTTAATTTTAAAATCAATATGATTCATTTAAATTTTGAAAATAATAAATTTTATAATTAATAGTACTTTTATAATATTTATAATTATATGGACATAAATTAAATAAATTTATATCAATTTTGAATTTGAATACGTTTGAAATTAATTTTTTTAAAAATAAGTCAATATTAATTTTATAATTTGAAAATAAAATAGTAAAAAAGTCATGTGACAATAATGTCAAGATGTGTATGATTGATGAGTTGTCCATTTAAACGAGGATGTGAAATGTCATTTTGCATATATATAGACTAATATTTTGACTCCCTCACTCTGGGGAATAAAATCATATATAGAGAATAAAATAGAGAGTTAAATAAGGATAATGAAACTTGTAGATAATGATTTGTTTGCATATTTTTCAAAATTAGGGATAAAAAATTTATTGGAGAACCTGTTGTAAATGCTCTAATGCATTTTAAGACCTTATATATTTGTATTAAGATGTCATCAGAATAGTTTAGACTCATATTTGTATCTTAACTATTCAGATGACCTCTTAATATAAAGATATGAGTTGTTAAAATGCATTAAATAACACCATATATAAACTCCCTATCCATTTAAAAATTAAAATTTCTTTTCCTTTCTTTTAAATACAAGTAGAGAAATTATAATCATAAGAAATTACCTTTAACTTATCATAAAATATAATTTTTGAAAGTTTAAGAATATGAATAAATTTATTTAATTATCAATTTTAAAATTGACCAACTTGGTTAGAAAAGTCAAACTAATTAAATATTTGCAGGACAAAGAGAGTATTAAACACGCTATACTTGGAATTAGGACTGGGCAAATATTTCAGTTAATTTGATTTTTCAGACCGGACCGGACCGGTCAGTTCGGTACAAAAAAGAACCGTTCCGGTTTCGGTATAAAAAAATTGGTATATTCCGGTTTTTCGGTACCGATTTTGGTACGACCTTTTTATGGTTCGATATTACCGAACCGGACCAGTATATACCGGTTTTCTATTTTTTTATTATTAATAATTAATTAATAATAATAATAATAAAATAATGATTATAATAACAATAATAAAAATAAAAATTAAATTAATTTGCGATAAAAATCGGTACCGAACCGGTAAACCGGTTCGATATACCGGTCCAACCGGTACCAGTATCGGTATCAAAATTTGGCCGATTACGATACCGATTCGGTTCGAACCGGTATTTACCGCTTGCCCACCCCTACTTGGAATTTTTGAATTATAGACTACCATTTTTCTTCGAACCTTGTACATTTTTTTAAGAACTTCTATTATTATAATTAAAAATTAATTTTTAAGGATACATTTCGTTTTATTAGGGGTATAAAAGGAACCTACTAAAGATGTCAAAATGTGAATTGTGGAAAAAGTGCATTACGCATTTTTTTTAATTTCATCCAATATACTATATTTTTATAGTTTTAGATAGTATAATTGAAATCAAAATCGGTCCATTAATTTATAACCCTAAGTAGTATAATTATTTCAAAAATAAAAATAATTCGACACTTTTTTACTATTTGATGAAAATATAGATTTTTCATTAAAATTTCAATAGTTGAAAATTCTTTTAAATTTTTAATGGTAAAAAAAATATTAATAACTCAAATTTTTAGTAGAATTTTAGTGGTATTTTCACAACAATGAGAAAGGTCTTAAGATTTTATTATTATTATTATGTAGATTGAGGTGGATCTACTTCGGTTAGTAATGGTTTAATTATTTAACATTAAGAATCTCTAACTTGTAATAAAATTATATTTGATATGTTTAAAGAATTTTTTTAGGATTTTATTTAATGAAATTGTGGATGATTGTTATGATATGATATTGAATTAATGTATCTTTTTATTAATATTATTTTTAATAATTTTTACATTGTCATTAACAGCCGACCACCTTCATAATTTTTTTAACTTAATTTATTATAAGTCAAATTATTGTCGAACGCTTATAAGTCCCAACTTAAGTTAACTTTTAAGTTAACTTAAATGTTAACTTTAAGTCACTGTAAAATAAGTCATTGCCGAACAAGTAATCTCCCAAATTACAGACCCTCATACTTCACAGTCAGACGCTCATACTTCATCTCCCAAATCTCCCTTCATCTCTTACAGACTCACTGTCTCGCACTCTCACTCACCATCCCTTTATCTCTATTAGACACAGTCTCATTCTCATTCTCCGATTCTCCCTTCGTCTGTGACTATCACAAAGTCACAGTCTCGCTTCATCTCCCTCAACTCTCCGGTGTCCATCTCCATCTCTATCTTTTTTCTTGAGGTCCTCATCCCTCATAGCCTGATAGACTCCACGACACGCTTGCGTGAGGTGGTCGTCGTCCGGATCATTTCTAACACAGTTGTTGGGTGAATTGCTTGCAACACCTTAACCCCTCGTCTATACTTTATACGGTAATCTTGGTACAATTGCTCGCGTTCGGAATCTGCGTTGAATGAACACCAACGACACATTGACTCTTCGCTTATATTGAAGCGGTAATCTCGGTACAATCGACGATTGATGCAGTAGAAGACGCCACACACAACTATGAATTGTTGTATGATAAGTCAAATTGAATCTCAAAGAAATAACTAAGAATTACTAATTTTTAGGAATTCTTCAAAGAACCAAAAGTAGAGAATAAACTCACAAATATATTGAATAATAATAATGTGTTTGATTACATCAACTTAGGCCTCTATTTATACTACTCAAAACAATCTAAATCCTAATAGGAATTCATAAACTATAACCCTAATAGAAGTCAATTTGGAAAAGAAATTCTAATTAAAAGAGTCCTAATTACAATAGAATTATAAAAATCTAAAAATCCTTGCTGAATATGTAATTCGTGGGCTTAGTAAGATCAGAATTGGGCTTGTATTAAATTGACCCAAATTTGTGTCTCATCCTTCTCTTTGGGTTTTCTTGTGTTAGCTTCAGCCTAAACATCTTGGATCAATCCATTGAGATCTTGTTTGAACCTTTTAGTTCTAGCCTTGATTGATCCCCACATTCCTTTAGTCTTGTTTAAGTCTACGCATGTCATGTCCTCATCATTCCTCTCCTCTTTAAAATGATTTGTCCTCAAATCGTCACCTACATCAAACGGACTTAGATCAGTAACGTTAATGTGGCACTAACATTATACTCACCTAGAAAATCCAATTTATAGGCATTGTCATTGATACGCTCGAGAACTTGAAATGGACCATCTCCCCTCGAAAGTAATTTTAAACGTCTTTGAACTGGGAATCTTTCTTTCCGCATATGTAACCACACCCAATCTCCGGGCTCAAAGATCACTTGATGTCGTCCCTTGTTCGTGTGCTTAATGTACTGTTTCGTCCTCTGTTCAATGTTTAGTCTGGCTTTTTCATGAATCTGTTTAACAAGATCAGCCTTTTTCTTTCCATCCATGTTAGTATATTAAGAAATAGGTAATGGTGATAAATCCAACGGTGTTAAAGGATTTAAACCATATACAATTTCAAATTGAGAAAAATTAGTAGCAGAATGAAAAGAACGTTTATATGCAAACTCAACATATGGTAAACATTCTTCCCATTGGTTGATATTCTTTTTAATGATAGCCCGTAATAATGCCGACAAAGTCTAATTTACTACTTCAGTTTGACCGTCAGTTTATAGATGACAAGTAGTAGAAAATAACAGTTTAGTACCCAATTTACACCACAAAGTCTTTCAAAAATAACTTAAGAACTTTGTATCTCTATCAGAAACAATATTTTTAGGTATACCATGCAAACACACAATCTCCCTAAAGAACAAATCAGCAACATGAGATGCATCATCAGTTTTATGACATGAAATAAAATGTGCCATTTTTGAAAATCTATCCACGACCACAAATATCAAATCATAACCATGCTTAGACATAGGTAAACCCAACACAAAGTCCATCGAAAGATCAATCCAAGGTTCATTAGGAATAGGCAATGGTGTATATAATCCATGGGATTGAACACGAGATTTAGCTTGGCGACAAGTAATACATCTATCACATATTCTTTCCACATCTCGTTTCATATGAGGCCAATAAAAATGTTCTTTCAAAACATCAAAAGTTTTATAAACACCAAAATGTCCCATTAAACCACCTCCATGTGACTCCCTAGCCACCAACTCACGCAAAGAACATGCAGGAATACGTAATTTATTTTCACGAAACAAAAATCCATCAATTCTAAAGTATTTACCCACAACATTCTTTTCACAAGTTTTAAACTCTTCACCAAAATCAAGGTCATTATCATATAACTCTTTAATTCGTTCAAACCCAAACATTTTCGTATCAAGAGTATTTAACAAAACATACCTTCGAGATAAAGCATCTGCAACGACATTCTCTTTACCTTGCTTATATCGAATGACATAGGGAAATGTCTCGATAAACTCCATCCATCGCGCATGCCTTTTGTTCAATTTGTGCTGACCCTTTAAATATTTTAATGATTCATGACCGGTGTGGATCACAAATTCCTTGGGCCACAAGTAATGTTGTCATGTCTCCAAAGCTCTAACCAAAGCGTACATCTCTTTGTCATATGTAGGATAGTTCAAAGCTGTCCCACTCAATTTTTCACTGAAATACGCCACTGGTTTCCTTTTTTGCATCAACACAGCTCCAATCCCTAAACCTGAAGCATCATACTCAATCTCAAAAGTTTTAGTAAAGTTAGGCAAAATAAGTAAAGGAGCATTTGTCAATTTATCCTTAATCAAATTAAATATTTTTTCCTGTTCATTACCCCACTTAAAGCCCACACTTTTCTTGATGATCTTGGTCAATGGTGTTGTAATCTCACTAAAATTTCGAACAAAGCATCGATAGAAACTTACGAGTCCATGAAAGCTTCGTACTTGACTCACATTGGTTGGACTCGGCCAATCCCAGATTGCACGTATTTTCTCCACATCAACTTGGACTCCTTGTGAGCTCATAACAAAGCCAAGAAAAACAATTTTATCCGAACAAAACGTGCATTTTTCCATGTTAGCAAATAATTTTTCTTTCCTAAGTACATTTAAAACAGATTTTAAATGCAATGCATGATCTTCCAAGTTTTTGCTAGCTATAAATCAAGATATCATCAAAATAAACTACGACAAATTTTCCAATGAATGGGCGCAAAACATGGTTCATTAATCTCATGAAAGTGCTGGGTGCATTAGTTAAACCAAAAGGTAATACTAACCACTCATAAAGACCATATTTAGTTTTAAACGATGTTTTCCATTCATCACCCTTTTGCATTCTAATTTGATGATAACCGCTTTTTAAATCAATATTTGAAAATATGCAAGACCCATGCAATTCATCTAACATGTCATCTAAACGAGGAATGGGGTGTCGATATTTTACCGTAATATTATTTACTGCTCGACAATCGATGCACATCCTCCATTTTTCATCCTTTTTCGGCATTAGAATCACCAGAACTGCACACGAACTTATACTTTCTTTCACGAATCCTTTCCCCATCAGCTTGTCAACTTGCCTTTGTAACTCCTTCGTCTCCTCGGGATTATTCCGATAAGCCGAACGGTTTGGAATCGTCGCACCGGGAACCAAATCAATTTGATGCTCAATTCTCCGAACAGCCGAATAGGTGGTAGTCCTTGAGGAAGCTCCTCGAAAAATACATCTTTGAATTCCTATAAGAGATATGAAACAACACTAGGCAAAAATTCATTAGCGTTAGTATTCAAAAGTGCCTTTTTATACCGAAGTAAAATCATAGGCTGTTTAGAAATTAAAGCTCTTCTCACATCACTCTTTTTTGTCAATATATTTGTTTTTCTCACATCTTTCTTTTTCTCTCTTTTTTTGTTCATTCTCTTTTCCTTGTACATGATCTTTCTGCAAATGAATTTGATCATCATGTACTTGTTGTGGTGACAAAGGACGCAAAAAGATCTTTTTCTTGTCGTGAACAAAGGAATATGCGTTGGTAAACCCATCATGTTTAACCCTCCTATCGAACTGCCATGGTTTACCCAATAAAATATGCCCTGCCCGCATAGGCACCACATCACACAATACCTCATCAACATACCGACTAATAGCAAATGGAACTAACACCTGTTTGGTTACTTTAATGTCTGCATTATCATTGAGCCACTGCAAACGATATGACTGTGGATGTTTGATAGTAGGTAACTCCAATTTCTCCACCATCGTAGTTCTTGCCACATTTGTACAACTGCCTCCATCTATGACTACACAACAGATTTTTCCCTTCACAAGACATCGAGTATGGAATAGATTTTCCCGTTGTTCACTGCTCTCCTCCTTAACCTGTGTACTAAGTGCTCTTCTTGTAACCAAAATTTCACCATGTATCGCATCCTCACCTATCTCCTCTAATGGTGGCATAAAATCAGTGTCCCTCTCTTCCCCCTCGATTTTCACATCTCCACTGTCAAGCAACAACATTTTCCTCTGATTTGGACATTGACTAGAAATATGTCCCATGCTTTGACACTTAAAGCATACAATATCTGTGACGCCCCCAAAATTAGGTATACATCACCCATCTTGAGTCGTCAGATACATAGTACAGAATACAAATACAACTTAATAATACAACTGTCGTGTACAATACGACAAAACATAAACTGTGAGTTTGAATACAAATATTATCTTCTAGAGAGTATTCATACTCAAAAGGAGTCCTCATTACATTTATTAACACACCATTATATAGAATAGTGAGGACTACTAACTAATACTATTCTTCGGACCATCACTCCGTTCCCCGACTTGCCCCAGCTACGTTCTCATTTCCTGAAGAGAACAGTGAAAGAAAGGGTGAGCTCAACTAGCCCAGTAAGAAATATTATGACTAAGATAATGCAGAATAAATTATCATTAGCCTTCAACAATGTTAAACTGATAAAATATAATAGACATCAAGTTTAACTGTAGCGGAACAAGCAATCCATTAAAAGAGTCAAGTAGAAAATAAACGCTACTATCTTTTATGATTGAAAAAGTTTTTCAACACTGTGATCGCTGGGACTCAGCTTAATAAAATAATCCACATCATCGAATCACCCCTGCACTACGGCCAAGGATATTCGTATATTCATTAATGGTCATGATCATGCCAACAACTGTCCATCAATGCACTACGGGCCAATGAGGACTTTTACCACATCATTTGTAACATTACGGTCATGATTATACCGAATAATTCCTGGTCATAATCATACCAAGTCCATCTATGCACTACATGCCACAGATGACTTTCAACATTTTATAAACATGAGGATGATGACAATGATATAAGAATTCAATAAAACAAGTTCAAGAATTAATTTATCCAGGAATTAACAACGTCCAAATTGTCAACATGATACTGCATTGTGGAGTAAAATTCAAGAATGCTTAGAAGAATATTTTCTTGAAAAAATACTGGATGAAACGCAACTATCAAGGATATTCCACAAATTTCATGGAGTATAGAAGTCAAAACTTAACCAACTGAGTACAATAAAGAATGGAATAACAAAAGAAATCACCATGCATGCGATAGACCGCACAGACAGGTTATTCCAATAGAATAATAAATAATGGAACCAGGTCCGGCGTAAACGCACAGACAGGATATTCCGACAGAATAATAAATAATGGAACCAGGTCCGGTGTAAAACACACAGACAGGATATTCCAACAGAATAATAATAAAACGGAACCAGGTCCGGTGTAAAACACACAGACAGGATGTTCCAACAGAATAATAAACGGAACCAGGTCCGGTGTAAAACACACAGACAGGATGTTCCAACAGAATAATAGAAGAATGTCACCAAGTATAGGGTAGACCGCGTATACTGGTTATTCCAACAGAATAATAACAAATGGAATAACAGAAGTTCTCTTCATGAATATAAAAGAAATAATATTCCCTACCTTAAAAGAACTGGATATTGGAAAAGTGATGTAGCAGAATACTTTTATTCTCTCTCTCTTATTCTCTCTATACTTTCTCTCTCTATAGCTTGAATGAATTCGTGAAAAATAATGAAGCCCTAGGCCTCTATTTATAGAAAAACTGAGGGTGGCTCTTGGTCTTAACGAAGGGTCAAATGACTCTTGGTCTTAACGAAGGGTCAAATGACTCTTGGTAATATTGAAGGGACAACTACTATTGACGAAAGTAATTACTATTGACCAAGGTAAATACTATTGACGAAGGTAATTACTATTGACCAAGGTAAATACTATTGACGAAGGTAATTACTATTGACCAAGGTAAATACTATTGACGACGGTAATTACTATTGACGACGGTAATTACTATTGACGAAGAGACTCTTAGATGATGACATATGGCCCCCCATAAAATAACCAAACTTACCACAACGTCTCAATTATTGATTTAATAATATAACATATTATACAGATGATACTATGACAATAATTTAAGAGATATGATGCAGCAATTACTGTAGCAATAATTGAGTATAGCTGAGTGACTTCTCACGTAAGCATCAATAATCAATACCGTGTGCTACTATGCAACCACGCGTATTACTGTACTTTTACTACCGAGTAGTTCAACAGTTTTAACGGTTTTAACGGTAACACCTCAGCCGTTATTTTTATAGAAAGATAATTCTGTCGTTTTCTCAATCCGACAATAATTCCGTTGTGGGGTCCACCAATGATTGTGCCGTCGTACGAATATTCCCCGACAAAAAGAATATTCTCCGACCAAACGAATATTTTATAACAACTTGCTTACTTTGCAAAATTTATAAATATTACCCACAACTATAACATTATATCAAATTAACTCCATAATATTCAAAAATGATATTTATAGAAAATTCATCTTTATTTATAAAAATTGGGGTCTTACAACCTCCCCTTCTTATGAAATTTCGCCCTCGAAATTAGGGTACGTACCTGGTATGTCGAAGAGGTAAGGATACCTTGATTTCATTTCTGATTCTAACTCCCAAGTCATTTCCTCAACATCGTGGTTTCTCCACAAAACTTTGACTTGAGGTATAACCTTGGAGCGTAGAATATGTTCCTTCTTATCCAAGATTTGAACAGGAACTTCTTCATACGTCAAATCCTCCGCTATTTCGTCCGGTTCTAACTCAATAATGTGGTTCGGGTCTTCCACATATTTGCGTAACATGGATATGTGGAAAACGTTATGAACACGAGACATACTTGGCGGTAAAGCGAGTCTATAAGCCACAGTTCCTACTCGATCGAGGATTAAAAATGGACCGATGAATCGAGGATTTAGCTTTCCTCTCTTTCCAAATCTCGTAACTCCTTTCCATGGAGCAACACGTAAGAACACATGATCTCCTACATCAAATTCCACGTCCTTTCGATGAAGATCAGCATAACTCTTTTGTCGATCTTGTGAGGTTTTTATACGTTGTCGGATCGTTTGAATCTTTTCTGTAGTCATACGTACCAACTCCGGTCCCAACAACGTTGCTTCGCCCACCTCATCCCAGCATACTGGAGAACGACATTTTCTTCCATACAATGCTTCGAATGGAGCCATGCCAATACTTGCTTGATAACTGTTGTTGTAGGAAAACTCCACCAATGGTAAGAACTTGTCCCAACTTCCCTTGAAGTCAAAGACACAGAGTCTTAATAGATCTTCAAGAGTTTGAATAGTCCTCTCTGATTGTCCGTCCGTCTGAGGATGATATGCTGAACTAAATCGTAACTCCGTGCCCATAGCTTTTTGTAAACTAACCCAAAATCGTGAAGTGAATCTTGGGTCTCGATCAGAAATTATGGATACTGGCATACCATGCAGTCTTACAATCTCGTTTATGTACATACGAGCAAGACGTTCAAGTGTATAAGTTTCTCGTATCGGTAAGAAATGAGCAGACTTGGTCAATCTATCAACAATGACCCAAATCGCATCAATACCTTGAGAAACCCTAGGAAGACCGGTAACGAAATCCATGGTAATGTGCTCCCACTTCCATTCTGGAATTTCAAGTGGTTGCAATGGACCTTTTGGTACTTGATGCTCCGCTTTGACTCGTTGACAAGTTAGACACCTTGAGATAAACAACGCTATCTCTCTCTTCATATTGCTCCACCAAAATGTATGACGAAGATCATGATACATTTTGGTACTTCCAGGATGGATTGCAAACGGTGTGTTGTGCGCCTCCATCATGATTTCATACTTTAAATCAGGGTTGTTAGGAACACAAAGTCTGGAGTTGACTCGAAGTATTCCTTCCTCATCGATTCTTGCTTCCGGCATAACACCTTCTTGCACTTTCTTCCTCATACGCATCAGCTCCAGGTCTGTAGCTTGAGCAGCTTTAACTTTATCGATTAAAGTCGGTTCTACTCGTATATTCGCCATCATCACATGGGTCCCTGGAGTCTTCAACTCTATCTCCATCCTTTGCAAGTCACACAAAATGGGCCTTTGCGTTGTTAATATTGCACTTGTACCCGCATATGATCTTCTACTCAATGCGTCAGCTACCACGTTCGCTTTTCCAGGATGGTATTGAATGGTATGATCATAATCTTTCAACAGTTCAAGCCAACGTCGTTGTCGCATGTTGAGTTCCTTTTGAGTGAAGAAATATTTGAGGCTTTTATGATCCGTAAAGATCTCCACTTTCTCCCCATACAAGTAATGCCTCCAAATTTTAAGTGCAAAGACAACAGCTGCCAACTCTAGATCATGAGTAGGATAATTCCTCTCATATTCCTTGAGTTGTCTTGATGCATAGGCTATGACTTTTCCATGTTGCATGAGAACGCATCCCAACCCTTTGCTCGAAGCATCACTGTAGATGACAAATCCCTCCGAGCCAGATGGTATTGTTAGAACAGGTGCTGAAATGAGTCTCCTCTTGAGTTCTTGAAAACTCTGCTCACATTTTTCGCTCCAACCAAACTTTGTATCTTTCCGAGTCAGCTGAGTTAATGGAGTAGCGATTCGAGAAAATCCTTCCACGAATCTCCGATAATAACCAGCTAAACCAAGAAAGCTACGTACCTCGGTCACTGATTTAGGTTGCTCCCAGCTTTGAATAGCTTCAATCTTTGCCGGGTCAACCGATATTCCACGACTTGATACTACGTGCCCAAGGAATGCTACCTCCTCCAGCCAGAACTCGCATTTCTTCAACTTGGCATAAAGTTTGTATTCACGAAGCTTTTGGAGTACCAGCCTCAAGTGTTGCTCATGATCTTCACGGCTTTTGGAATAAATAAGGATGTCATCAATAAAGACGACCACAAAGTGATCCAAATATTCCTTGAATACCCGGTTCATCATATCCATGAAGGCAGCAGGAGCATTAGTCAATCCAAAGGACATGACTAGGAATTCATAATGCCCGTACCGAGTTCTAAAAGCCGTCTTTGGAATATCCTCAGTTCTAACCTTCAGCTGATGATATCCAGAACGAAGATCGATCTTTGAAAAGAATTGTGCTCCTTGCAACTGGTCAAACAGGTCATCAATACGTGGCAATGGGTACCTGTTTTTGATGGTGACATGATTCAACTCCCGATAATCAATACAAAGTCGCATACTTCCATCTTTCTTCTTCACGAATAGAACAGGAGCTCCCCAAGGAGAAGTACTAGGACGAATAAAGCCAATGTCTAACAATTCCTGCAGTTGGATCTTTAACTCCTGAAGTTCAATAGGAGCCATTCGATATGGGGCTTTGGAAATGGGTTTTGTACCGGGTTCAAGATCGATACAAAATTCAATTTCACGCTCTGGGGGTAGGCCAGGAAGTTCTTCAGGGAATACGTCAGGGAATTTATTAACAATAGAAATATCATTCAAAACTGACGTATTTTTGTTTAGATCTGTGACATGAGCTAAGAAAGCTTGACATCCGTTTTTCAATAAACGAATAGTTTTATGGCTTGAGATGACAGCGATTGATTTTAATGGTTTGGTTGCTTGAATTCGCATAATAGGTCGATTAGGAATATGAAAACTAACAACCTTACGAAAACAATCAATTTTTGCATAATGAGTAGTTAACCAATCAATCCCTAGAATCACGTCAAATGCAAGTATTTTTAATGAAATCAGATCGATAGGTAATGTGTGGGTACCAACTTGAACCAAACAAGACTTATAAACAGTGGAGGTAATGAAGGTTTCTCCCAACGGAGTTTCCACAGATAAGTCAAAGTCTAATTTCTCCGGAATCAAATTTAATCGATGAGCGCAAGTAGGAGAAATAAAAGAATGGGTTGAACCGGTATCAAATAAAGTATAAACTTCTTTAGAGTTTATAATAAGCTTACCCGTGATGACCTCATTCGGGTTCCTTGCTCTCTGGGAGTTCACAACAAACGCTCTCCCTTGCACAACCGGTTTTGACTTTTCTGGGACGGCTTTTGGTGCCTCCATCCTAGCTGAATTTGTCTTCGGTAAACGACAAAATCGGGCTAAATGACCTTCTCTTCCACAATTATAACATGCTTTGGACGGCATCGCGCAGTTTGGACTGATGTGCCCCTCCCCTCCGCATTTGAAACATATGATAGGTGGTCGTTCTCCTTCCTTAACGACAGGTGCTGGTGCTGACGTCTTTCCATCATTGTTGAATCTCCTCTTCTTGAAATGTCCATTCTTATTGTTTTGGCCCTGATTACCACCGAAGTGGTTACCATTTCTGGCCTGTTGATTCCCTCCACGCTTGTTGTCACCGCTTCGATGACTGCTCTCACTGGTATTATCATTTTGCCGGCTGCTCTCTTTTGGTTGCGTTGTCTCGTTATCGCGCTCCACCAACTGAGCCCTATTTACAACATCTGAATACAAACACAGTTTATGAGAAACAAGATGTTGACGTATCTCCGGCTTCAAACCTCTTAAAAACATCCGCGTCATTCTTTCTTCATTATCCACCAGGTGGGACGCAAACCGGGATAACTCCGCAAATTTTGCCTCGTACTGCGACACGGTCATATTATTCTGCTCCAATTTGATGAACTCCACCTCCTTCATGTGACGAATACTCTCGGGAAAGTATTTGTCGTTAAACAGCTCTTGGAACTTCTCCCAGGACATCTTCAGTGCGGCAGGTTGAGTACGCTTTATCGATTCCCACCAGTAATCTGCCTCTCCTCGCAACATAAAGGCGGCAAAGGGAACCTTTTGCTCCTCGGAGCAACCCAAGACATCAAATATCTTGGTGATCTGCTTTATCCATGTTTCAGCTACAAGTGGTTTGGGTTCTCCCTTAAACTCCGGTGGTCCCAGCTCCTTAAACTGTTTAGCGGTGACCGCCAGAGAGTTTCCAGTATTTCCACCTACGTTGTGGACAGGAGCCGCTTTCACCTGTTGTTGCATGAATTGCATAAAGCCTCTGAACATTTGATCATTCATCATTTGGTCAGTGTTGTTGTTTGCATGAGGATTGACACCTTCCTGATGCACATTATCCTGATTATTGATATGTGGTGAATCAACAGTCGTCTGTGCTCCATTGCTATTCTCAACGTTCTCAGATGCCATTTTCAGATACTGCCACAAAATAAAAATTAATTGATATGTCATATATTATCCTTATATTATGACCGACCAATTAAATACCATGCAAATAAACTTAGGTATGTCATACTAGCGAAGGAATTCCCCGTCTCTCCCCTCCTAGTTCTATTCTCACATCTTAGCCAGGGATCATATCCCTAAGCTCTGATACCAACTGTGACGCCCCCAAAATTAGGTATACATCACCCATCTTGAGTCGTCAGATACATAGTACAGAATACAAATACAACTTAATAATACAACTGTCGTGTACAATACGACAAAACATAAACTGTGAGTTTGAATACAAATATTATCTTCTAGAGAGTATTCATACTCAAAAGGAGTCCTCATTACATTTATTAACACACCATTATATAGAATAGTGAGGACTACTAACTAATACTATTCTTCGGACCATCACTCCGTTCCCCGACTTGCCCCAACTACGTTCTCATTTCCTGAAGAGAACAGTGAAAGAAAGGGTGAGCTCAACTAGCCCAGTAAGAAATATTATGACTAAGATAATGCAGAATAAATTATCATTAGCCTTCAACAATGTTAAACTGATAAAATATAATAGACATCAAGTTTAACTGTAGCGGAACAAGCAATCCATTAAAAGAGTCAAGTAGAAAATAAACGCTACTATCTTTTATGATTGAAAAAGTTTTTCAACACTGTGATCGCTGAGACTCAGCTTAATAAAATAATCCACATCATCGAATCACCCCTGCACTACGGCCAAGGATATTCGTATATTCATTAATGGTCATGATCATGCCAACAACTGTCCATCAATGCACTACGGGCCAATGAGGACTTTTACCACATCATTTGTAACATTACGGTCATGATTATACCGAATAATCCCTGGTCATAATCATACCAAGTCCATCTATGCACTACAGGCCACAGATGACTTTCAACATTTTATAAACATGAGGATGATGACAATGATATAAGAATTCAATAAAACAAGTTCAAGAATTAATTTATCCAGGAATTAACAACGTCCAAATTGTCAACATGATACTGCATTGTGGAGTAAAATTCAAGAATGCTTAGAAGAATATTTTCTTGAAAAAATACTGGATGAAACGCAACTATCAAGGATATTCCACAAATTTCATGGAGTATAGAAGTCAAAACTTAACCAACTGAGTACAATAAAGAATGGAATAACAAAAGAAATCACCATGCATGCGATAGACCGCACAGACAGGTTATTCCAATAGAATAATAAATAATGGAACCAGGTCCGGCGTAAACGCACAGACAGGATATTCCGACAGAATAATAAATAATGGAACCAGGTCCGGTGTAAAACACACAGACAGGATATTCCAACAGAATAATAATAAAACGGAACCAGGTCCGGTGTAAAACACACAGACAGGATGTTCCAACAGAATAATAAACGGAACCAGGTCCGGTGTAAAACACACAGACAGGATGTTCCAACAGAATAATAGAAGAATGTCACCAAGTATAGGGTAGACCGCGTATACTGGTTATTCCAACAGAATAATAACAAATGGAATAACAGAAGTTCTCTTCATGAATATAAAAGAAATAATATTCCCTACCTTAAAAGAACTGGATATTGGAAAAGTGATGTAGCAGAATACTTTTATTCTCTCTCTCTTATTCTCTCTATACTTTCTCTCTCTATAGCTTGAATGAATTCGTGAAAAATAATGAAGCCCTAGGCCTCTATTTATAGAAAAACTGAGGGTGGCTCTTGGTCTTAACGAAGGGTCAAATGACTCTTGGTCTTAACGAAGGGTCAAATGACTCTTGGTAATATTGAAGGGACAACTACTATTGACGAAAGTAATTACTATTGACCAAGGTAAATACTATTGACGAAGGTAATTACTATTGACCAAGGTAAATACTATTGACGAAGGTAATTACTATTGACCAAGGTAAATACTATTGACGACGGTAATTACTATTGACGACGGTAATTACTATTGACGAAGAGACTCTTAGATGATGACATATGGCCCCCCATAAAATAACCAAACTTACCACAACGTCTCAATTATTGATTTAATAATATAACATATTATACAGATGATACTATGACAATAATTTAAGAGATATGATGCAGCAATTACTGTAGCAATAATTGAGTATAGCTGAGTGACTTCTCACGTAAGCATCAATAATCAATACCGTGTGCTACTATGCAACCACGCGTATTACTGTACTTTTACTACCGAGTAGTTCAACAGTTTTAACGGTTTTAACGGTAACACCTCAGCCGTTATTTTTATAGAAAGATAATTCTGTCGTTTTCTCAATCCGACAATAATTCCGTTGTGGGGTCCACCAATGATTGTGCCGTCGTACGAATATTCCCCGACAAAAAGAATATTCTCCGACCAAACGAATATTTTATAACAACTTGCTTACTTTGCAAAATTTATAAATATTACCCACAACTATAACATTATATCAAATTAACTCCATAATATTCAAAAATGATATTTATAGAAAATTCATCTTTATTTATAAAAATTGGGGTCTTACAATATCCCGATTACACCCAAAATAAGGTTGTTCAGTTTTACCTTGTATCTCTTGGCTAGTCGATCCTTGTTTAGGTTCCACCTTTGGTTTGATCGAAGCTATTTTCTCCGCTCGCTTTGCCAAATTAGGTCTCCATGATGAACTATCATTATATTGTCCTCGTTATCCTCCTCGCCTCTTGAGTTGTTTCTCTATCTTAGCAACCACATGTACCAGTTCTTCTAACTCCAAATAATGTTGTCGTTCAACCAAGTCTGCAATCTCCCAGTTCAATCCTGTCGATAACCTAGCCATCGATGTTTCATTATCCTCAATTAAAATAGTCCAATCTTTCAACATCTCCATCTCCCTATAATATTCATCCACACTCCGACTTCCTTGTTTAAGAGTTTGCAAATTGCAAATGATCTCTCGTTGATAGTATGCTGGTACAAACTTCCTTTTCATAATAGCTTTCATTTCCACCCACGTTGTAATCGACCGCTCTTCACACCTTCTCTGATTAGCTGTCAACTGATCCCACCATATCAATGCATATCCAAAAAACTCTGTGATGGCCAGTTTGACTTTCTTAAGGTCTGAATAGTTGTGACAGTCAAATATTCCTTCCATCTTGGTTACCCAATCTAAATAAGCCTCAGGATCACCCGTGCCTTGGAAAGCTGGAATCTTCATTTTTATGCTATCTAAATTGCCATCTTTTCTGTCCCGACCTCCTCTTTCCCTAGCACCTCCGTGTCTTTGATGTGAAAAATTAGATTCACGATCTTCTGCTGCACTACTGTCCTTACCGTAAGGGTCTTCCTTTCTTGCGTCAGTTTGTTGTGCCCTCGTCTTGTTATGTATCCCATGAGTGTTTTGGGATAGCTCAGCTATAGACACCCTCATCTCTTCTAATTGTTCTTACATTTGCTCCATAGTCTTTCTCAATCTTCGATCCCATTCTTTATGCATGGCTTCCATCTGGAATTTCAATTCAGCTGTTGAGGGTTGTTCCTCATAAGTTCCTTTATCCTTCGAGTTAGACATATTTCCTGCAAAATAAAGGTTAGTAGAAAACAATTTTCCACTACTCCCTTGCGTGTTTCGCTCGAATAAGTGGTTCACTCGTGTATACTCTCAATAAATTGACTTTTACCCTCGATTAATCTCACCACTAAGCCTTTTACCTCAAATATTCTCTCTAATAGGTTCTTTTTGAATTCCCCTAGCAAAATTCTTGGTTTTACTAATCAATTCAAAAATTACTTATCACGAAACAAAAATATAGATGGTGTGACTATCAGAATACTACAAAATCACCGATCGATTGTCTTGTACTCCCCTTGTATGCCGCATATTTATAAATTGTAGCTCCGTTTTAGAATTGATGATGATGGAACGGTATGAATTCTTGGTTGGAATTTGATGATTTGATGGTATGCTACAAGTTTGGTTAGTACAATGGAAATAAAATTCTGATTTCTTGTTTTCTTTTTCTTTTCTTTCTTTTTTTAGACAATATATATTTTGACAGAAAATTAAAGATAAGTAACTCGCTTCAGCCCATTGGATCAATGATCTGGGTTGAACCTTTTAAACCTCCCACGTCCTTGTTTAAGTCTACACATGCCATCTCCTCATCACAGCCTCACCATCTCAGTCGGAATCGTACATCGGGTCTCCATCTCTGATCTGTCGACTGCACCACTCAATCTGTCGCCTTTGTTAGGTATGATTAACACTTGATGGCCGATGGGTATTGTTTTGTTTTGGCATTACAAAAGTAAAATTACTGATGGAGAGATAGAATTATGAAAGTGTTTTGTTTGTGTGTTGTGTGTATTTCCGTAGAAATTGTGATTTTTTTTTATATTTTATGTTTATGTTTTGTACATTTGCTCTTTCTTTTTACAATTGCTAAGGAATAATACGGAATAGTTTTTGTGAAAACTCCGGTGGGCGCTCTCTACGGACTCGATTGATGAAATTTCCGTAAAGATCTTCTGCAGGACCATATGAGAAATTAAATAACTTCATTCAAAATTGAACAGCTAAACTTAATGCTGAATATATGTAGTGTAATATAATCTGAAATATATCATGAATATAAGTTTTGTTAACATCTAAAGTTTGGTAAACCAACACACTTAATAATCTGTCATGATTTTTCTCATTTAAGAGCAGCGAGACTACAAGCTGCTCAAAGTTTAACGAGATTCCTACAACTCTTCAATACTAGTATATAATTTTCATCTTTATGACTTCGCCATCACAATAATAATTTTGCTTTAGGCAACATAAATTCATAAAATTATCAAAGGGAGTCCAGCATCAGCATATTGAAGCAGAGCATCAACTGCACTGTTTCATTCAATCTTGCCCCTTCCACCACTAGTCTGCCACATCCCATTAACAACGCGCGGCATATATCCAATGAATCGTTCCCATTCTTAACTACTGCCTGCCTGCCTGCCTTTTTTCTTCAGTTAAAACACATTGGATTGGTCTTAAAGGAGTTTTTGTGTTTCAGCTCCTTTAATAGATGTTATGATTGAGTTGAATAATCTGTCACGGTTCATTACTTGTTTTTGAGAGCAAGTATTATTCCTTAGCAATGGTGAATTTTTTTATATTTTATGTTAAGGACCATAGTTGGTAAGGAGTAAGAACCATAGTGTAGTTGGTAAGGACCATAGTCAAAACTCAGAATTTTTACAGTATCCACTAATACAAAACATCAAATCTACAAGATTCACCTGAAAATTATCTTCATATTAACAGCCTCAGGTCGCGATAGCTAGAGAGAAAGAAAACCTTCCTTGATAAGAAGACCAAACATGAGAACAAGGAGGCCAAGGGTGATGCATTGTGTTGGAGACACCACTGTTTGTTGGTACGCAGAGAAGTCTAGGCTAGCCATTATTAGTCCTTTTGCAGAAATATTATTGTTATAATGAAAGATTAAACTTAATTAATTGTTAAATATATTAGATAGCGATTCTCAATGGAAAGGCATGCTAGCTGGTGAATACATCTTTTTATTATTTGATTAATTTAATATCTAAAATAGTTTGTTTGTGTTTTTATGTACAGTTTGATAGTAAATATGGATAATGATATAACAATATCATCCTATGCAAATCCAATCCAAGTCCCAAATAATGGAGAAGACAATGGAGGAGGCGAGAGCCGCGAGACTCAAAATCAAAATGAAGTTGAAGAGATTGAGAAAATAATCGGTAAGACTTGTGCTATTATATGGGAACATTATATAAGATTTAAGCAAAATGATGAAATAAAGGGAAAGTGAAAGTATTGTGGTCAAGTTTTAAAAGTCGAATCAGGAAAGAATGGGACAAGTGGTTTAAAAAATCCTAATGCGAGATGTAAATTGTACCCTCCTAATATTCAATTAAAGAAAAAAAACAATTGCTATTAAATTTTGCACCTTCATCAAGTATTAATGAAGGGGGTCAAGACCTTGAATCTCCCAATAGTGTTTGTTTATGGTAATTTGATCAAGAGTTAATTAGGAGAGCATTTTCTTTTATGATAATTATAGATGAACTTCCTTTTAGCCATGTGGAGAATGTGGGCTTTAAATACTTTATCGGTTGCATGTCCAAAATTTAATGTGCCTTCATTTACCACCATAACTAGAGATTGTTTGAAGTGCTTTTTAGAGGAGAAATTGAAATCGAAAGCTTACTTCAAAAATACATGACAAAGGGTTTCTTTTACTACCGATACATGGACTTCCATACAACAAATTAATTACATTGTGTTGACTACTCATTATGTTGATGATAAGTGGAATTTGCAAAAGAAAATTAATAACTTTGTCCCAATTACTAGTCATAAAGGGGAAAACATAGGTATGTCGGTTGAAAATTGTTTGAGGAAATGGGTCATTGATAAAATTTTCACAATCACAATTGATAATGCTAGTTCCAATGATGTTGCAGTTTCTTATTTGAAAAATCAATTGAAAGTTTGGGGTCATAGCATTTGAAACAATAATTTTTTTCATGTGAGGTGTGTTGTTTATATTGTTAATTTGGTTGTATGTGATGGGTTGAAAGATGCAAGTCCTTCGATATCTCATGTTCGATTATTGGTTAGGTGGGTGCAACAATCTCCCTTTAGGATTAAAAAATTTAAAGAATGTGTTGAAATTGAGAAAATTGAAAAAAATACTTCTTTGATTGTATCCACTAGGTGGAACTCCACATATTCTATGTTGAATGTGGTCATAGACTTCGAACGTGCTTTTAATAGGCTTGTAAGCAAAGACCCTTTATTCAAATTGGAAATAGAATCGGGTGATGGGTGGCCTACCATAGAAGATTGGGGAGTTGTGAGAAAATTGGTGGTATTCTTGAAGTAGTTCTTAGACATTATGGAGAAGGCTTTGGGTACATCTTATGTGACATCAAATACTTTCTTTCTTAAATTTCTTGATCTTGACGATGCTTTGAATGAATTGTTAGATGAAAGTGACTATGGCATGAGAGAAATGGCGTTGAGGATGGGAGCAAAATTAGATAAATATTGGGAAAATGTTGAGAAGATGAATAAATTGTTGTACATTGCGGTTGTTAAGACTTAAATTTGCATTTGTGGAATTCGCTTTTAATTCAATGTATGGGAGTGGGAGTGAAATGACAAATAAAATGATAAAATCGGTGCGTGATGCAATTGAGGAATTGTTTAAATGTTATAGTCTCAAATATGCATCCTAAAGTGCACAATCATCCCAAAATGTATAATCTAATGTGTCTAGTGAAAGTTTTGATGCGCATCGTCGAAAAAGGACAAGGAGGAGGATGACGAAAAAATTTATAGAACACATTACGAATGCTCAAGGAGGGGATAATACAAAATTGGATAAGTATTTGAGTGAACATGTTGATCAAACGACTTCAAAGTATAATATTTTGGGTGGGTGGAAAAATAATTATCCTAAATTTCCCATTCTCTCTCAAATGGCTAGGGATGTATTGGCAGTTCCTATGTCAACTGTTGCTTCTGAGTCAGCATTTAGCACCGCTGGACGTGTATTGGATCCATTTAGGAGTTCTTTAACTCCTAGAATGGTACAAGCTCTTATTTGTAATTAAGATTGGTTTCGTTCAAGCAAACAACCAATGCTCGTAGAGGATAACTTAGATTCACTTCAAACAATTGAGAAAGGTAATCCTTAATTTTAAATTATATAGTTTTCATCTATAAACAGTTTATATGTTAATGATTTTCTATAACTAATTTTATTTTCTTTTGATCTTCTTATAATTTGTTGAAGTTTTGGATATGGATGGCGGAATTTAATGGAGATGTGAAACTTAGTTTGGAGATTTGAAGAATTGGAGCTATGAAGTTGTTAAAAGACTTGTATTTATGTTTTGTTAATTTAATATTTGAAATTAGACTTTTGTAGTTATGTTTATTTGATTTCGGATTGTTATTGTGTAACGAAATCATGGTAGGTATGTCATGGTGGTGGAACTGTGGAAGTGGTAAATTGGTAATGGTACAGGTACTGCTGCAGCCTGCAGTGCTGCTGTACTTATTTTGTTGCTGACAGGCTTGCTGCTTATGCCTTCGGTCATCTTCAACTTTGCTGAGACCTCAGACCTGTGTTACAACTTTTGCAGCAACTTGAGTTGGCTATATCCCCCGGTTTACAGGAACTTAGATTTGGCTAATTTTTTTGCTTTTGTTGTTGCCTTGTGATATAAGGATAGAATATTTGATAATTCTGTTTTTAGTTCAGTTGGCTTGCCCATGAAAATTGAAAACCATCTTTTTTTCTTAGAAAAAAATAACAACAGGTATAATTGTATGTAAAAAGTACCATAATCGGTTCGGGTGTAATTGGAGGTTTGGGCCGAACCAGGCCGAGCCGGTTATTTACCCATGACCAGTCCTACTCGCATCTATCTCTTCCCACAAAAGTTGATTTCTTCACAAAAGATAACCAATAGTGCATATAATGCCCAAACTTGATCCTTTTGGTATCATTTCATGAACATGTAAATTAGGGGTGGCAAATTTTCCCAGCCTACAATTTGTTTTCTTCATTTGATACTCAAAAAGTATCATTTACAAAATTTGTATATATTAGGAGTATATTTATTGCATATTTATTCTTAAAATGATAAATTATTAATTTAATAGAGATGACACGTTAGTGAAAGTATGATGGTAGTATTCATAGAATTGTGTCATTTACTATTTATATAAAACAAAATAAAAATTGACAAATAAGAATCCATTTATGAAACAAAGGGAGTATCAATTTATATAAATGGTTATCAATATATTAAAGTTCATTCCAAAATATATGATTAGGCCTGACAAAATATGGTTATGGGTTGGTTTTGGTTTTCAAAATATGGTTATGGTTCCATTTAAGAACTAAAATCATATTAACCATTTTTAATATGGGTTATCTAGGTTGGAACCATATGGTTATAGTTAAAAACTATATTACCCATTAAACATTTTTAAGATGTTTTGACTTTTAAACAGAACTTTTAAATGAACTTTTAATATGGGTGAGGTGGGGTGGGTTGGGTGGGTTGTGTATACATATTATTTTTTTGGGTGGGGGTGTGGGGTGGGGGTGGAGGGTGGGGGGTGGGGTAGGATGGGGAGTAAGAGGTGTATACATAATCACATAATATTATTTTTTTTGAGTTGGGGTGGGGGTAGATGGGGGTAAGGGATGTATACGTAATCACATAATATTATTTTTTTTGGGAGCTGGGGTGGGGGTGGCGTGGGTGGGGTAGATGGGGGTGGGGGTTAGGGTGGTGGGTGGGGTGAGTGGTGTATACATAATCGCTTAATATTATTTTTTCTTGGGAGGGAGTGTTGGGTGGGTGGGTGAGTGGGTAGGGTGGGTAGGTGGGTGGGCGTAGGGTGTGGGGGTGGGTAGATGGGGTGGGTGGGTGGGTGGGTGGGGTGAGTGGGAATGTTCGATGGGTGGATGGGTGGGTAGGGTGTGGGGGTGGATGGGGTGAGTGGTATATACATAATCGTTTAATATTATTTTTTCTTGGGAGAGAGTGTTGGGTGGGTGGGTAGGTAGGTGGGGTGGGGTGGGTAGGTGGGTGAGGTGGGGGGTAGGTGGTTGGGTGGGTGGGTAAGTAGGTAGGTGAGGGTGGTGTGGGTAGGTGGGTGAGTGGGTGGCGTGGGTGCGTAGGTGGTTGGTCGGGTGGGGTGGATGGGGTGGGTAGGTAGTGGGGGTGGGTAGGTAGGTGGGGTGGAGTGGGGTGAGTGGGGGTAGGTAGGTGGGTGTTGGGGGTAGGGTGTGGGGGGATGGGTGGGTGTGGTGGGGTGAGTGGGGGTACGTAGGTGGGTGCATGGATGGGTAGGTAGGTGGGTGGGGTAGGTGAGTGGGTGAGTTGGTTGTGGGGCGTAGGGTGTGGGTGTGGGTGTGGGTGTGGGGTGAGTGGGAGTCGGGGTAGGGGTGGGGTGGGGTGGTTGGTGTATACATATTTTTTTTTGGGTGGGGGTGGGGGTGGGGGTAGGGGGTGGAGGTGGGTGGGGGGTAAAGGGTGTATACATAATCACATAATATTATTTTTTTTGGGTGTGGGTGTGGGTGGGGGTGGGGGTAAGGGGTGTATACATAATCACATAATATTTTTTTTTTTTTGGTTTGGGTGTGGATGTGGTGGTGAGTGGGTGGTGGGGTGGGTTAGGTGGGGTGGTTGAGCTTCTTGAATATGTAAATATGGGTGGAAAGAACTTTTGATTTGAATTTGGAATAAAATATGGGTCAAAAAATAGTTAACCGGGTTGGAACTATATTTTTTTTTTTTTAAATGTCTCTCAAATAATTTATAAGATTTATTGGAACTGGAATTTTTACAAAAAAAAGTGTTTTGGATGTCATTTGGATACATGTAAAAAATATGCCTGTACATTTAAAAAAAATAAAAAATTGGACCGGTCACCATATCCGGTCCCCCTAGACTTTTTCTTCTTTTTTAAAATATGGTTTCAAACTTTAACCAACCCAAAAAAAAATAAAAATTAACCAACCCATTTGATTCTAGTTAATATGGGTTGACCCGACAGTTAATCAACTATATTACTAGGTCTATATATGATGAATATATTTCAGATATCAATATTAATACTCTAAAGTCTATTTCATTTATTTTTCTGTCACTTTTCTCCCTTTCAAACTATTAACACTTTTTTTTGTTGCACATCATTTTTTTCTTTTTTTCATTTCAAGATGATTATATGTTTTTTCCCCTTCTTTTGTACAAGTAACCCAACCAAACATTTTGCCTCCCCCAGTTCAAATGCAAGATAAAATAATTCATGTCAAACGAAAATATAAATAAAAATATAAAACCATTAGAAAACCAAACCACCAGTGTAACCAAGAATTTAGCCTCAAACAACATTCCTAAATAATATTTCCTCCATCCCATAATAACTGTCGTTTTAGATTGATGCACATGGATTAAGAAAGTCATTTAGTGCTATCATTTATTAATTAAAATTGGTGTGAAATTTTATCACTACCCCTTTATGGGAAGTTGAAAACTATTAATACAAGGGAAAAATTTCTTGGGACAATGAGAGAAGGTAGGAGTGATATAAAAAAGTAAATAATTTATTTTCCTAAAAAGTTGTAAACGACAAATAAATTGGGAAAAAAATTTCCTTCTAAAATGACAGTTATTATGGGATGGAGGTACTAACTACGTTAGTTTCACACTCATTAAGGAAGGAAGTCATTTATTACTCTAATTCTGTCATTAAAATTGATATGCACAATTATCCTTGCATTAATTAAAAAAATATATACTCCATCCGTCCCAGGATAAATTTTTTTGTAAACTTTTCACGCATATTAAGAATATGAATGAAATGACAAAATTATCCATAATAATATCATTAAATATAGAGAGAGAATTAGAATAAGAAAAGTACGAGATATTTAATGCTACAGATATAATAAAAAAATATGTGTAAAAATTTGATTATTAAAAGAAAATAGACATTTAACATGAAACTACCCAAAATAATAATAAGAACTTTTATCATGGACGGAAGAGGGTATAAAATTGCCTAGATAAATGATATAAAAAGATACTTAAAGACAATAGAGAAAAAATTATAATTAATGCTTCCTAAAAATTTGTTAACGTCAAATATATTAAAACATTTTGAATACCCTAAAATGTCACTTATTTAAAAATGAAGGGAGTATTTTATATTTATAGGTAACTATAAAGTAATGGTTTCACCAAAACCATGCTGCCATTTTATACCTAAACAAAGATCTCTCTCTATCTATACCCTAAACCAAAATTTTAATTACATTGCTCCTGCCGGAGTTAACATGACTTGCATGATTACACTACATGTGCTTCCATGAAATTTTTCCATGTCTTCAAAGGGCCATTGCCTTGCAGATTCTCAAAACTTCCCTTCACTCTGCAACTCATAAATAAACCTCTAGCTGCAAATCCCATAAGCTCAGTTGGGTCCATATAACCACGGATCCTCGATACCATTCCAGTACCATAAGAGAAGCCCATCCTGACATACCGATTTGGAGAATCATTCTCTTTTTTATCATCAATTTGATCGACCTTTTGTTCACCCACAAAATCTTGTCTAAGTGGTACACAATCATCCAAAGCACCAATATAATCTTCCATACCAAGTGATTCCCAGTCCACCTGCCGTAAGATTCCAGTTGCACGTGCTGTGCACTTCGAGGGAAAATTTTGGTATTCAAGCGATTGTTTAAGGGCTAATCTGTCAACTTGAGCTTTCAGTTTCTGTATACGGTCACCAATCCTTGCAGAAACAGCATCATATAATTTACCCCTCGACATGTTCCCGTTTTCTTCAATAGTAAATAAATCATCAAATTCAATTGGATCACCGATGAGTACAGTCACCTAAAAAGTAAATGTAAGACTTGTAAAACAACAATATTTGAAATCTGACAAGATAGTGTTCCGCCAGTTGAAGCAGAAAATAAAAATTCTCTGGTTTAACATTTATGAACAAATGACAACTGTATAGCGAATGCTTATGTAGAAGTTCAGAAATCAAAGTCCATCAACAGACAAAAAAAAGTTCCATCAAAAGAGTAGAGTAAGAAGATGATAATTAATGTTTAGTAGATAAAAAGAATGCCATCTTACCAGTTTGAATAAAAAATAAATAAAAATCTGCAACAAATCTGTGTTTTCTCAGGTTAAAAGATTTGACATAGTCCTTAGATAACTAGGTCCCTAACCCTTGCACGTGGACAATCCTTACACAGGAAAGTATTACAACTTTTGACATCAATCTTTAACAGAAATCACATAGCTTGAGGAGGAAGAGATGGGGGAATGGTCAGAAGAAAAAAAGGAGGAAATAAGAAAAGAAGAAAAGGTGGAAAATTTGCATTCAAGTAAACATATATTCCCCCGTTCCAAATTATAAGATTATAATTGACTTTTGAAAATCATTTTGAGAAATTTTCAAACTCAAAAATTGAAATGATTCACTAACAATTAGTAGTACGTTTTAGATAGTTTAAATATTCATCATTGTATTGAATAAAAATTAAATGAATCTATGTCAATTTTGAGTTTGAAAATGTCTCAAATTGACTTCAAAAAGCCAATACTGAACTTATATTTTGGAAGGAGGAAGCATATATTTAAGAATTAACCTTTGCAAACTTTGACAAACTTAAATATCTCTATCTTAAAAATGTTGAACTTGATTATCATCCGCTACAGAAAAATGAACATAGCCCCTGATAAAGGTTTGAACACCTATATCATCCAGTAAAAGTAAAATTTAGTGGAGGCTTCTCCACTTTAATGCTGAAAGGAAAAAAACAGTGAGGTTCACTTTAACAGAATAATCAACTAACATACTTCGAAACCCATCACTAGTCCGCTATACAGAGAGCAACTCAAACCCACTTTTTTACTTCTTTTTTAAAGATTTTTCCCCCAAAAACTACTTGCAAACATCAGAGGTCACAACCCGCATCCGAGAAGAAAAGGCGTGGCCTACTCAATCCAATAATATTGTGGATTTACTAGGGAGTCAACCGAACACATGTAACGCGGGCTGCAATTGAAATTAACAAGCTAACCCTTTCAGTCAAGACTGAAGAATTTTATATTGGTAATACAAGTTCTTCAGGGTATTGTTCATACTACATGAAATGTGTTGTGCATGAAACTTGAGTAAGTCATTGCAGCCTGTCATTGAACCTAAGATGGATCTACATTATGACCAGAGTTTGGACAAGGCCTGCACCAAGTACAAAGTTCATTTTTTGAAGTCTGTTCTAACAACCCTTATCCCAGTTGATGTGCAGCCTTCACGGCAGCTGCAACCAAACATATTTAAGACCACACTAGCAGACAAAAATATATCCTACTTTTAGCCCTTACCAATTGTAACTAGTATCTTTCCAAGAAAGTCACCTAAAAAATGAGAGTAACTGCTGATAAATTGCGAAGTGTCTCCAAGCAAGTCAACAGTATCTCATCGCTTCAACAGGCATTTTATCGTACCAACAACCAGACCCCACAATGGCAGAATGGCGTGTTGGAATTATATATTTAATCGAGTGAAAAAGGATACTAGCAGTCTAAACCATTTTTCACAATGCAATCAATGGTTTGAAATTATCCACGCAGCATTATATATAATGTGCATAAAAAAAGAAAATACACTAACACGGGATATGTCCTAAACAAGTCACATGACACAAGCACATGTTAAAGAATTATCTGCATTTTATTGGTGCTTGTATGTAGCTACAGCTAGAATGAGTTGAAACAGAATATGTACCGTTTTGCCAATCCTGGGAAACTTGGCTCCAATGGGCATGATCTCTTGCATCCCAGTGTGCACAAATGGAACTACCATCGGGACACTGTCTGCATCCAGGACCAACCTGTTGGCAGTTAAAAAAGAGTGATTATATAGAACAGAAACCCTCTCTCCCCCCCCCCTAGGGAGAGACTTCCTCTTCAAATAGACTGATGGGAATTGTTGGAGTAGATATCTAATAGAAAGAGATCTAATTAAGAATGTGCAAAAATTGAGAAGATGGAGGTTGAGGGTGACAAGGGAATTATGCTTTCCCTTTTTAAAGTGGAAGGAATTAACTATTACATATGCTATTATATATATATACACACACTCGCTGGAAATGTTGACAAATAAATCATCGGGCAGAACAAGACAAGGGACTTTAGAAGGAGATCTGCTGCCATTGCGGAATCATCAGGATGCATGTAAAATTGCTACACAACATCACCATATACCAAGTCATAAAAACAAAGGATATTACTCGCTGGCATGGCACGATGTTGGTATTCCTACTGTTCCAACCATTTCTCGTATTTGTCACCAGCTCCCCGGCAAGTGGCAACAGCATTTATATTTTTATATTGAAATTGAAGGTTACCATGCATGTGGATTACGAAAAATCTCCGTGCTATTATTATATTGTGGTGGTTTGGATTAATCTGGATCCTTTTGTGTTGAAAAATTATTCTAAAAAATTGCCACATGGCATAATCCTTGTTGACATAGTAGATGAAATAATATTTTGGACTTGTGATAGATTCCTTTCCAAAAGAATACTCCTATTAAAAATAGGACTTCTTCCTTTTCATAATAGCAATTCTTTTTTGTATAGGATTCGAAGAACTCCCTCCCTCTCTCTCTCTCTCTCACACACACACCCACCCCCCCTCCCTATTTAACTAATACCCTATCACGAAAAAAATATATCTATATTACAAAAAACGGGAGAAGTAATACACAGTTATTTTGGCGTTGACACATTTTTGAAGCCTTTTTACTTTCCCTTTTTATCCTTTAAATTTATGTTTACATATTAATAGGATCTACCCAAATCTCCACCCCTATTAATTCTCTCACATGGCAAGTTCCACAAGGATTATTGGGAAAGTTTTCATTTTAACAGTTAGTAGTTTTTTAGCTTCTCATTCCTACTTTTTCTCACCCACTTTCTCGTCCCTTATATTTTAAATCACACACTTAGTGTTTGCAGGATAACTAGTAAAAATATAGGGGCCTTAAAATGCTTTTCAATTAAAGCTTTTCAACATTGACTTATTATTTTAAGTAGATGTTTGTGACACTTCGTTTTATGATTACAAATGATAAATAAACACACATTAACACATATATAGACATCCAGTAAGCTAATCTAAGGATATCCTACAAACTGTTTCAGTCTAATTAATTACGCCAAAAAGATGAAGGAAAAAGAAATCTTCTTTCGAACTTCAGTTCTCATCTATATCTCAAATTATTTTAAATATAGTACCAATAAACATTTTTACTATGTGTAATTCCTTATTCGCTCACTCACAATATCAAGATTCTCAACTCATGCTGCGTTATCAACTTGAACTCAGACTCGCAATATCAAGATTCACAACTTATGCTGCTTTACCCACTTGAGAATTGGAAAATAGGGCTTGGTACTCTCAAATTCATCTTCCTTCATAACTGGATTGCTGTGATTCATTATTAGCTGTATGGATAGCTACATCGTTAAGACTGCTAGGATAACTCTCTGCTTACCTATTCCTGCAGCTTCACATTAGAGCTTTCTTTTCACTTTGTTATATCAAATAAAGTGAAGTGAAAGTTGGTGTTGTGGGGATGGTTAGCCCAACTATATGATGAAGAAGTAAATTAGTAGTGGCCAAGATCTCGACAACCAAAAATTTAAGCCCAAATCCCGAAAGTTTTAGATAGTATTTCTTCTCAGTTTCCAACTTTTATTTTGTTTGGGGAAGACATAAAGGGGAGAGTACACCAGGTCTAAATTATGCATAAGTTATAACTAGCCCTCTAGTTAAAAAAATGTTGATCCCCAAATGGCAGATAATACGAAAGCATTAAACTTAGTATACACATTAATCATTCTGACCTCCCAATGCCTCTTTTTGCTGACCCAATGGTCTTTCCACCATCTCGAGAACGACTACCTTCAGGAAATATGTGAACCCAGCCGCCACGGTTCAATTTGGCAATAGCTATATCCATCCCCTGTAGCACATAATAAAACAGTATGATCAAATTTTGCTAGCAAATAAATACTAGTGTAATAAGATATGCTTATAACAGTGCAGATTTTCCAGGAAAAACTAGGATTCTGCATCTGTATTCAATTAAAATTCTAGCAGCAGAAATTCCAGAAAGGACTTATCACGCAAGAAGTACTAAATAATTTGTCAGGAGAGCTGCTACACACAAGTAACCTGAATCACAGATTATTCAAGGCAGACATAAGCTGGCTTAGTATTTAATGCAAATTTTGTCCTGCTAGTGGTTTCATCATGCTTATCTATATACTTTAAATATATTATTTACCATTTTGACCAAAAAAATAATAACTAAATAACTAATAAAAAGGATAAATAAACATCAAATTTATCAGCTCAAATATAAGATATAAACAAATTGACAATTGGTGAAACTTTGAGATTCTTAATAATGACAATGTACCTTCTGATAAATCCCCTCACCACGAGAAACTGGTAAAACTTTGACATATTTAAAAAAAGCAGATGTCACTGGATTGGAGAAACATCGATCACTTGCACAAAGTGTCCATCTCAAGCTATGAGCATCCAATAAAACACTTGGAGGAATAAGCGCGGCAATAACTAGTGGGTCATCCATAGAAGCAACATGATTACTCACCTAAAATTGATTTGAACGCAACCAGTAACCAGTATCAGTATCAGTATCAGTATCAGTATCAGCATCAGCACGTAAGGTATTATCCAAAATGTGGGATAGGAAGTTGGGGGTTACTTAAAGGTCAAGTTCAAAAGAACAACCTAGCTTTAACAATAAGCAAAGCAAAAGCATTCACACACCCTCCACAGAACAGGGCGACAGTACCGTAATAAGAGACTTGTTCTTTGGTCTATGCTGCAATGCTTTATGTAGTTTCTCTGCACCATAGACCTGCGATTCAATTTTATTTTAGTTTTTGATAAATAAGATGATGTTAAACCAAAATTATTGATGAGAGTTTCAGAAAACTCAAACTACCTGAACGTGGTTAAGGCCATGCATAAAAACATGACAAACATTTCCAATAACAGGAACTGCGACAGCTTGAAGCATGCGAGTGAGGACTGAATCTCTTTCGGCGTCAATGTCCTTACTAACTGCAGTCAAGATATTCAAATCAGGTTCAATCAACAACTATCATTAGCTATCAAAAACACGTTAACGAGAAAAGCTGTTGCAAGCTAACACTTAACTAAGTTGGAATAATTCATTCACAGTAATATTTCAGCTTAGTAACATTAAAATTATAAAATGCTGTCCAGCTAATATATAAATCAACTATATTACTGGAATCAAAAAGTAAACATGTTAAATTGAACCTTAGCTGTTTAGTTATTGCATTTTTTACTTCATCAATATTACTAAAGGAGAGCAAGAGATTAGTTATTTTGTACTCATGGTTTCCACCCCATTCTCCATTACTCCTAACTTTTCTCACCCACCATATTTTATTTTTGGCTTTTATTTGCACAAACAATTGTGTAACTAGTTATTCTTAAACATAAGCCCAACAATGAGAATGTTACAATTAACAACCCATTCATCAAAACACATAATCAAAAAGCATCTAAATTAAACCTTAGCTGTTAAGTTGGTGCATTTTTTACTTTATTATTCTTAACCACAAGACCAACCAACAATGAGAATGTAACAATTAACAACCCACTCAGTAAACACATTATCAAAAGACATCTAATTTAAGAGTCCCGTTTGCAAAATATGCAAATATTAACGATGTATTATTTTCTACCATTATCCCTAATGCGATGCGTGACATTATTTATACTGTTAAATTTGAACAATGTGTCATTTTATATTACTATATAGTGGAATAAATAGTTTTTTAAATGAAAATTCTGTTTTTTTTTAATTTGGGTAAAAAATGAGTATATAATTACCTTTCTTGAGGTAGAAAGTGGGAGAAGAAGGCAAGGAATCTCTGCGGAAATTGTGAAATCGCTCAAGCCACAGTTGGATCCTGGAAGAGAAATAGCCATCGGAAAAACTAGGACGGCGACGGTGACGGTCGACGGCGACCCTAAAACGGTCTCTAAGTTGAAGCTGAAGTGACCTAGCCTTCTCCTTCCACTGATCTCCTCCTTCAATTTCTATCACCATTCTCCGACCAAAATTGTACACAATCTTGATTTTCGTATTATAATCGAGTAATTGTAGTGAGAGAAAATATTTTGGATCAGGGTTTTCTGCAGATGCAGGTATATAGCTCAGCGCGAGTGTTGTATTAGTATTGATAAACATAGATATAGAGATATATATAGAGAGAAAGTATAATTTCTTGTTAACGTGCGCAGGGGGCGTATTGCGCAATAAGTCAGTTTCGAAATTTTGGATAAAGCTTCGATCAGGAAAGTGTTGTACAAAATGTAAAATATCTCATGATCTCATGGCTTTATCAACACGTTAATAACTCTCGGACACGTGGCACGTTTTTATTCCCTCTCAATTTGGGCCGGACAATTTGATTTCCAGAAACAATAATCCTAAGAATTTGGGCCAAAAAACGGGATTTGGGCTGGAGAACATCATGAGTCTCATCAGCCTTCAAATGTTACGGGCCTGTTATGAGCCTCATCAGCTTTCAAATATAATTTAACTTATAAGTTGTTTTAAGTTGTGACTTATAAGTAAAAGGATTAATTACATATTTTAGTACATTTTTAAAAATAATTACAATAATGGTGCATAGATAAAATAATTACAAAAATAATAAAATTTTGAATATTTATTTACAATATTAGTGCAATTAGGATTCTTTAATTTAGGGAATTAGTATTAATGGGCTGACATGGCAAATCAGTGTCCCACTTAAAATATTGTTCTCGTATTTTTTGAAACGCGTGATAACCGCCATTTGTGTAGGATTCTTCAGTTAGAAAACCCTGTTCTGCATACTGAAACATTTATTTCTTTCTTCTGTTAGTGCTTTCTACTTCTCCATTGATCGTTACTGGTGATTTGTTCTTCATTTTCGTGATCATTGTTGGTTCAGTTGTTCGTTATTATCGGTATTGCTGCTGCGTTGTTTATTTTCTTCTGTTTATTATCGTTTCTGGTTGCAGTGAAGGAGTTTTCAAGTGGCTCAATAGTTTAATGTATTATTTATTAAAGTAATTTATTAACAGAATGGAGTTTTGATTGTTTGTGTTTGTGTTGTATTTATGTTTTGTATAGAATGATTGATACAACGAAGAAGGATGGAAAGAGGAAGAGAATTACGAAAGGTGATTCTGTTAAGGATTTGAATAAGCTTATGTAAATGGGATTATATATTTGATTATATTACCAGTAACGATATGACATTATTTGTTGGATCGTATTTGTTACTTATAAGTTATGTTTGATACATTGTTTAAAAGGTGCAGTTGATAACCAAACATGCATAAAAAGGTAACCATTTGATATATTGGTAGTAACCAGATAGTTACAAGCTTGTATCAGGTCATAAATCAAGTGTTAAATGTATATGTGAGAGTATACATAGGTTGACTAAACTGGGTTTGGATATACAGGTTGTGTATGTTTTGGTTACCATTAAATTATGTTCTGGTTACTATTATATAACTATTTGGTTACTTCTTTATTATGTTTTGGTTACTGTTATCTTATGGTTTTGGCTACTATTAGTGTGCCATCAATGTGGAATTTTGGTTAATTTTGTTTTTTATCATGGTTAATATGTAATTGTTTAGTATACATGAATTGCCTAAAATGGGTTTCATTTCATGATGTTTCTGTTTTAATTACCATTAAAACATGTTCTGCATATAGAAGAAATCATTTTATTTTTTGTGAGTAACCAAACTTATATAAAATTGATTCAGAACAGTATCCATCAACTATTTCAGTTGAAATGTTAGGTTGGTATCCAAACCTACATACATGGTAACCATTTTTGTTTTTATTAGTAACCAAATAATTATAAGTTTGTATCAGGTATGTTATAAAGTGTTAAATGTATATATTTTATTTATACCTTGTCATCATGATGAAAAGAAACTCCAATTAAGAGTTCCCATTTATATATATGATGGTCACTTATAATCTCATATTAAAATAAAAATAGTTTGAGAGGTGCAGTTGGTATCCAAACTTGAATATAAGGGTAACCATTTTAGTTTTTGTTATTAACTAAATAATTTAAAACTTATATTAGAACAGTTATCAAGTGCTTAATATACATGTGAGGGTTTCCATTTATCTAGCTGATTGATACTTTTAAATTACATAGTTATAAAATTTATTTGAAAATGGTCCAGTTGGTAACTAAATATGAACATAAAGGTAACCATTTTATTTTAGATGGGTAACCAAATTTACAAAAAAATATTTCAGAATAGTTACCAATTGTTCAATGTATATGTTTGCTTTATATTGACAACTCATGATGGAATCAGAAATCAAAATATTAATCAATAACAATTTTGGTTACTGTACACCATCAAAAATGTTATCAACCATGTGGTTAATGGTTATTTACAGTAAACAATTATATATTCCTGTATTTACACTTTTTGTTTATGTACTATATCAGACCTTCTACATTTATCAAGTTCTGCAAGATTGTTGTGCATCCCCTTCTGTGTTCATTATCTATAATCAGTGGGAACTTGCCTTGTTCATCTGATTTTTTAATGGCTTCCATAAAGAATCTAAAGGTTGCTTCATTTGATATACTGATCGGTGGAATGCCGCTTCTAATATGAAATTTGATTAACAATGTTGTTGTGTTTGTGTCTAACCGTAATAAACTGCATACCAAGTTTTGAATTTCTCTGAACAAACTAGTTGATGGAACTAGTAGGCCGGTAACTTTAAATTTGTTGTATTGGTTACTATCAATCCATGTTCCGTTGAAATAAAGTACAACTGGAATCATCTCTATTGTCTGACAACTGAATAAACATCGTAAAGCAACCAAATCAATATTAGACAGTAACCAAACTATATAATCTTAGTAACCAGATCATAAACCACATTTTTACATGCATCTTACAATGAAACAATCAGTATGATGATATTGTTACCAATAAAATTATAACAGTTGCATGAAGGTAACCAATGTAGTTAATAAGTAACCATCTATATAACACAAATCAGTATAAAACACACTAATAGTATACAATAACCAAATCATCAGTATAGAGTAATTAAATCCATATTAGGCAGTAACCAACACTTATCTACTTAGTAACCAGAACATGAAACATATTTTCCATTGCATTTTACAGTCTAGCTAAAACAACCAGTATAATGTGTTTGTTACCAACTAAAGACTAACAGTTGTACGAAGGTAACCGATGTAGTCAATAAGTAACCATCAATATAAAACAAACTAGTATAAAACACACTAATATTATACAGTAATCACAACAACAATATACAGTAACCAAATTCAGATTAGATAGTAACCAATATATATATATATATATATATATTTAGTAACCAGAACATAAACACATTTTTCATTGTATTTTACAGTAAAAAATAACCAATAGAATGAGTTTGTTACCAACTAAAGACTAACTGTTGTATGAAGGTAACCAATGTAGATAATAAGTAACCATGAATATAAAAAACACCAATACAAGTGTACATTAATATTATTCAGCAAATAAATAAAAATTATACAATAACCAATTAAATAGTATACAGCAACCAATATATATAATCAGAATAACAGTTGCATAAATGTAACCAATGTAGTCAATAAGTAACCACCAATATAAAAGAAATAATTATAAAACACAATAACATTATACAGTAACCAAATAAACACCTTATAGTATCTAAATACATATTAGACAGTAACCAAGATATATATACTTAGTAAGCAGAATATAAAAAATATTTTTACATTCATATTACAACCAAAACAATCAGTAATGACTTTGTTACAAATTAAAGACTTACAGATGTATGAAGGTAACCAATGTAGTTAACCAGTAACCATCAATATAAAAAAAATAGTATAAAATAGAGTAATATTATGCAGTAACCATGGTAATATTACACAGTAACCAAGTCAGTATTATATATTAACCAAATCCAGATTAAACAGTAACCAACATATATTTACTTAGTAACCATAACATAAAACATATTTTTCCATACTTTTTACAGCAAAAATAATCAATATAAAAAACATCAATACGTTCTTAAAGATCCAACAGTTGCAGGAAGGTAACCAATGTATCTAATAAGTAACCATCAATATAAAAAATATAAATAGAATATACATTAAAAGTATACAACAACCAAATAAACATTATACAGCAACCAAATCAATAATAAACAGTAACCAATTTTTATGCACTTAGTAACCAGAATATAAAACATATTTTAGTACATGCATTTTGCAATCAAAACTGTCAATATACTGAATTTGTGACCAATTAAAGAGCGAAAAACTTAAGAAAAGTAACCAATATATGAATACGTAGTAACCACAGGGTAATTATATGCATATAAACTTTAAACTCAAATACCTCAGTATATAAATCTGTAAGCAATCAATCAACAATCAACAATCAGTAACTGACGTAAGAGAATTCGTCTTTTTCGATGTCGTTGCTATATTTTTGGTTACTGATCTTGAAGTTGCTGTTGATCTTTTCCGATATTCTCCGATCCTAGAGTTGCATCGCCGTCAGAGAATTCGTCTTCTTCGACGTCGTTGCTCTGTTTTTCTGATGTCAAAGTTGCCTGTTTTCTTCATTCGCTTGAATTTAGGATCGGTTAGTTGCAAATATGAAAGTCGGTAACTGACGTGTAGGGAGTTAATGCTCTGTAATTTTAGCAACGTATTATTATGTTGCGTTATTTTTGTAATTATTTTGTGGATGTATTATTTTTGTAAATATTTTCTAATTGTTGTATATTAGAATTAAAGACCCTAAGTAAAAGTGTTCGGCTTATAATAACTTATAAATCACAAATTAAGTTAAAATAAGTTATGAAGGTGTTCGGCTAATAATGACTTATAATCTAAAATAAAATGTAAAGATTACTAAAAAGAACATTATAAAAAGATACATTGATTTAATATCGTATCGAAGGTTATTTTTGGTAAACAACTTATTTAAATAGCTTATTGGTAAATAACTTATTATTGGTAAACAACTTAATATTTAAACAACTTATTAGTAAACAACTTATTATTTAAACAGCTTATTGATAAACATCTTCTTTAAACAGCTTATTGGTAAATAACTTATTATTTAAACAACTTATTATTGGTAAATAACTTATTATTTAAACAGTTTATTGGTAAACAACTTATTTAAACAGCTTATTGGTAAACAAATTATTATTTAAACAACTTATTATCTAAACAATTTATTATTGGTAAACGACTTGTTATTGCTAAACAACTTATTATTTTAACAACTTATTGGTAAATAACTTATTTAAATAGCTTATTGGTAAACAACTTATTAGTAAACAACTTATTATTGATAAACAGCTTATTAATAGTAAACATATTATTATTTAAACAACTTATTATTCGTAACGAACTTATTATTTAAATAACTTATTTAAAAAGCTTATCTGTAAATAACTTATTATTTAAAACAGTTTATTGATAAACAATATTTTAAAAAGGACAACAACAAACATACCAAAGATAATTACCCAATTACAAAATAACACCACCACAAAAAAACAGATCAAAATCTAGTTAAAAACTCCAAATTTTCAATTTTTTGGTGTTCAATTTGGTGCCTCTGTATTCATAAACATCAAGTCTATAATATCTCAGTATAAGCTTGGGTTTAGTTTCAATTTAGAGAAGAAGAAGAAGAAGAAGATAAAAATTTTACAGCTAAAGATAGAGGAAATAGTCATTACATTTGGTTAGAGGGTAGAGATGTAATTTATCAAGATAGAGGAGGGACAAAATAGTCACTATATTTGATTAAAATAACTTATTAAGAATAACTTATAAGTCATTTTATTTTAAGTTATAAATTGTTACTTATTATTTTTGTCTTATAAGTTAAAAATAAATCATTCCCAAACACTCAAACAGTAAAAAACTCCTTATAAATTAATTTAAACAACTTATAACTTATAAGGAGCTCCCGAACATGCTCGTAATCATATAACTTGTTGGGCAAAAGAATATCTATTCTATGTAACGACCCCAAAATAGGTCCATTCCATCCAACCTATTCTGAGTCGCCAAATACATGGTACAGAAAATAACTGTAACTTTATTACAACAATTGTCGTGCAAAATATAACAACACATATGCTGTGAGTTTGGATACAAATATATACCAAATGTAACTCATGTTCCAATCGTGGACATCGCCTCACAATGACACCTTACATAAAGGTATAGTCAAAAACTGTTTTAGAAATTAGAATCTTTGGGAAGTGCTTAAGGAAACCTTCGTACATGGGAGGCCATGCGTCTAGGTTATGATAGATATCATATGGCCACAGAATTATCCTTGGTTTACCCAATAGACCCCAAAGAAAAACGAGAAGATTACTATCATATTCTTCCCAATGGTGAGTCTTCTCTTGACTTATCATTATCTCTACTGTCTCTAATTGAGAATTATACTTCAAACAAACACCAAGATTATATAGGTAGTGCTCGTATATATACTCAGCAAGTGGATGAGCACATCCCTGTCTTATGATGACACGAGGTTGTATGTCGTTAGACATCTTGTATGATAGTGACAAACCACCCTTCCAACGTTGGGTACACCTTACCCTATTGGATTCACCAAATATAACTACTAAATGAACTTTTCTATACTGCTTCGGGAGAACATCCACAGCTAGAGACCACCGTTCTATTTCCCCGTTACCCTCGCTCGACCCAGCTACACTCTTATTACCTGAAATGAATTGTGAAGCAAAAGGGTGAGCACAACTAGCTCAGTAAAGAATATCATGACTAAAGATAATTAAATTATCAATAGCCTTCATCAATAATAAATCAGAGATTTAGAACATATGGTAAATGATAAAAATTTCAACCATAGTTGCAGCGGAACTAGCAATCCATTAGAAGAGTCAAATAGACTATAAAGTCTATTATCTTCTCCATGTTAAAAATCCATCAACAATGTTTTATCCCTGTAACATCAATCAACAATTCTGGTCCACAATCATATGAATAACTCATAATCATAACTGTAGTTCTAAATTCCCCTTCTCATCTAGGACGAAGATAATTTTCATCACCTGAAACATCAAACATCATGGTTATACCAAATCACAGTTCTTGTTCATAATCATACTAATAACTTCATCTTTGCACTACGGGCCAAAGATATTCATCAACAAGTCATCTTTGCACTACAGGCCAAAGATATTCGTCAACAGTTCATCTTTGCATTACTGGCCAAAGATATTCAACAACAGGTCATCTTTGCACTACGGGCCAAAGATATTCATCAACAGACCATCATTGCACTATAGGCCAAAGATATTCATCTACAATTCATCTTTGCACTACAGGCCAAAGATATTCCTCAACAATTCATATTTGCACTACATGCCAAATATATTAATGCCTCAAAGAATATATAATCATTTAAGAATTTATATAAACAATAATTATAACCATGTTGATCATTTCACCTTTGCACTTAAGCTAAAGATATTCAATTATAAATTCAATGGTCATGATCATACCAGTCAACAATTCAACTTTGCACTACTGGCCAAAGAGAACCCATAGTCATGATCATACCAAAAATCTACCCATCTTTACACTCGAGTCAAAGAGAAATATCATCATTAGGGTTATAAAAATGTTATATATGATAATAAAATTAATATAATCAACATATAGATTTAATCTCAAGAGTAATATTCATAAATCAACTATAATTTGGTTAGAAAAAGAAACCAATTTTGTCGTGAATAGTAACTCGTGAATAGTAACTCATGAATAGTAACTCGTAAATAGTAACTCGTGAATAGTAACCTCGACTCAAAAAGGTAGAAATTCTACAATAAAATCTATACCAATATTTCGGTATAATGATATTGAAAGAATAACATTTTTTAAGCTTATAAATAATTTATTTAAATTGTTTACACTTTACTAATTAATGTATTTAATCATCATAAAATGTCAACTCTTAAGATTTCATCATCAATAGCCAAAACCCTCATCAAAAATCTGCATATACCTCATATAGGATTCTCAAGCCATAAAATTCTATTTTCCAGTTTTCTTACTTCACATAACATATTTAATTTATTTTCTCATAACTTGTCTATTTTCATGAAAATACCAAATCAGTTCCAAAAATATTTCTTTTCTGGAATTTATCAGAATATAGTCCCATATTGAACATATATTTTTCTCAGAATTTTTAAAAGTCATTTACTATTTTTTATATGGTCAAAACAGCCGAATATTTAGACATTTATCAAAAATTATACTTTTGTCCAAAAATTATGAAATTAACAGAGTATACTTCCATCATATACATGTACTCCCAGTAAAAATTTCATCAATTTTGGAGTTAACCACAAGAAATTATAAGCAGTTACTTTTAAAATAGTCTTTTCTCATAAAATTCATAACTCTCAATCTATACATCCAAAAATCACCATTTTTGGACACAATCAATAAAACTCATCAAAATATCATTTCAAATTTTTCCAGAATTTTTGAAGTTCAGAAAAATTACGAAACTGAAAAACATAACAACCCTTAAAATCCCTTACTATCCCTTACCTCAAAAGAGCAGTACTTCTGATCGGTATAAGGCTGAAGGAAACTTGCACTGATGAATAGCAACTCACCAAGTATCTAAATACTCATAAAATACACTCAATAATCTAGAGAGAGAAAGAGAGAAAGCTTATGTTTCTGGTGTGATTTTCAATTCTAACTTAGCCCTCTATTTATAGGAAAATTTTAGTAGGTTTGACCTGCAACCTGATGGCTTTACCTGCTACTATTCCCACCCACCACATTTGAAATATAATTCAGCACATTTCTTCACCAACCACAAGTGGGGCCCACCAATTCTAGAATTTTCCACCAAAATGATAAACTCCAAAAATTCAACAATTTCTGAACCAGTCATCTTGTAAAATTCATAATAAATCATACGTTCATTTTTAACGGTTCAAAATTTGTGGGCATATACTTAACTTATATATGTATAACATATCCAAAAATTACCACGATCCAACGGTCGGATTAAAAATTATAACCCCCGCAAAATATCTCAAAAACCCTGATTTTTAATACCTCCATTCCGACAAAAATACGGATAAAAACCTCAACATTAACTCCTTCATTTTTAACCACAAAAATATATCCCTCGTTTATATCCACATAAAATAAATATTTCCTTATCATATGAATCAATAATTAATTATTCACAAATAATATTACAGAATCACATTTATGACAACCAGGCCGTTCCCAGGAAAGAGGGGGCTTTCCAATAAGGATTTCTCCTTACTAGCGCGCAATTAGATGACCAAACCTCTCCTTAGACAGAACTTTCTAGTCATTGCCAATAATGCTATCTAATAATATTATTTAAATAATATGAATTATTGATCTGATAATAGAAAATACTGTGCAGCAACAATTATTGAAACAACAATAATATAAAATATCAACGCAGTAATTATTGAATCAATAAAATAAAATATTGAACAGTAATTACTGTAACAATTATTGAGTAGTGCCTTCTTACGTAAGAATCAATAATTTCAAAAATACTATGCAATACCGTGTGCTACTGTGCAATAACGCGTATTACTGTATTTTAACCACCGGGTATTCCAACAGTGTTAACGGTAACAACTACGCCGTTATTTGTAAAAATTCAAATTTGTCATTTTATTCACCCGACAGTTATTCGTTATGGGGCCCACAAATAGCTGCGCCGTCGTACGAATATTCCCTGACAGAAAGAATATTCCACGACCAAACGAATATTCCCCGACAACAATGATTATTTTATAACCACTTGCTTATTTTGAAAAAAAATTCATATTTCACCCATAACTTTAAACTTTTATCAATTTAACCATTTACTGAATAGTAATTATAAGAAAAATTAAATACTTTTATTTCATAAAATTCGGGGTCTTACATTCTAGATATTTAGAGGGAGTATTTAACCAGGAAAAAATATTTACTCTAAATATTGTTTTTATACATAAATAATTATATTCATTTATATTTTTGTAATCAATGATGTTTCTCATTGTGATCCAAAAATTTAGATTGAGGTTTTACATTTCATTTATTTTCTAAAATTATTTAAATATATATTCTTTATTTATTAAATTATAACCAAAATTTCGAATATTTTACTTGTACAAGCTCACCAACCTCATGCGAAGCATGTAACGAATGATTTGTTTGAGTTGTAATTCTGAGGACAGAATCCTTGTAAGGAGGGAATGATACAATATTTCAGAATTTTAAAGTGTAATATTAAATATTTATGAATTTATATAAGTATTTAATGGATATGTTTATTATTGAATAAATAATTGTTCAATTTGAGTTTATGTGGTGTAGTTATTTATTTGTTGAAAAAATAATTAAATATTAAATATTTATTTGTAATATTAAATATTTAACGAATTATATAAATATTTAATGGCAATTTGAGTTGATGTGGTTTAGTTAATTATTTGTTGGGATAAATAATTAAGGAGCTAAGAAAATTAATTGTTATGAGATTATATAATAATTTAATTTAATAAGTAAGCTAGAGAGCTTATAGTGATTTAAATAAATTATAATATTTTAAATGGGAAATTGTAATTTAAAATATTAGTTGGTTAAATAAAATTATAATTATAAAAGAAATTATAGTTATGTGATATTAAATTATGTGCTAAAGTAATTTAATAGATTAATGTTTTAATTGATTAATTAATTAAATAAAAGTGTGACTAATAACCTTGCTATAAAGGAGTTATTAAAATAAATTAAGGGAGTTTAATTCAGTTTTGCCAAACAAGGCCTAATGCCTATCAAGTCTTTTATCTAATTGTGTTTTACCAAACAAGGCATAAGGATTAATGGGTTATATTTTAGTGGTTAGCCAAACAAGCCTTATGACTTTTGATTTCTAAAAGTTTATAACTGATGTCAGTTAAAATTCTATATTTAATGTCTATATTATTATTATTATACGTTATATTATTTTACGTATGTTAGAGTTAGGAAGAAAGAAAGCTGAGAAGAAGAAAAAGAGAAGAAGAAGAAATAGGAAAGGGAGAGAAAACTTGAGAGAAATCCTTGAAGGTTTTGAGAAAGAAAAGAAGTTTGATAATCAAAAGTAGCCATCATCTTCTTAATCAAAGGTAAGAGCTTAATCTTTCCTTTTAAAAGTGTAGTTTTTCTTCTTCCAAAAAGTTCTCTGTGAAATTTTTATAAAGGATAAATTGTTGTTATGTATATAGTTTTGTATGGTTATTGATTATAAGGTTATTCCATGAGTTTATATATGATTATAGATAAAGTATTCCATGTATATATATGTTTTGTGGAAGAAAATATATTACAGTGTTTACATGAATATATATATGAACATGGCTTAGTTTAAAATAGAAATTTAGAGTTTAATTAGTTGTTTAATTGATAAATTGATTATGGAAATTGATAGAGTATGTATAATCGTAATTATGATGTTTTGAAATTTTTGTTTTGATTGAAAAACAAAATCACAGTGATGATTTTCATTGAAAATATTAAAAATGGAGTTTTTGCCAAAAAAACATTGAAATTGGGTGTTGTCTATTTGATGTTTAAATTATTTTATGAGTAGAAACATGTTAGAAGTCTTCACAATATGTTTATATGAAGTTTATATGTAAATTACATGATAATCAGTCTATTAGATTCGAGCTTTTAGGCCAATTTGGCTTTTGTTCATGTTGTTGCCGAGTTTGGTCGCCGGATTCTGGACTCTGGCGCCGCAGCGTGGCCCAGTAGTACAAATCTCGTGCCGCAACACCGGCGCCACGCCGCAGCGCCAATTAATGGCCTGTGAACCGCGCCGCAGCGCCATCACCACGCCGCAGTGCGACCCACAGTGTAAACTGTGGCGCCGCAGCGCGAGTTAGCAGAATGGTCTGACATTGTACTTTTTGTACACGAAATTTTAAGAAACACTATATGATAATAGTAGGACTGTAAAATATTGATTTTAGTGTTTCTATACTGTGAATAAATATGTTATTAAGGATTAACTTGTGTTATAATTTGATTATGTGATTGAATAGTCAAACCTACGTGATGAATGTATTAGTTTTATGATAATGACTAACTATGTCACGATGACATATGTTTAGGGTATTAAAATTCAAGTGGTAAGGGTGTAGCTTGTGCTAAAGGCAAGTTTTCTAACTCTATTTTTATAATTGAGCAAGTTTTCTAATCCTTTGTTTTATTGAACTATTTGATGTGGAACAAGTTATTCTTGTAATTCAATTATTGGTTAGCATGCATAACTAGATTTCTATGCATGTTTAATATTCAATTCTAATTAACCTTGGCTTAGTATTGTTCAAGCAAGGTATGCTATGGTATTCAAATTGTATGCTATTAGATTATTCCTAAAGCATGATTTTAGTTGCTATGATTAATTCAATTACGATTATTTTATAAGTATAATGTCATGGATTTTATTCAACTACTCCGTAGTTGATGTTCATTGAATTCTAAATTACCTTGAAATCTTATCCAAACCAAACTTACTTTGGTGCGGACTTGTATTCTAAATACTGAGATGAACAACTCTTTTAATAGAGGTTTACGCTTAGCGTTGAAATTGTTGTGCATAATACATTGTACAAAGGGTTGATCCCCCTAAGTACGTGGAGTCCTTATAGTCTTATGACTGTTAAAGTTAAAGTTGAAAGATTACTTATAACTGTGGACATGATTCGTGGTCATTAGACCCTCAGTAAATGTTAAAATTTTCAGAAAGTTAATAGAATATATTGTCCAGTTCTATTGAGCCTAATATTGACAATTGATGTAAAAGTTTAATGATTTACTTATTGTTATTTCAAGTGGGTCTTGTTTGCTCACTCTTGCCTGTAAAATTTCTTACAGCTAAAGTTGAAACTGGTGACGTACCTAGTACCAGTAAGGGAGAAGGAAAGATGATCAAATACTAAAGACTTGTAATAGTTTGATAGTTTTATTTTTCAGATTTTGGTTTAAAGATTGTAATAAAGTTTATTTAATTTCCGCATTTGAATGATTGTTGTTAAAGGTTAGATAACTTGGGAGAATTTTATTCAAGTTTAATCCTGTATGGGCAGGTTTTCTTTTATTATTCAATTCTATTATGAATGTGTAGTTAGCAATGAATGTTTTGATTGCGTGAGCACCAAATCTTGAGGAAATGAAGTACCATGATTTGGGGGTATTACAAAGCACGGGTGGCATGACTAATAATTTATTATATTAATAATCAAAAAAGTAATTATAATTTTGAGAACATAGTTGTTGTTATTAAATAGTTAAATATTTATTCAAATTACTAATGGTGGAAATATATATTGTAGGTTCTTTCAATCAATTATTAATCTAAGTATTTTAATGGATTATTGTAGATTTATTTAGTTATGATTATTGACAAAATTTGCTTAAAATTGTAATCCGAATAGAATTATGAAGCTCAAGTTTTAATTCAATTATTATGTTTTTCAACTAATCCACTATAATTTTTAAACTAATGTTAGAGTTATCATGTTTCAAAGTTGCATATATTATTAATACAAGTAATCATGTGATTTGATAAAATTTCAAGTTTTAATTTAGGATATTAATTTAATAATAAAGTTCACAACTATTATTAATATAATTAAATGGCGTGATATATTAAGAGGTTATTTCAACATCTTAATATTTTAATAAAATTGTAGCAATAAAATTATTTGATATATATTTATTAAGATATATAAACTAAATAAAACTATGTAGTAATTATTGGGGTTAAATATTTTTTCAGTCATTGTATATGTCAACTTACAAATGGATAACTGAATTTTTTTTTCTTACAGTCAACTCACTGAACTCGACTTTTCTAACATAAAATTAAAAAAAACCATTAAAAGCTTTGACTTTAATTGAAAATGACAGCTAAGCAGCTGAGTTGTCCGTTACAAAGCTGATGTGGCGTCCTTGTGTGACGTGGCAGTGATTATGTGGATTTGGAGAATTTTTTTTATATAGAAAATGAAAAAAATATTTTAAAGTATAATATAAATTTAAAAAGTGTGCCAAAAAATAAGAAAATAAGTAAAAAAATATTTAATTATTTTTGTAATTAATATCAAATAAAATTTTATTTATAATTAAGCCATTTATAAAATATAAAATCCAAAAATATGCTAATTAAAATTTTCGGGGGAAATGAAAGAATTAATTATATATATAATTTTAAAATTAATTACTGTTCATAATTTTAAATTAATTTACTGTTTATAATTTTAAAATTAATTTACTTTTCATAATTTTAAACTTAATTTACTGTTCATAATTTTAAAATTAATTTACTGTTTATAATTTTAAAATTAATTTACTATTCATAATTTTAAACTTAATTTACTTTTCATAATTTTAAAATTAATTTACTGTTTATAATTTTAAAATTAATTACTGTTTATAATTTTAAAATTAATTACTGTTCATAATTTTAAAATTAATTTACTATTTATAATTTTAAAATTAATTACTGTTTATAATTTTAAAATTAATTACTGTTTATAATTTTAAAATTAATTACTGTTCATAATTTTAAACTTAATTTACTGTTCATAATTTTAAACTTAATTTACTGTTCATAATTTTAAAATTAATTTACTGTTCATAATTTTAAAATTAATTACTCCCTCCATCCCATTATATCTGTCGTTCTAAAGTATTTTTTTCCCAAAATATTTGACGTTCTACAAAACCAAGACTATTTTGCCCATTTTTTTCCTTCTTTACCCTTCCTTCTCCATTTGCGTATCTCCCTCCTACGTTACAATTTTAATCTCTCTTTTAGTTGCTTACTGGTATCTCTCAACACCTCTTTTACAGAACCAGCCATGCATCCTCCATGGAAGCTTCTCCTTCTCTTCTTAATTATCATCCCTTCCGCCATCCCCATCTCACGTGCCGACCTCCCCGGCACCTGGGAGCTCCTCCTCGCCAACGCCGGCACCGTTGTCACTCGCTTCCGCCGGCACCGCTGTCACTCGTTCCGCCATCCCCACCTCATCGCTGTCACTCGCTTCAACACCGTCCTCCTCCTCCGTGACTGCTACGCCCACTCTGTGCTATTCGACCCAATTACCAATCAACGACCAGTTCCTCCTCGACGGCACACTTCTCTAAACCGACGGCGACCTCGGCAGCTTCAAAAAAATCCGAAAATTCTCCCCTTGCAAGTCCACCGAGTTTTGTGACTGGCACGAACTCCAAGACGATGAGTTATCAGAAGGGAGATGGCACGCCACTAATCAAATATTACCGGACGGTTTGATCGTCATCGTGGGTGGCCGCGCTGCCAATAGCGTGGAGTTTTATCCGCCGAGACCCGACGGCTCAATATATTACCGGGCGGATTGTGACGGAGATGAACAGATAGAAGAATAGCAACAAGACGAGGAAGAAAGAGGAATAAATGGAGAATTAAATGAGATTAAAATATTAATTAAGGGTAAAATAGTAAAATTATATTTATTCTTAATCTAAGTGAAACACTCTAGAACGACAGATATAATGGGATGAAGGGAGTACTGTTTATAATTTTAAAATTAATTACTGTTTATAATTTTAAAATTAATTACTGTTTATAATTTTAAAATTAATTACTGTTCATAATTTTAAAATTAATTTACTGTTTATAATTTTAAAATTAATTCTTTCATTTCCCCCTAAATATATTTCACATTCCCCTTAATTTTAATTAGCATATTTTTGGATTTTATATTTTATAAATGGCTTAATTATAAATAAAATTTTATTTGATATTAATTACAAAAATAATTAAATATAATTTTTTTATTTATTTTCTTATTTTTTGGCACACTTTTTAAATTTATATTATACTTTTAAAATATATTTTTCATTTTCTTCAAAAAAAATTCCTCCAAATTCACATAATCACTGCCACGTCACACAAGGATGCCACATCAGCTTTGTAACGGATAACTTAGCTGCTTAGCTGTCATTCTTAGCTATAATTTTCCGTTAAAGTCAAAGTTTTTAACGGTTTTTTTAATTTCGTGTTAGAAAAGTCGAGTTCAGTGAGTTGACTGTAAGAAAAAAAAGTTCAGTTATCCATCTGTTGTAAGACCCCAACTTATTAATGAATAAAATCAATTTTTCTCTAAATATTATTGTGAATAATAACAGGTTAATTTGATATAATACTTTGGTTATGGGTGAAATGTACAAATTTTACAAAATAAGCAAGTGGTTATAAAATATTCATTTTGTCGGGGAATATTCGTTTGGTCGTGGAATATTCTTGCTGTCGGAGAATATTCGTACGACGGCGCAGCGTTGGGTGGGCCCCATAACGGAAAGCGATTGGATGAAAAAAACGACAAGTATAAGTTATTTATAAATAACGGCGTAGTTGTTACCGTTAATACTGTTGGAATACCCGGTGGTTAAAATATAGTAGTACACGGTATTGCACCAATTATTGATTCTTACGTAAGAAGACACTACTCAATAATTGTTACATTAGTTATTGGTCAATATTTTATTTTATTGATTCAATAATTATTGCGTTGATATTTTATATTATTGTTGTTTCAATAATTGTTGCTGCACAGTATTTTCCATTATCAGATCAATAACTCATATTATTTGAATAATATTATTAGATAATATTATTGGCAATGTCTAGAAAGTTCTGTCTAAGGAAAGGTTTGGTCATCTAATTGCACGCCAGTAAGGAGAAATCCTTATTGGAAAGCCCCCTCTTTCCTGGGAACAGCCTGGTTGTCATAAATGTGATTCTGTAATATTATTTGTGAATAATTAATTATTGATTCATATGATAAGAAAATATTTATTTTATGTGGATATAAATGAGGGATATATTTTTGTGGTTAAAAATGAAGGAGTTAATGTTGAGGTTTTTATCAGTATTTTTGTCGGAATGGAGGTATTAAAAATCAGGATTTTTGAGATATTTTACGGGGGTTATAATTTTTAATCCGACCGTTGGATCGTGGTAATTATTGGATATGTTATACATATATAAGTTGAGTATATGTCTACAAATTTTGAACCGTTAAAAATGAACGTATGATTTATTATGAATTTTACGAGATGACTGGTTCAGAAATTGTTGAATTTCCGGAGTTAATCATTTTGGTAGAAAATTCTAGAATTGGTGGGCTCCACTCTTGGTTGGTGAAGAAATGTGCTGAGATTTTTATTCAAATGTGGTGGGTGGGAATAGTAGCAGGTAAAGCCATCAGGTTGCAGGTTAAGTCTGCTTCGGCGTGCTAACATTTTCCTATAAATAGAGGGCTAAGTTAGAATTGAAAATCACACCAGAAATAAGTTTTCTCTCTTTCTCTCTCTAGATTATTGAGTGTATTTTGTGAGTATTTAGATACTTTGAGAGTTTCTATTCATCAGAGCAAGTTTCTTTCAGCCTTATACCGGTATTCCGACCAGAAGTACTGATATTTTGAGGTAAGGGATATTATTTTCTTCTTAAATGATATTATTTTCTTCAATATCATTATGCTGAAATATTAACATGAGTTTTTATCAAATTTGGAAATTTTTGTGTCGGGATTACTATTCACGTATACGTTACTATTCACGTATACAGCACTATTCACGAATACGGCACTATTCACCGAACAATAAAATTTTTCCTTTTTGTCCAAGATGTCTATTATGGTTACTATCTTTGATTGTATCCATGTTTTGATCGTTATTTTTGAATTCTGCTTCACAATTGATTATTATGAAGTATTATTAATCTTGGATAAACTGTTATACGAATCCCTACTATTTGTCCTTCTGTCTCACTGGATTCATTCTCTTTAAGATATTTTTCATCATCCTCAGTTCTAAATGATGATATTACTGAATATCTTTGGCCTGTAGTGCAAAGATGTATGATTACTTGATGACTATCTTTGGCCTGTAGTGCAAAGATAAACATGTGTTGAGATGAACATGACTGACAGGTGATACAAATGAATATCTTTGGCCTGTAGTGCAAAGATGAATATTTGGATAAAGATGATTATTAATTGATGTTACAGGGATAAAATATTGATGATGGACTTTTAAATCTTAGAAGATAGTAGAATTCTTTCTCTACTTGACTCTTCTAATGGTTTGCTGTTTTCGCTGCAGTTGTTGATCTAAAACTTGTTGTCGATTATATTCTATCAGATTTTTCCCTGTTGAGGACTAACGATAATTTGATGTATATTATCTTAGTTATAATATTCTTTACTGGGCTAGTTGAGCTCACCCTTTTCCTTTTTGTTCCATTTTTCTTCTCAGGAGGTGAGAACATAGCAGGATCTAGTCGGGATATGGAGTGATGGTTCTAGAAAGATGTTTTAGCAGTCCTCACTATTTCTGTAAAATAGTGTTTGAATAATTGTAATGAGAATTTATTTGAGTGTGGATATTGTCTAGAATACAATATTTGTATTTAAACTCACAGTATGTGTTGTTGTATTTTGTACGACAATTATATTATTGAAGTTGTAGTTTGCTTTCTGTACCATGTATTTGGCGACTCAGAATGGGTGTTGTATACCTATTTTGGGGGCGTCACAGTTGGTATCAGAGCTTAGGGATATGATCCCTGGCTGAGATGTGAGACAAGAACTAGGAGGGGAGAGACGGGGAATTCCTTCGCTAGTATGACCTGACTAAGTTTATTTGGTGTTTATTTGGTCGGTCAGAGTATAGGGATAATATATGACATGACTATTAATGTGACGCCCCCAAAATTAGGTATACATCACCCATCTTGGGTCGTCAGATACATAGTACAAAATACAAATACAACTTAATAATACAACTGTCGGGTACAATACGACAAAACATAAACTGTGAGTTTGAATACAAATATTATCTTCTAGAGAGTATTCATACTCAAAAGAGTCCTCATTACATTTATTAACACACCATTACATAGAATAGTGAGGACTACTAACTAATACTATCATTCGGACCATCACTCCGTACCCCGACTTGTCCCAGCTACGTTCTCATTTCCTGAAGAGAACAGTGAAAGAAAGGGTGAGCTCAACTAGCCCAGTAAGAAATATTATGACTAAGATAATGCAGAATAAATTATCATTAGCCTTCAACAATGTTAAACTGATAAAATATAATAGACATCAAGTTTAACTGTAGCGGAATAAGCAATCCATTAAAAGAGTCAAGTAGAAAATAAACTCTACTATCTTTATGATTTAAAAGATTTTCCAACACTTTGATCGCTGAGACTCAGCTTAATAAAATAATCCACATCATCGAATCACCCCTGCACTACGGCCAAGGATATTCGTATATTCATTAATGGTCATGATCATGCCAACAACTGTCCATCAATGCACTACGGGCCAATGAGGACTTTTACCACATCATTTGTAACATTACGGTCATGATTACACCGAATAATCCCTGGTCATAATCATACCAAGTCCATCTATGCACTACAGGCCACAGATGACTTTCAACAGAATATAAACATGAGGATGATGACAATGATATAAGAATTCAATAAAACAAGTTCAAGAATTAATTTATCCAAGAATTAACAACGTCCAAATTGTCAACATGATACTACTTTGTGGAGTAAAATTCAAGAATGATCAGAAGAATATTTTCATGAATAGATACTGGATGAAACGCAATTATCAAGGATATTTCACAAATTTCATGGAGTATAGAAGTCAAAACTTAACCAACTGAGTACAATAAAGAATGGAATAACAAAAAAAATCACCATGCATGCGATAGACCGCACAAACAGGTTATTCCAACAGAATAATAAATAATGGAACCAGGTCCGGCGTAAACGCACAGACAGGATATTCCGACAGAATAATAAATAATGGAACCAGGTCCGGCGTAAACGCACAGACAGGATATTCCGACAGAATAATAAAGAACAGTATAAATAATGGAACCAGGTCCGGTGTAAAACACACAGACAGGATATTCCAACAGAATAATAATAAAGACGGAACCAGGTCCGGTGTAAAACACACAGACAGGATGTTCCAACAGAATAATAATAAAAACGGAACCAGGTCCGGTGTAAAACACACAGACAGGATGTTCCAACAGAATAATAGAAGAATGTCACCAAGTATAGGGTATTCCGCATATACAGGTTATTCCAACAGAATAATAAAGAAATGGAATAACAGAAATTCTCTTCATGAATACAAAAGAATAATATCCCTTACCGTTTTAAAGAAGAGCTGAAGTAAGGAAGTAGTTAAGTAGCAGAATACTCTTCTTCTCTCTCTCTATAGTTTCTCTCTATAGTTTCTCTCTCTAGAGTTCAGTGAATTCGTAAGAAATAATGAAGGAATGAGCTGCTATTTATAGAAAAATAGAATGCATAGTAACTAATCCATGAACGGTCCAGATTGATTACTTTAATCTGACGGTCCATATTTAAAGAAAAATCTTTTAAATAAAATAAAATATATTCTATTTATAGAATAACTTTAATAAAGTATTTTGTTTTATATAAAAAGATGTTTCTGTTTTATTACGTTAATAATACGAATAAAACAAAACGTCATTATCGCTAAATAATTCATATTATTAACTGACAATAATAGAATCAAACTGAGTGACTTCTCACATAAGCATTAATAATCAATACCGTGTGCTACTATGCAACCACACGTATTACTGTACTTTTACTACCGAGTAGTTCAACAGTAACAATGGTAAAATTTCCGCCGTTATTTTTTATAGAAAGATAATTCTGTCGTTTTCTCAATCCGACAATAATTCCGTTGTGGGGTCCACCAATGATTGTGCCGTCGTACGAATATTCCCCGACAAAAAGAATATTCTCCGACCAAACGAATATTTTATAACAACTTGCTTACTTTGCAAAATTTATAAATATTACCCACAACTATAACATTATATCAAATTAACTCCATAATATTCAAAAATGATATTTATAGAAAATTCATCTTTATTTATAAAAGTTGGGGTCTTACAACCTCCCCTTCTTATGAAATTTCGCCCTCGAAATTAGGGTACGTACCTGGTATGTCGAAGAGGTAAGGATACCTTGATTTCATTTCTGATTCTAACTCCCAAGTCATTTCCTCAACATCGTGGTTTCTCCACAAAACTTTGACTTGAGGTATAACCTTGGAGCGTAGAATATGTTCCTTCTTATCCAAGATTTGAACAGGAACTTCTTCATACGTCAAATCCTCCGCTATTTCGTCCGGTTCTAACTCAATAATGTGGTTCGGGTCTTCCACATATTTGCGTAACATGGATATGTGAAAAACGTTATGAACACGAGACATACTTGGCGGTAAAGCGAGTCTATAAGCCACAGTTCCTACTCGATCGAGGATTAAAAATGGACCGATGAATCGAGGATTTAGCTTTCCTCTCTTTCCAAATCTCGTAACTCCTTTCCATGGAGCAACACGTAAGAACACATGATCTCCTACATCAAATTCCACGTCCTTTCGATGAAGATCAGCATAACTCTTTTGTCGATCTTGTGAGGTTTTTATACGTTGTCGGATCGTTTGAATCTTTTCTGTAGTCATACGTACCAACTCCGGTCCCAACAACGTTGCTTCGCCCACCTCATCCCAGCATACTGGAGAACGACATTTTCTTCCATACAATGCTTCGAATGGAGCCATGCCAATACTTGCTTGATAACTGTTGTTGTAGGAAAACTCCACCAATGGTAAGAACTTGTCCCAACTTCCCTTGAAGTCAAAGACACAGAGTCTTAATAGATCTTCAAGAGTTTGAATAGTCCTCTCTGATTGTCCGTCCGTCTGAGGATGATATGCTGAACTAAATCGTAACTCCGTGCCCATAGCTTTTTGTAAACTAACCCAAAATCGTGAAGTGAATCTTGGGTCTCGATCAGAAACTATGGATACTGGCATACCATGCAGTCTTACAATCTCGTTTATGTACATACGAGCAAGACGTTCAAGTGTATAAGTTTCTCGTATCGGTAAGAAATGAGCAGACTTGGTCAATCTATCAACAATGACCCAAATCGCATCAATACCTTGAGAAACCCTAGGAAGACCGGTAACGAAATCCATGGTAATGTGCTCCCACTTCCATTCTGGAATTTCAAGTGGTTGCAATGGACCTTTTGGTACTTGATGCTCCGCTTTGACTCGTTGACAAGTTAGACACCTTGAGATAAACAACGCTATCTCTCTCTTCATATTGCTCCACCAAAATGTATGACGAAGATCATGATACATTTTGGTACTTCCAGGATGGATTGCAAACGGTGTGTTGTGCGCCTCCATCATGATTTCATACTTTAAATCAGGGTTGTTAGGAACACAAAGTCTGGAGTTGACTCGAAGTATTCCTTCTTCATCGATTCTTGCTTCCGGCATAACACCTTCTTGCACTTTCTTCCTCATACGCATCAGCTCCAGGTCTGTAGCTTGAGCAGCTTTAACTTTATCGATTAAAGTCGGTTCTACTCGTATATTCGCCATCATCACATGGGTCCCTGGAGTCTTCAACTCTATCTCCATCCTTTGCAAGTCACACAAAATGGGCCTTTGCGTTGTTAATATTGCACTTGTACCCGCATATGATCTTCTACTCAATGCGTCAGCTACCACGTTCGCTTTTCCAGGATGGTATTGAATGGTATGATCATAATCTTTCAACAGTTCAAGCCAACGTCGTTGTCGCATGTTGAGTTCCTTTTGAGTGAAGAAATATTTGAGGCTTTTATGATCCGTAAAGATCTCCACTTTCTCCCCATACAAGTAATGCCTCCAAATTTTAAGTGCAAAGACAACAGCTGCCAACTCTAGATCATGAGTAGGATAATTCCTCTCATATTCCTTGAGTTGTCTTGATGCATAGGCTATGACTTTTCCATGTTGCATGAGAACACATCCCAACCCTTTGCTCGAAGCATCACTGTAGATGACAAATCCCTCCGAGCCAGATGGTATTGTTAGAACAGGTGCTGAAATGAGTCTCCTCTTGAGTTCTTGAAAACTCTGCTCACATTCTTCGCTCCAACCAAACTTTGTATCTTTCCGAGTCAGCTGAGTTAATGGAGTAGCGATTCGAGAAAATCCTTCCACGAATCTCCGATAATAACCAGCTAAACCAAGAAAGCTACGTACCTCGGTCACTGATTTAGGTTGCTCCCAGCTTTGAATAGCTTCAATCTTTGCCGGGTCAACCGATATTCCACGACTTGATACTACGTGCCCAAGGAATGCTACCTCCTCCAGCCAGAACTCGCATTTCTTCAACTTGGCATAAAGCTTGTATTCACGAAGCTTTTGGAGTACCAGCCTCAAGTGTTGCTCATGATCTTCACGGCTTTTGGAATAAATAAGGATGTCATCAATAAAGACGACCACAAAGTGATCCAAATATTCCTTGAATACCCGGTTCATCATATCCATGAAGGCAGCAGGAGCATTAGTCAATCCAAAGGACATGACTAGGAATTCATAATGCCCGTACCGAGTTCTAAAAGCCGTCTTTGGAATATCCTCAGTTCTAACCTTCAGCTGATGATATCCAGAACGAAGATCGATCTTTGAAAAGAATTGTGCTCCTTGCAACTGGTCAAACAGGTCATCAATACGTGGCAATGGGTACCTGTTTTTGATGGTGACATGATTCAACTCCCGATAATCAATACAAAGTCGCATACTTCCATCTTTCTTCTTCACGAACAGAACAGGAGCACCCCAAGGAGAAGTACTAGGACGAATAAAACCAATGTCTAACAATTCCTGCAGTTGGGTCTTTAACTCCTGAAGTTCAATAGGAGCCATTCGATATGGGGCTTTGGAAATGGGTTTTGTACCGGGTTCAAGGTCGATACAAAATTCAATTTCACGCTCTGGGGGTAGGCCAGGAAGTTCTTCAGGGAATACGTCAGGGAATTTATTAACAATAGAAATATCATTCAAAACTGACGTATTTTTGTTTAGATCTGTGACATGAGCTAAGAAAGCTTGACATCCGTTTTTCAATAAACGAATAGCTTTATGGCTTGAGATGACAGCGATTGATTTTAATGGTTTGGTTGCTTGAATTCGCATAATAGGTCGATTAGGAATATGAAAGCTAACAACCTTACGAAAACAATCAATTTTTGCATGATGAGTAGTTAACCAATCAATCCCTAGAATCACGTCAAATGCAAGTATTTTTAATGAAATAAGATCGACAGGTAATGTGTGGGTACCAACTTGAACCAAACAAGACTTATAAACCGTGGATGTAATGAAGGTTTCTCCCAATGGAGTTTCCACAGATAAGTCAAAGTCTAATTTCTCCGGAATCAAATTTAATCGACGAGCGCAAGTAGGAGAAATAAAAGAATGGGTTGAACCGGTATCAAATAAAGTATAAACTTCTTTAGAGTTTATAATAAGCTTACCCGTGATGACCTCATTCGGGTTCCTTGCTCTCTGGGAGTTCACAACAAACGCTCTCCCTTGCACAACCGGTTTTGACTTTTCTGGGACGGCTTTTGGTGCCTCCATCCTAGCTGCATTTGTCTTTGGTAAACGACAAAATCGGGCTAAATGACCTTCTCTTCCACAATTATAACATGCTTTGGACGGCATCGCGCAGTTTGGACTGATGTGTCCCTCCCCTCCGCATTTGAAACATATGATAGGTGGTCGTTCTCCTTCCTTAACGACAGGTGCTGGTGCTGACGTCTTTCCATCATTGTTGAATCTCCTCTTCTTGAAATGTCCATTCTTATTGTTTTGGCCCTGATTACCACCGAAGTGGTTACCATTTCTGGCCTGTTGATTCCCTCCACGCTTGTTGTCACCGCTTCGATGACTGCTCTCACTGGTATTATCATTTTGCCGGCTGCTCTCTTTTGGTTGCGTTGTCTCGTTATCGCGCTCCACCAACTGAGCCCTATTTACAACATCTGAATACAAACACAGTTTATGAGAAACAAGATGTTGACGTATCTCCGGCTTCAAACCTCTTAAAAACATCCGCGTCATTCTTTCTTCATTATCCACCAGGTGGGACGCAAACCGGGATAACTCCGCAAATTTTGCCTCGTACTGCGACACGGTCATATTATTCTGCTCCAATTTGATGAACTCCACCTCCTTCATGTGACGAATACTCTCGGGAAAGTATTTGTCGTTAAACAGCTCTTGGAACTTCTCCCAGGACATCTTCAGTGCGGCAGGTTGAGTACGCTTTATCGATTCCCACCAGTAATCTGCCTCTCCTCGCAACATAAAGGCGGCAAAGGGAACCTTTTGCTCCTCGGAGCAACCCAAGACATCAAATATCTTGGTGATCTGCTTTATCCATGTTTCAGCTACAAGTGGTTTGGGTTCTCCCTTAAACTCCGGTGGTCCCAGCTCCTTAAACTGTTTAGCGGTGACCGCCTGAGAGTTTCCAGTATTTCCACCTACGTTGTGGACAGGAGCCGCTTTCACCTGTTGTTGCATGAATTGCATAAAGCCTCTGAACATTTGATCATTCATCATTTGGTCAGTGTTGTTGTTTGCATGAGGATTGTCACCTTCCTGATGCACATTATCCTGATTATTGATATGTGGTGAATCAACAGTCGTCTGTGCTCCATTGCTATTCTCAACATTCTCAGATGCCATTTTCAGATACTGCCACAAAATAAAAATTAATTGATATGTCATATATTATCCTTATATTATGACCGACCAATTAAATACCATGCAAATAAACTTAGGTATGTCATACTAGCGAAGGAATTCCCCGTCTCTCCCCTCCTAGTTCTATTCTCACATCTTAGCCAGGGATCATATCCCTAAGCTCTGATACCAACTGTGACGCCCCCAAAATTAGGTATACATCACCCATCTTGGGTCGTCAGATACATAGTACAAATACAAATACAACTTAATAATACAACTGTCGTGTACAATACGACAAAACATAAACTGTGAGTTTGAATACAAATATTATCTTCTAGAGAGTATTCATACTCAAAAGGAGTCCTCATTACATTTATTAACACACCATTACATAGAATAGTGAGGACTACTAACTAATACTATCATTCGGACCATCACTCCGTACCCCGACTTGTCCCAGCTACGTTCTCATTTCCTGAAGAGAACAGTGAAAGAAAGGGTGAGCTCAACTAGCCCAGTAAGAAATATTATGACTAAGATAATGCAGAATAAATTATCATTAGCCTTCAACAATGTTAAACTGATAAAATATAATAGACATCAAGTTTAACTGTAGCGGAACAAGCAATCCATTAAAAGAGTCAAGTAGAAAATAAACTCTACTATCTTTTATGATTTAAAAGATTTTCCAACACTGTGATCGCTGAGACTCAGCTTAATAAAATAATCCACATCATCGAATCACCCCTGCACTACGGCCAAGGATATTCGTATATTCATTAATGGTCATGATCATGCCAACAACTGTCCATCAATGCACTACGGGCCAATGAGGACTTTTACCACATCATTTGTAACATTACGGTCATGATTATACCGAATAATCCCTGGTCATAATCATACCAAGTCCATCTATGCACTACAGGCCACAGATGACTTTCAACAGAATATAAACATGAGGATGATGACAATGATATAAGAATTCAATAAAACAAGTTCAAGAATTAATTTATCCAAGAATTAACAACGTCCAAATTGTCAACATGATACTGCTTTGTGGAGTAAAATTCAAGAATGATCAGGAGAATATTTTCATGAAAAGATACTGGATGAAACGCAATTATCAAGGATATTTCACAAATTTCATGGAGTATAGAAGTCAAAACTTAACCAACTGAGTACAATAAAGAATGGAATAACAAAAAAATCACCATGCATGCGATAGACCGCACAGACAGGTTATTCCAACAGAATAATAAATAATGGAACCAGGTCCGGCGTAAACGCACAGACAGGATATTCCGACAGAATAATAAATAATGGAACCAGGTCCGGCGTAAACGCACAGACAGGATATTCCGACAGAATAATAAAGAACAGTATAAATAATGGAACCAGGTCCGGTGTAAAACACACAGACAGGATATTCCAACAGAATAATAATAAAGACGGAACCAGGTCCGGTGTAAAACACACAGACAGGATGTTCCAACAGAATAATAATAAAAACGGAACCAGGTCCGGTGTAAAACACACAGACAGGATGTTCCAACAGAATAATAGAAGAATGTCACCAAGTATAGGGTATTCCGCATATACAGGTTATTCCAACAGAATAATAAAGAAATGGAATAACAGAAATTCTCTTCATGAATACAAAAGAATAATATCCCTTACCGTTTTAAAGAAGAGCTGAAGTAAGGAAGTAGTTAAGTAGCAGAATACTCTTCTTCTCTCTCTCTATAGTTTCTCTCTATAGTTTCTCTCTCTAGAGTTCAGTGAATTCGTAAGAAATAATGAAGGAATGAGCTGCTATTTATAGAAAAATAGAATGCATAGTAACTAATCCATGAACGGTCCAGATTGATTACTTTAATCTGACGGTCCATATTTAAAGAAAAATCTTTTAAATAAAATAAAATATATTCTATTTATAGAATAACTTTAATAAAGTATTTTGTTTTATATAAAAAGATGTTTCTGTTTTATTACGTTAATAATACGAATAAAACAAAACGTCATTATCGCTAAATAATTCATATTATTAACTGACAATAATAGAATCAAACTGAGTGACTTCTCACATAAGCATTAATAATCAATACCGTGTGCTACTATGCAACCACACGTATTACTGTACTTTTACTACCGAGTAGTTTAACAGTAACAATGGTAAAATTTCCGCCGTTATTTTTTATAGAAAGATAATTCTGTCATTTTCTCCATCCGACAATAATTCCGTTGTGGGGTCCACCAATGATTGTGCCGTCGTACGAATATTCCCCGACAAAAAGAATATTCTCCGACCAAACGAATATTTTATAACAACTTGCTTACTTTGCAAAATTTATAAATATTACCCACAACTATAACATTATATCAAATTAACTCCATAATATTCAAAAATGATATTTATAGAAAATTCATCTTTATTTATAAAAGTTGGGGTCTTACAATTAACCCTTGTTTTATGGCAGTATTTAAGAATGGCAGCTGAGAACGTTAATAATGGAGTAAATCAGACTGTGGAGACACCTTTGATCACCACCCAGGGGAACGTGCAACAGGAAGACAATATTCCTCCTGTAAACAACGTTACCGAGCAAACGATGAATGATGGAATGTTTAGGAGCTTTTTGTAGTTCATGCAAAATCAGACGAGGGAGACTCGTGCGCAGAATATAGGTGGAAATGATAACAACGCGCGGTTTGTCACAGCCAAGCAGTTCAAAGAATTGGGACCACCAGAATTTAAGGAAAAGCCGGATCCGATCATGGCGGAAACGTGAGTCAAGCAAATTACCAAGATATTCGATGTCTTGGGATGCACGGAGGAACAGAAGGTTCCATTCGCCACCTTTATGTTCCGCGGTGAGGCAGACTACTGGTGGGAGTTTGTGAAGCGTACCCAGCCTGACGCACTCAACATGTCCTGGGAAACATTTTAAAAACTGTTCAATGATAAGTATTTTCCTGAAAGTATTCGTCATATGAAGGAGGTGGAGTTTATCAGACTGGAACAAAACAACATGACGGTATCCCAGTACGAGGCGAAGTTTGCAGAGTTATCCAGGTTTGCACCTCATTTGGTCGAAAATGAGGAACGAATGACAAGGATGTTTCTGAGAGGTCTAAAACCCGAGATTCGGCAATATCTTATCTCTCATAAATTTTCTTTATATTCAGATGTTGTAAACAGGGCTCAATTATTAGAGCGAGATAATGAGTATGTGCAACCGAGGGACCACAACCAGGGTCATACCGGTGGCGGCAGTCATCGAAGCAATGAAAACCAACAGGGAGGAAAACATTCGAACAAAAGAGATAACCACTCTGGTGGTAATCGTGGTCGTGATAATAGAAGGAGCGAGTCGGGAGGAGATTTCAAGAAGAGAAGGTACAACAATGATAACGTGAAGACGTCAGCACAAACATCAACTGTTTCTAGGGGAGGAGAACGACCACCGGTCGTATGTTACAAATGTGGGAAAGAGGGACATATCAGCCCAAACTGCCCACAACAATCCAAGGTATGTTATAACTGTGGAAAGGAGGGTCATATAGCTCGAGAGTGTTCTGTAGAAAAACCAAGTTCAGCGGGGATGGTGACTCCAAAAGTTGTCCCGGATAAGTTGAAATCAGCGGTTCCTGGAAGGGCGTTTGTCGTGACTGGCCAAAACGCGAGAAACCCGAACGAGGTGATCACGGGTAAGCTAATCTTGAATTCTTGCGAAGTTTATACTTTACTAGATACCGGTTCTACCCATTCTTTTATCTCTCCTGCTTGTGCTCAACGTTTAAACTTGACTCCGGAGAAATTGGACTTTAACTTATCTGTTGAAACTCCGTTGGGTGAAACCTTCGTTACATCTACAGTTTATAAATCTTGTATGATCCAAGTTGGTACTATCACATTACCTGTTGATCTTATCCCTTTAAAGATACTTGCTTTTGATGTGATTTTAGGAATTGATTGGTTAACCACTCATCATGCTAAAATTGATTGTTTTCGTAAGGTTGTTAGTTTTCATATTCCTAACCAACCTGTCATACGAATTCAAACTACTAAACCACTAAAATCAGTCACTATCATATCAAGCCACAAATCTATTCATTTGTTAAAAAACGGATGTCAAGCTTTCTTAGCCCATGTTATGGATTTGAACAAAGACAAGTCAGATTTGAATAATATTTCTATTGTTAGAGAATTTCCCGATGTATTTCCTGAAGAACTTCCTAGTATACCCCCAGAATGTGAAGTTGAATTCTTTATTGACCTTGAACCCGGTACAAAGCCCATTTCTAAAACTCCATATCGAATGGCTCCTATTGAACTTCAGGAGTTAAAAGTCCAACTACAGGAGTTGTTGGACATCGGTTTTATTCGTCCTAGTACGTCTCCTTGGGGTGCTCCTGTTTTATTCGTAAAGAAGAAAGACGGGAGTATGCGACTTTGTATTGACTATCAAGAATTGAACCATGTCACCATCAAGAATAGGTATCCGCTACCTCGCATTGATGACCTGTTCGACCAGTTACAAGGAACACATTTCTTTTCAAAGATCGACCTTCGTTCTGGATATCATCAGCTGAAGATTAAAACTGAGGATATTCCAAAGACTGCCTTCAGAACTCGGTACAGACATTATGAATTCTTAGTCATGTCTTTTGGATTGACTAATGCTCCTGCTGCCTTCATGGATATGATGAACCGTGTATTCAAAGAATATTTGGATCAGTTCGTTGTTGTCTTTATTGATGACATCCTCATCTATTCCAAAAGCCGTGAAGATCATGAGCGCCATTTGAAGCTGGTATTGCAGAAGCTTCGTGAAAATAAGCTATATGCCAAATTAAAGAAATGCGAGTTCTGGCTTGAGGAAGTAGCATTCCTTGGGCACGTGGTGTAAAAACATGGAGTATCTATCGACCCGGCGAAGATTGAAGCCATATAAAGTTGGGAGCAACCGAAATCGGTAACCGAAGTACGTAGCTTTCTGGGCTTAGCTGGTTATTATCGGAGATTTGTGGAAGGATTTTCTCGAATCGCTACTCCGTTAACTCAGCTGACTCGGAAAGATACAAAATTCGTATGGAGTGAGGAATGCGAGAAGAGTTTTCAAGAACTCAAGAGGAGACTCATTTCGGCACCTGTTCTGACAATACCATCTGGTTCGGATGGATTTGTTATCTACAGCGATGCTTCAGGCAAAGGGTTAGGATGTGTTCTCATGCAACATGAGAAAGTCATAGCCTATGCCTCACGACAACTCAAAGAATATGAGAGAAATTATCCTACTCATGATTTGGAGTTGGCAGCAGTCGTTTTTGCGTTGAAGATCTGGAGACACTACCTGTATGGGGAGAAAGTGGAGATCTATACAGATCATAAAAGCCTCAAATATTTCTTCACCCAAAAGGAACTCAACATGCGGCAGCGACGTTGGCTCGAGCTGTTGAAAGATTACGATCATACCATCCAATATCATCCTGAAAAAGCAAACGTAGTAGCTGACGCATTGAGTAGAAGATCATATGCGGGTACGAGTGCAATGTTGTTAACACAAAGGCCCATTTTGTATGACTTGCAAAGGATGGAGATAGAGATGAAGGTTCTAAGTACCCACATGATGATATCAAATATACGAGTAGAACCAACTTTAATCGATAAAGTTAAAGCTGCTTAAGCTACGGATATGGAGCTGATGCGTATGAAGAAGAAAGTGCAAGAAGGTGCTATTCCAGAAGCAAGAATCGATGAAGAAGGAATACTTCGAGTCAACTCCATACTTTGTGTTCCTAACGATTTTGACTTGAAGTATAGAATAATGATGGAGGCACACAACACACCGTTTGCAATCCATCCTGGGAGTACCAAAATGTATCACGATCTTTGACATACATTTTGGTGGAGCAATATGAAAAGAGAGATCGTGGAGTTTATCTCGAGATGTTTAACTTGTCAACGTGTAAAAGCAGAGCATCAAGTACCAAAAGGTCCATTGCAACCACTTGAGATTCCGAAATGGAAGTGGGAACACATTACTATAGATTTCGTTACAGGTCTTCCCAAGGTTTCTCAAGGCATAGATGCGATTTGGGTTATTGTTGATAGATTAACCAAATCTGCTCATTTCTTACCGATACGTGAGACTTATTCACTTGAACGTCTTGCTAGTATGTACGTGAATGAGATTGTGAGATTGCATGGCATGCCAGTATCCATAGTTTCGGATCGTGACCCAAGATTCACTTCACGATTTTGGGTTAGCTTGCAGAAAGCTATGGGCACGGATTTACGATTCAGTTCGACATACCATCCTCAATCGGACGGACAATCAGAGAAGACTATTCAAACTCTTGAAGATCTATTAAGATTTTGTGTCCTAGATCTCAAAGGGAGTTGGGATAAGTACCTACCATTGGTGGAATTCTCCTACAACAACAGTTATCAGGCGAGCATAGGTATGGCTCCATTCGAGGCGTTGTATGGAAGAAAATGTCGTTCTCCAGTATGCTGGGATGAGGTGGGTGAAGCAACATTGTTGGGACCAGAGTTCGTACGCATTACTACAGAGAAGATCCAAACGATTCGACAACGTATACAAATGGCACAGGATCGACAAAAGAGTTACGCGGATCTTCATCGGAAGGACGTAGAATTTAATATTGGGGATCATGTATTATTACGCGTTGCACCATGGAAGGGAGTTACAAGATTTGGGAAGAGAGAAAAGCTCAATCCAAGATTTGTTGGTCCATTTGAGATTCTTGAGCGAATAGAAAATGTGGCATATAGACTCGCATTACCTCCAAGCATGTCTCGTGTTCATAATGTTTTTCACATATCCATGCTTCGTAAATATGTTAAAGACCCGAACCACATTATTGAGTTAGAACCAGACGAGATAGCTGAAGATTTAACGTACGAGGAGGTACCTGTTAAGATCTTGGATAGGAAAGAGCATGTCCTACGCACGAAGGTTATACCACAAGTTAAGGTTTTGTGGAGAAACCATGCTATTGAAGAAATGACCTGGGAGTTGGAATCAGAAATGAAAGCGAGGTATCCTCACCTTTTTGAAACATCAGGTATGTACGTCAATTTCGAGGACGAAATTTCATAAGGAGGGGAGGTTGTAAGACCCCAACTTATTAATGAATAAAATTAAATTTTCTCTAAATATTATTGTGAATAATAAGGGGTTAATTTGATATAATACTTTGGTTATGGGTGAAATGTGTAAATTTTGCAAAATAAGTAAGTGGTTATAAAATATTCATTGTTGTCAGGGAATATTCGTTTGGTCGTGGAATATTCTTTCTGTCGAGGAATATTCATACGACGGCGCAGCCATTTATGGGCCCCATAACAGAATAACTGTCGGATGAAGAAAACGACAAATTTGAGTTTTTATAAATAACGGCGTAGTTGTTACCGTTAACACTGTTGGAATACCCGGTGGTTAAAATACAGTTGTAAGACCCCAACTTATTAATGAATAAAATCAAAATTTCTCTAAATATTATTGTGAATAATAAGGGGTTAATTTGATATAATGCTTTGGTTATGGGAGAAATGTGCAAATTTTGCAAAATAAGCAAGTGGTTATAAAATATTCATTTTGTCGGGGAATATTCGTTTGGTCGTGGAATATTCTTGCTGTCGGGGAATATTCGTACGACGGCGCAGCTATTTGTGGGCCCCATAACGGAAAGCGATTGGATGAAGAAAACGACAAGTATAAGTTATTTATAAATAACGGCGTAGTTGTTACCGTTAATACTGTTGGAATACCCGGTGGTTAAAATACAGTAGTACACGGTATTGCTCCAATTATTGATTCTTACGTAAGAAGGCACTACTCAATAATTGTTACATTAGTTATTGTTCAATATTTTATTTTATTGATTCAATAATTGTTGCGTTGATATTTTATATTATTGTTGTTTCAATAATTATTGCTGCACAGTATTTTTCATTATCAGATCAATAATTCATATTATTTGAATAATATTATTAGATAACATTATTGGCAATGTCTAGAAAGTTCTGTCTAAGGAGAGGTTTGGTCATCTAATTACACGCCAATAAGGAGAAATCCTTATTGGAAAGCCCCCTCTTTCCTGGGAACGGCCTGGTTGTCATAAATGTGATTCTGTAATATTATTTGTGAATAATTAATTATTGATTCATATGATAAGAAAATATTTATTTTATGTGGATATAAATGAGGGATATATTTTTGTGGTTAAAAATGAAGGAGTTAATGTTGAGGTTTTTATCAGTATTTTTGTCGGAATGGAGGTATTAAAAATCAGGGTTTTTGAGATATTTGTGGGGGTTATAATTTTTAATCCGACCGTTGGATCGTGGTAATTTTTGGATATGTTATACATATATAAGTTGAGTATATGTCTACAAATTTTGAACCGTTAAAAATGAACGTATGATTTATTATGAATTTTACGAGATGACTGGTTCAGAAATTGTTGAATTTTCGGAGTTAATCATTTTGGTGGAAAATTCTAGAATTGGTGGGCCCCACTCTTGGTTGGTGAAGAAATGTGCTGAGATTTTTATTCAAATGTGGTGGGTGAGAATAGTAGCAGGTAAAGCCATCAGGTTGCAGGTTAAGTCTGCTTCGGCGTGCTAACATTTTCCTATAAATAGAGGGCTAAGTTAGAATTGAAAATCACACCAGAAATAAGTTTTCTCTCTTTCTCTCTCTAGATTATTGAGTGTATTTTGTGAGTATTTAGATACTTTGAGAGTTTCTATTCATCAGAGCAAGTTTCTTTCAGCCTTATACCGGTATTCCGACCAGAAGTACTGATATTTTGAGGTAAGGGATATTATTTTCTTCTTAAATGATATTATTTTCTTCAATATCATTATGTTGAAATATTAACATGAGTTTTTATCAAATTTAGAACTTTTTGTGTCGGGATTACTATTCACGTATACATTTCTATTCACGTATACGGCACTATTCACGAATACGGCACTATTCACCGAAAAATAAAATTTTTCCTTTTTGTCCAAGATGTCTATTATGGTTACTATCTTTGATTGTATCTATGTTTTGATCTTTATTTTTGAATTCTGCTTCACAATTGATTATTATGAAGTATTGTTAATCTTGGATAAACTGTTATACGAATCCCTACTATTTGTCCTTCTGTCTCACTGGATTCGTTCTCTTTAAGATATTTTTCATCATCCTCAGTTCTAAATGATGATATTACTGAATATCTTTGGCCTGTAGTGCAAAGATGTATGATTACTTGATGACTATCTTTGGCCTGTAGTGCAAAGATGAACAGGTGTTGAGATGAATATGACTGACAGGTGATACAAATGAATATCTTTGGCCTGTAGTGCAAAGATGAATATTTGGATAAAGATGATTATTAATTGATGTTACAGGGATAAAATATTGATGATGGACTTTTAAATCTTAGAAGATAGTAGAATTCTTTCTCTACTTGACTCTTCTAATGGTTTGCTGTTTCCGCTGCAGTTGTTGATCTAAAACTTGTTGTCGATTATATTCTATCAAATTTTTTCCTGTTGAGGACTAACGATAATTTGATGTATATTATCTTAGTCATAATATTCTTTACTGGGCTAGTTGAGCTCACCCTTTTCCTTTTTGTTCCATTTTTCTTCTCAGGAGGTGAGAACATAGCAGGATCTAGTCGGGGTATGGAGTGATGGTTCTAAAAAGATGTTTTAGCAGTCCTCACTATTTCTGTAAAATAGTGTTTGAATAATTGTAATGAGGATTTATTTGAGTGTGGATATTGTCCAGAAGATAATATTTGTATTTAAACTCACAGTATGTGTTGTCGAATTTTTCACGATAATTGTATTATTGAAGTTGTAGTTTGCTTTCTGTACCATGTATTTAGCGACTCAGAATGGGTGTTGTATACCTATTTTGGGGGCGTCACATCTGTAAGTTGACATATAGTACAGTGACTGAAAAAATATTAAACCCAATAATTATTGATAGATAACATGTAGTAATTATTCAAACTTGTATAGTACTTTTACTAATTTGAATATGAAAGATTTTTTTTTCTATTCCGCTTATAGATATGAATAATTTTAAAATTGAATAGTATTTAATTGATACAAATTTGGATAACACTTATGATAATATGAATTAGGAAAGCTGGAAAAAAATTGTAAGATCCCAACTTATTATAAATAAAATTAATTTTTCTTTATTTATTATTTTGAAATAGTAAGGGTTAATTTGATTAATATAGTTAGTTATGGGTAAAATGCGCAAATATTTCAAATAAGTAAGTGGTTATAAAATATAAATTGTTGTCGGGAAATATTCGTTTGGTCATGGAATATTCTTACTGTCGGAGAATATTCGTACGACGGCGCAACCTTTTGTGGACCCCATAACGGAAAGCGATTAGATGAAAAAAACGATAAGTATAAGTTGTTTATAAATAACGGCGTAGTTGTTACCGTTAATACTGTTAGAATACTCGGTGGTTAAAACACAGTAATACGCGTTGTTGCACAGTAGCACACGATATTGCACCAATTATTGATTCTTACGTAAGAAGGCACTCTTAATAATTATTACAGTAATTACTGTTCAATATTTTATTTTATTGATTCAATAATTGCTGCGTTGATATTTTATATTACTTTTGTTTCAATAATTATCACTACACAATATTTTTCATTATCGGAGCAATAATTCATATTATCTGAATAATATTATTAGATAACATTATTGGCAATGTCTAGAAAGTTCTGTCTAAGGAGAGGTTTGGTCACCTAATTGCGCGCCAGTAAGGAGAAATCCTTATTGGAAAGCTCTCTTTTTCCTGGGAACGGTCTGGTTGTCATTATTGTGATTCTGTAGTATTATTTATGAATAATTAATTATTAATTTATATGATGAGGAAAATATTAATTTTATGTAGATATAGATGAAGAACTTTTTTAAAGTGACAATTATTGAAAATTGATATTTTATCTTTTCTGATAAAATAATATTTTATTATATTATTATAATATAATAATGATGATATTTTTACAATGAATGTGAGATATATGAGTATATGAGTATATGAGGAGGAAGAGTATTTTTGTTGTAAAAGTTGTTTAAAACATGTTAAACATGTCCGTGGGCCCATTTCTTGACTGAAATTTGATTATAGCCTGTAGAATCGTCTGTTTGTGGATTTCGGTCAATTTCTGTTTGGAATTTGAAAAAACTTTCTTCTGCAAAGTTGTAGAGAATTGAATTTCCTATAAAAATTCTCGAAATTCAAATTTTCTGATAAAAAGACTATTTATTATGAATTATTGAAGTTCCAGAGTTCCGAAATAATTAATTTTTGAAAGTTTAAAATTTTTTTAAATAACAAAAACGTTTTTTTCATTATGGTTTGTTCTACATGTGTGTTGAATGGGCTTATTTCAGATTTTCTACATTTGGCTTGAAAATTTATATAAATATATTATTAATTTATTAAATTTTCTGCTTTGGTGTTCTAAGCATTTTCCTATAAACAGGGTGCTTAGGTTAGAATTGAAAATCACAACAGAAACTAAAGATTTCTCTCTCTTTCTCTCTCGATATATTGAGCGTATTCTTGTGAGTATTTTAATACTTTGAGTGTTGCTATACGGTGCAAGTTCAAGTCATAGCCTATATCCAGTGTTTCAACTAGATGTACTGTCTTTACGAGGTAAGGAATGTTATTTTATTCAAAAATGATATTATTTCTTTAATATCATTATGCCAAAATATTGGTTAGAAATTTTTATCAAATTTAAAACTTTTCATGTCGGAGTTACTATTCACGTATACGACACTATTCACGAATACGGCACTATTCACCGAAAAATAAAATTTTTTTATTTTCATCCAAAATATCTATTCTGGATACTAGCTTTGATTGTATCCATGTTTTGATCATTCTTGAATTTTACTCCACTATGCTTATTTATGAGGTATTTTTGGACATGGAATAGCTGAAATACGAATCCTTAATATTTATTCTTTTATTTCATTGGATTCGTTTTCTTTAAAATATTTTTCATCATCCTCAGTCCTAAATGATGATATAACTGAATATCTTTGGCCTGTAGTGCAAAGATGAATGATTTCTGATGAATATTTTTGGCCCGTAGTGCAAAGATGAACAAGTGTTTAGATGAACATGACCAACTGATGAATATCTTTGGCTTGTAGTGCAAAGATGAATATTGATTGATGTTACAGGGATAAAATGTTGATGATGAACTTTTAAATTCATAGATAATAGTAGATTTCATTCTTTACGTAACTCTTCTATGAATTATTATTTTTCGCTGCGAATATTGATTTAAAGCTTGTTGTCTATTGTATTCTATTAGATTTTTTCCTGTTGAGGACTAACGATAATTTGTTCTATATTATCTTAGTCATAATGTTCTTTACTGGGCTAGTTGAGCTCACCCTTTTCCTTTTGTTCCATTTTTCTTCTCAGGAGGCGAGAATATAGCGAGTACTAGTCGGGGTATGGAATGAAGGTTCTAGAAAGTCGTTTTAGTAGTCCTCACCATTTTTGTATAATAATGTATCAATACTTGTATTTAAAGTCACAGTTTTTATGTTGTATTAAAAAAGTTGTAGTTGTATCTGTACCATGTATTTTGACTACTCAGAATGGGTGTTGTATACCTATTTTGGGGGTGTCACAAAAATGGTGAAACAAAACCAAACCAAGTTTGTGTTTTTAATTATACAAGTTCACCAATCCTGTGTGAAACACGGGTGACAAATAATAATTTAAAAAAATAATTGTGATTTTGATAACATAGTTGTAGTTATTAAATAGTTAAATATTTATTCAAATAACTAATGATTGAATTATATATTGAAAGTTCTTTCAATCAATTTTTAAGCTAAAAATTTGAATGAATTATTATAGATTTATTTATTTTGTTAGAAATAAAGTAATTGAAAGGTAACCACCAAAATAAATGGTGGAGCCTTAAAAGGCTTTAAGTTGCTTTAATACAACTTTAAGTTGTTTTAAGAAGAAGGTTAGCTTATGGTGGGTGTGTGTGTGTGTGTGTGTGTGTATTTGATATCATATATAGAGAGAAGTGTGGGAATAAGCTTGTAACACGACACGAATCTCTACCTAATTTTGGAAAAGAAATTCTCTCAACTCACTGTAAGTATTGCTTCATTACAAATAAATTTGAGCCTACAAAAAATATATATAGTAATTTAATTTCTTACGTAATTATATATTTATATAGATGTCGAACCTTACAAAACTTGAAGTGACATCTCGGGTAAGAATTATCTGTCATGGACCCTTGATGCTGAGATTCACCTAGAGGTAAAGAATCTTGGAGATACAATTAAGGTTGACAATTATGCATCCCTGCAGGATCGTACAAAATCAATGATTTTTATTCGCCATCATCTCCATGAAGAATTAAAATCTGAGTACCTTATTGTAGAAGATCCTTTTGTCTTATGGAATGATTTAAAAGAAAGATATGAGAATTAAAAATCTATAATCCTCCCAAAAGCTCACTATAATTGGTTGAACCTGAGGTTGCAAGATTTTCAAAGTGTGAGTGAGTACAATTATGCACTTTTTAAAATAAACTCACTATTAAAATTATGTTGGGAGAAAATCACTGATGAAGATATGTTAGAGAAAACATTTACTACATTTCATGCCTCGAATATGCTCATGCACCAACAATATCGAGAGCGTAAGTTCACAAAATATTTTGAACTAATATCTTGTCTTCTAGTGGCTAAACAAAATAATGAGCTTTTGTTGAAAAACCACCAATCTGGCCCGACCGGTTCTTCTCCATTCCCTGAAGCGAATGGAACTTCATTTGATAAACACAGGGGAAATTATGTTCGTGGTCCTGATCATGGGCATGGGCATGGTTGTTATCGTGGGCGTGGTCGTTATCATAAGCGTGGAAGGAACAATCAATATAGAGAGGATCATACTCATAATTTTTCAAAAGGGAATAACACACATTACCATCAGAAGAATCAAAATGACAAGGGTTTACAAATTAAACCATCAAATGGTCATGCAAATAAGTGCTATAGGTGTGGAATGGAAGGTCATTGGTCACGTACCTATCGTACCTCTAAACATTTGGTAGAGTTGTATCAAGCCTTCATAAAAGAAAAGGGAAAAGGAATTGAAACAAAATTTGTTGATCATAATGATGTTTAAGATTCCATAATTGATCTTCCAAATGGAGTGGGTATGACTTATCTTGATACCCCTAATTTCTATGAAAACGTTGATGGAAAATTTGACAATTTGATTGGTGTTGGAAATGTCCATACCAATTAACTATGTTTCTTTTATTATATTATGGAATTATTTTTATCTTGATATGTTTAAAGTAATAAAGTTTAATTTATGTTTTGTATATATGAAGATGCATCGGTTCAACCGGTAAAATCAATTTCAAGATGACTAGGGAAGATTTTTGTCTAGCGGACAGTGCAACAACTCATACGATCCTTAAAGATAAATTTTTTTTCAAAATTTAAAATTATGCAAAGCCAATGTCAATATCATATCAGGTGCATCAAACTTAATTGAAGGTTCTGGAAGAGCGATTATAATGTAGCCAAAGGGCACAAAACTTTGTATTGATGATGCTTTGTATTTTTCTAAATCAGGCAGAAATTTACTTAGCTTTAAGGATATACGTTATAATGGTTATCATATTGAAACTAATAACGAAGGCAGTGAAGAATTTCTTTATATTACTTCAATAGTATCAGGCCAGAAGCTCATACTTGAAAAACTGCATATTTTCTCTTCTGGTTATATTATATTACAATGAGAACAATTGAAACAAATGTTGCAATACATCAGAAGTGTTCGAACCCAAAGGTTTTTATGTTTTGGCGTGATCATCTTGGTCATCCAGGATCTATAATGATGCATCGAATTATTGATAACTCCTACGGACATCCCTTAAAGAACCAGCAGATTCTTTTAACTACTGATTATTCATGTAGTGCATATTCTCAAGATAAATTAATTTCCAAATCATCACAATCAAAGATTGTTTTCGAGTGCCCATCTTTCTTAGAAAGAATTTAGGGTGATATATGTGGACCAATGCACCCATCTTATGGTCCATTCAAGTATTTTATGGTTTTAATTGATGCATCAACCAGATGGTCACATGTATGTTTACTTTCTACTAGAAATATTACATTTGCTAGACTTCTTGCTTAAATAATTAGGTTAAGAGTACAATTTCCTGATTATCCAATTAGGAAAATTCATTTATATAATGCTGGTGAATTCACATATCAAGCTTTTGATGATTATTGCATTTCAATTGGAATTGATGTTGAATATCATGTTGTCCATACACATACTCAAAATGGTTTAGTTGAATCTCTTATCAAGAGACTTCAAATTATTACATTTGCTAATGAAATCAAAATTATCAGTTTCTTCTTGGGGTCATGCTATTTTACATGTTGCATCATTAGTTCGCATTAGGCCGACTGCTTATCATAAATTCTCACCATTGCAACTTGATTTGCCAACAACCAAATATCACATTTGGTTGTTCTGTATATGTACCTATTACACCCCCCACAACGCACAAAGATGGGTCCTCAACATAGACTTGGAATTTATACTGGTTTTGATTCCCCTTCTATCATTAGATATCTTGAACCTCTAATTGGTGATTTTTTAAGGCACATTTTGAGGTTTGCCATTTTAATGAAACAATCTTCCCACAATTAGGGGGAAAAAAATTGTTGCCTAAAACACAACGTAAGATTAATCGTTGCCTGAAGCACGATGTGAGATTATTTGGAATGTTTCGATGTTATCTCATCTTGATCTTCATACAAATCAATGTAAACTATAAGTTCAAAGGATTATTCATTTGCAAGGAATTGTAAATCAATTACTAGACGTATTCACCGACAATAGGAAAATAGTGAAATCTTACATTCCAGCTGTTAATATTCCAGCACGGATTGAAGTCCTTGTATGACAATCAGTTAATACAGTAGCAAATGAATCAAAGCCACACCTGAAGCATGGAAGACCGATCGGTGTTAAAGATAAAATTTCGCAGAAGAGAAAAGTACAAGAAAAACAAGTTGCAGCCTATAAAGAGGCTAAACCCATGAAACATATCACAAAAATAATTGATCTATCCAAAACTTATGAAAAAAAATCTCCTAAAAATAAAATTCTTGAAGAGTTATCCCCTAAAAAGGATGAGTTGTCCCCTGAAAAGAATCAGGTACCTGAAAATAACGAGATCTCGATACATTATGTACATACAGGAGAAGTATTGGATAGAAAATAAATTGTTGTCGATAACATATTTTTATACAAAGTTGCCCTCGATATTGCCAGAAGTAATGATCATGAATATGAACCATAAACTGTAGATAAATGTCAACGTAGAAATGATTAGCCAATGTGGAAAGAGGCAATTCAAGCATAATTAAATTCACTAAGTAAACGTGAAGTTTTTGGACCTGTAGTTCGAACACCTAAAGGAGTAATGCCTGTTGGATACAAATTGGTATTTGTACGTAAACGAAATGAGAAAAATGAAATTATAAGGTCTAAAGCGCGACTTGTAGCACGAGGTTTATCGCAGAGACTTGGTATTGATTATGAAGAAACATATGATCTTGTAATGGACGCAATTACATTCAAATTTTTAGTTAGCTTGGTAGCAAAAGAAAATTTGAATATGCGATTAATGGATGTTGTTACAACATATCTGTATGGATCATTAGATAATGATATTTACATGAAAATCCCTGAAGGTTATAAAATGCTTGAAGCATATAATTCTACATCTCGAAGTATGTATTTTATCAAGATACAAAGATCCTTATATAGGTTAAAGCAATCCGGATGCATGCAGTATAATTGGCTCAGTGAATATCTTTTGAAAGAAGGATTTGAGAATAATCTAATTTGTCCATGTGTTTTTATCAAGAAATCAGAATTGCTATTGTTGTAGTATATGTTGATGATCTAAATCTTACAGGGAGTCTAGAAGAGTTAACAAAAATAGCAAATTATTTAAAAAATGAATTTGAGATAAAAGATCTTGGTAAGACAAAATTTTGTCTTGACCTTCAAATTGGAACTCTTATTCATCAATTAACATACATAAAAAAAGTTCTAAAGCAATTTTTCATTTAAAAAATATTCAGAAACTTTTAAATTTAAACAATATTCAGAAACTTCCAAAAATGTTTTAAATTTAAACAATATTCAAAAACTTCAATAATTCATAATAAATAGCCCTTTTATCAGAAAAATACGAATTTTATGTCCATTCTATAGGAAATTTAATTCTCTACAACTTTGTAGAAGAAAATTTTTTCAAATTCCAAACAGAAAATGACCAAAATCCAGATACTGATGATTTTTATTACCTTCATTCCGATAAAATACTGATAAAACACCTCAGCATTAATTCCTTCATTTATATCCACATAAAATAAATATTTTCTTATCATATAAATCAATAATTAATTATTCACAAATAATATTATAGAATCACAATAATGACAACCAAGTCGTTCTCAAGAAAGAAGGGGCTTTCCGATAAAGATTTCTCCTTACTGCACGCAATTAGGTGACCAAACCCCTTTCCTAGACAGAACTTTCTTAGATATTGTCAATAATGCTATTTAATAATATTATTCAAATAATATGAATTATTGATCAGATAATGAGAAATACTGTGCAGTGACAATTATTGAAACAACAATAATATAAAATGTAAGACCCCGAATTTTATGAAATGAAAGTATTTAATTTTCTTATAATTATTATTCTATTTAATGGTTAAATTGATAAAGGGTTAAAGTTAAGGGTGATATGTGAAAATTTTGCAAAGTAAGCAAGTTGATATTCGTTGTGTCGGAAAATATTCGTTTGGTCGGGGAATATTCTTTTTATCAGGAAATATCCGTACGACGACACCATCATTAGTGGACCCCACAACGGAATAACTGTCAGAGTTAAAAAATGACAGACATATCTTTTTATAAAAATAACGGTGAAATTTTTACCGTTAAACTGTTGAAATACCCGGCGGTAAAAGAACAGTAATACGCGTGGTTGTATAGTAGCACACGGTATTGATTATTGATGCTTACGTAAGAAGTCACTCAGTTATACTCAATTATTGCTATAGTAATTGCTGCATAGTATCTCACGTTATTTGATTCAATTATTGTCACAGTATCATCTGCATAATATTTTATATTATTTAATCAATAATTGAGACGACAAAGTTATTCATATTATTATTTGCAATATTAATGATGCCTAGAAAGTTCTGTCGAGGAGAGGTTTGGTCACCTAATTGCGTGCCAATAGGGAGAAATCCTTATCGGAAAGCCCCCTCTTTCCTGGGAATGATCTGGTTGTTAAATATTGTGAGTTATAATATTAATGATGAATAATTATTAATAGATTAAAAATGTATTTATTAAGGATGAGTGATTTGTGGTAATTATTTATTCAATTTTTGATATAAATAGAGGGGTTTGTTATAAGTTTGGCTTATTATTTCATACGGAGATGTGCTAATTTTTCAGACTGTTGGTTGAAGTTATAATAGTAAATCAATATGGATCGCTGGTTTAAAGTTTTAATAGTAAATCAGTTTGGACCGTTGCTATAAGTTTTAATAGTAAATCAATATGGACCGTCCGTTTAAAAGTGAATTAATCTGGGCCATTCATGAATTAGTTACTATTCAATCCTTTTTTCTATAAATAGAAGCTCATTCCTTCATTATTTCTTACGAATTCACTGAAACTCTAGAGAGAGAAACTATAAAAAGTAAGAAGAAGAGTATTCTGCTACTACCCTACTTCAGTATTCACTTTTCTATTAAGGTAAGGGGTGTTATTCATTTCATATTCGCTTAAGATATTATTTTTCGTATTCGTAAGGAATATTATCTTCGTTCAATACTCGTAAGGGGTATTATTTCTTTCGTATTCATGAAGAGAGTTATTTTCTTTCAATACTCGTAAGGGTTGTTATTCCATTATTTATTATTCTGTGGAAATAACCTGTCTACGCGGACTACCACATGCATGGTGAAATCTTTTGTTATTTCATTCTTTATTATTCTGTGGGAATAACCTGTCTACGCGGACTATCGCATGCATGGTGAAATCTATTGTTATTCTATTTTTTATTATTCTGTGGGAATAACCTGTCTACGCGGATTACCGCATACCTGGTGAATAACCCTTCGTATTCAATTGTTATTAAATTGTGAAAATGAACTGTCTACGTGAACTACCGCATGACAGGTAAAAATTTATTTGCAGTTTCGTATATTATTTCTTTTCATATTCTTAAATCTAAACTTACTATGGTAAGTATTGCTTCTATAATTCCTAAAATTAGTGGAATATCCTTGAGTTTTGCGCTTCATCCAGTATCGTTTCATTGAAATATTGATCTGAACTTTCTTATTAAATATCAATATTTTCACCCGGGGTACTATTCATGGGGTACTATTCACTCGAATATTATTCACCCGAGAATTCGGGATACTTTTCATACCGAGTTACTATTTACGGGTTACTATTCACTCAGGTACTATTCACTCGGGTATTAATCACTCAGGTATTCGGGGCATTTTTCATGTCGGGATAGTATTCCCGAAGTACTATTCACGGGGTACTATTCAGTCGAGTACTATTCACCCAGAGTACTATTCATGACAAAAATTGATTTCTTTTCGGTCCAAATTATTTTTGATACAATATTATTCTTAAATTTTACTCCGCAAGGCAGTATCATGTTGACAATTTGGACATTATTGAATTCTGGACAAATTAAATTATAAATCTTTAAAAATTTATCCTTTGTTTTCTTTCAATTGAATTCTTATATCATTGTCATCATCCTCATGCTTATATTGTGATAAAAGTCATCTGTGGCTTACGTGCATAGATGTACTATTGATTGATATAATTATGACTAGGAATTATTTGGTATAATCATGATCGTAATGTTACAAATGATGTGGTAAAAGTCCTCATTGGCCCGTAGTGCATTGATGGACAGTTATTGGTATGATCATAACCATTGATAAAAACACGAATATCCTTGGCCCGTAGTGCATGGATAATTCGTGGTCGTGATACTAATGAATATCCTTGGCCGTAGTATAGGAATGATTTGATGATATAGATTAATTATTAAGTTGAGTCTCAGCGATAAAATTGATGATAAACTTTTTAAATCATAGAAGATAGTAGATATCATACTCTACTTGACTCTTCTAATGGATTGTTTGTTCCGCTGTAGTTAAACTTGATGTTTATTATATTTTTATCAGTTTAACGTTGTTGAAGGCTAACAATAATTTATTCTGCATTATCTTAGTCATAATATTTCTTACTAGGATAGTTGAGCTCACCCTTTACTTTCATTGTTCTTTTTAGGAAATGAGAATATAGCTGGGACTAGTCGGGGAACGGAGTGATGATTCAGATGTTTGCATTAGTAGTCCTCACTATTCTGTGAAATAGTGTGATAATAAATGAGGACTTATTTTAAGTTTGAATACTGTCTAGAAGACAATATTTGTATTAAAACTCACAGCTCATGTTGTATATTTAAGTTTGTATTTGTATTCTGTACAATATATTTGGCGACTCAGAATAGGTGATGTATACCTATTTTGGGGGCGTCACATAAAATATCAATGTAACAATTATTGAACCAATAAAATAGAATATTAAACAGTAATTACTGTAGCAATTATTGAGTAGTGCCTTCTTACGTAAGAATCAATAATCTAAAAATACTGTGCAATACCGTGTGCTACTGTGCAACTACGCGTATTACTGTACTTTAACCACCGGGTATTCCAACAGTGTTACCGGTAACAACTACGCCGTTATTTGTAAAAAACTCAAACTTGTCGTTTTCTTCATCCGACCGTTTTCGTTATAGGGCCCACAAATGGCTGCGCCGTTGTACGAATATTTCCCGAGAACAAGAATATTCCACGACCAAACGAATATTCCCCGACAACAATGAATATTTTATAACCACTTGCTTATTTTGTAAAATTTGTACATTTCACCCATAACTAAAGCATTATATCAAATTAACACCTTATTATTCAAAATAATAATTAGAGAAAATTTAATTTTATTTATAAAAAGTTGGGATCTTACAACCTCCCCTCCTTATGAAATTTCGTCCTCGAAATTGACGTATGTACCTGGTATTTCGAAAAGGTGAGGGTACCTCGCTTTCATTTTTGATTCCAACTCACAGGTCATTTCCTCAATAGCATGGTTCCTCCACAAAACTTTGACTTGTGGTATAACTTTTGTGCGTAGGACATGCTCTTTCCTATCTAAGATCTTGACAGGTACCTCCTCGTACGTTAAATCTTCGGCTATGTCGTCTGGTTCTAACTCAATAATGTGGTTTGGGTCTTTCACATATTTACGAAGCATAGATATGTGAAAAATATTATGAACACGAGACATGGTTGGAGGTAATGCGAGTGTATAGGCCACATTTCTTATTTGGTCAAGAATCTCAAATGGACCAACAAATCGTGGATTGAGTTTTCCACTCTTTCCGAATCTTGTAACTCCCTTCCATGGAGTAATACGTAACAATACATGATTCCCAATATTAAATTTCACGTCCTTTCGATGAAGATCCACATAACTCTTTTGTCGATCTTGTGCCGTTTGTATATGTTGTCGGATCATTTGGATCTTCTCTGTAGTCATACGTACCAATTCTGGTCCCAACAACGTTGCTTCTCCCACCTCATCCCAACATACTAGAGAGCAACACTTTCGTCCATACAATGCTTAGAATGGATCCACACCTATACTTGCTTGATAACTGTTGTTGTAGCTAAATTCCACCAATGGCAAGTACGTATCCCAACTTCCTTTGAAATCTAGGACACAGAATCTTAATAGATCTTTAAGAGTTTGAATAGTCCTTTCTGATTGCTCGTCCATTTGAGGATGGTATGCCGAACTGAATCGTAAATCCGTACCCATAGCTTTCTGCAAACTAACCTAAAATTGTGAAATAAATCTTGGGTCATGATCCGAAACTATGGATATTGGCATGCCATGCAATCTCACAATCTCATTCACGTATATACGAGCAAGACGTTCAAGGGAATAAGTCTCCCGTATCGATAAGAAATGAGCAGACTTGGTTAATCTATCAACAATAACCTAAATCGCATTTATTCCTTGAGAAACCTTGGGAAGACCCGTAACGAAATCCATGGTAATGTGTTCCCACTTCCATTTCAGAATCTCAAGTGGTTGCAATGGACCCTTTGACACTTGATGCTCCGCCTTTACACGTTGACAAGTTAAACACCTCGAGATAAACTCTGCGATCTCTCTCTTCATATTATTCCACCAAAATGTATAACGAAGATCATGATACATTTTTGTACTCTCGGGATGGATTGCAAACGGTGTGTTGTGTGCCTCTCCATCATGATTCTATGCTTCAAGTCAGAATCATTAGGAATGCAAAGTCTGAAATTGACTCGAAGTATTCCTTCTTCATCGATTCTTGCTTCTGGAATAATACCTTCTTGTACTTTCTTTTTCATACGTATCATCTCCGGGTCAGTGGCTTGAGCAGTTTTAACTTTATCGATTAAAGTCGGTTCTACTCGTATATTTGATATCATCACGTGGGTACTTAGAGTGTAAGACCCCAACTTTTATAAATAAAGATGAATTTTCTATAAATATCATTTTTGAATATTATGGAGTTAATTTGATATAATATTATAGTTGTGGGTAATATTTATAAATTTTGCAAAGTACGCAAGTTGTTATATAATATTCGATTGGTCGGGGAATATTCGTTTTAATAGGGAATATTCGTACAACGACACAATCATTGGTGTACCCCACAACGGAATTATTGTCAGATTGAGAAAACGACAAAAATATTTTATTAAAAATAACGGCGGAAGTTTTACCATTGTTACTGTTGAACTACTCGGTAGTAAAAGTACAGTAATACGTGTGGTTGCATAGTAGCACACAGTATTGATTATTAATGCTTATGTGAGAAGTCACTCAGTTTAATTCAATTATTGTCAGTTAATAATATGAATTATTTAGCGATAATGACATTTTGTTTTATTCGTATTATTAACGTAATAAAACAGAAACATCTTTTTATATAAAACAGAATACTTTATTAAAGTTATTCTATAAATAGAATATATTATATTTTATTTAAAAGATTTTTCTTTAAATATGGACCGTCAGATTAAAGTAATCAATCTGGACCGTTCATGGATTAGTTACTATGCATTCTATTTTTCTATAAATAGCAGCTCATTCCTTCATTATTTCTTACGAATTCACTGAACTCTAGAGAGAGAAACTATAGAGAGAAACTATAGAGAGAGAGAAGAAGAGTATTCTGCTACTTAACTACTTCCTTATTTCAACTCTTCTTTAAAACGGTAAGGGGTGTTATTCTTTCTTATTCATGAAGAGAAATGATGTTATTCCATTTCTTATTATTCTGTTGGAATAACCTGTATACGCGGTCTACCCTATACTTGGTGACATTCTTCTATTATTCTGTTGGAACATCCTGTCTGTGTGTTTTACACCGGACCTGGTTCCGTTTTTGTTATTATTCTGTTGGAACATCCTGTCTGTGTGTTTTACACCGGACCTGGTTCCTTCTTGTTATTATTTTGTTAGAACATCCTGTCTGTGTGTTTTATACCGGACCTGGTTCCATTATTTATTATTCTGTCAGAATATCCTGTCTGTGCGTTTACGCCGGACCTGGTTCCATTATTTATTATTCTGTCGGAATATCCTGTCTGTGCGTTTACGCCGGACCTGGTTCCATTATTTATTATTCTGTTGGAATAACCTGTTTGTGCGGTCTATCGCATGCATGGTGATTTCTTTTGTTATTCCATTCTTTATTGTACTCAGTTGGTTAAGTTTTGACTTCTATACTCTATGAAATTTGTGGAATATCTTTGATAATTGCGTTTCATCCAGTATCTTTTCATGAAAATATTCTTCTAAGCATTCTTGAATTTTACTCCACAAAGCAGTATCATGTTGACAATTTGGACGTTGTTAATTCTTGGATAAATTAATTCTTGAACTTGTTTTATTGAATTCTTATATCATTGTCATCATCCTCATGTTTATAAAATGTTAAAAGTCATCTGTGGCATGTAGTGCATAGATGGACTTGGTATGATTATGACCAGGGATTATTCGGTATAATCATGACCGTAATGTTACAAATGATGTGGTAAAAGTCCTCATTGGCCCGTAGTGCATTGATGGACAGTTGTTGGCATGATCATGACCATTAATGAATACACGAATATCCTTGGCCGTAGTGCAGGGGTGATTCGATGATGTGGATTATTTTATTAAGCTGAGTCACAGCGATAACAGTGTTGAAAAACCTTTTAAATCATAAAAGATAGTAGAGTTTATTTTCTACTTGACTCTTTTAATGGATTGCTTGTTCCGCTGCAGTTAAACTTGATGTCTATTATATTTTATCAGTTTAACATTGTTGAAGGCTAATGATAATTTATTCTGCATTATCTTAGTCATAATATTTCTTACTGGGCTAGTTGAGCTCACCCTTTCTTTCACTGTTCTCTTCAGGAAATGAGAACGTAGCTGGGGCAAGTCGGGGAACGGAGTGATGGTTCGAATGATAGTATTAGTTAGTAGTCCTCACTATTCTATGTAATAGTGTGTTAATAAATGTAATGAGGACTCCTTTTGAGTATGAATACTCTCTAGAAGATAATATTTGTATTCAAACTCACAGTTTATGTTTTGTCGTATTGTACACGACAGTTGTATTAGTAAGTTGTATTTGTATTCTGTACTATGTATCTGACGACCCAAGATGGGTGATGTATACCTAATTTTGGGGGCGTCACAGTTGGTATCAGAGCTTAGGGATATGATCCCTGGCTAAGATGTGAGAATAGAACTAGGAGGGGAGAGACGGGGAATTCCTTCGCTAGTATGACCTACCTAAGTTTATTTGCATGGTATTTAATTGGTCGGTCATAATATAAGGATAATATATGACATATCAATTAATTTTTATTTTGTGGCAGTATCTGAAAATGGCATCTGAGAATGTTGAGAATAGCAATGGAGCACAGGCGACTGTTGATTCACCACATATCAATAATCAGGATAATGTGCATCAGGAAGGTGACAATCCTCATGCAAACAACAACACTGACCAAATGATGAATGATCAAATGTTCAGAGGCTTTATGCAATTCATGCAACAACAGGTGAAAGCGGCTCCTGTCCACAACGTAGGTGGAAATACTGGAAACTCTCAGGCGGTCACCGCTAAACAGTTTAAGGAGCTGGGACCACCGGAGTTTAAGGGAGAACCCAAACCACTTGTAGCTGAAACATGGATAAAGCAGATCACCAAGATATTTGATGTCTTGGGTTGCTCCGAGGAGCAAAAGGTTCCCTTTGCCGCCTTTATGTTGCGAGGAGAGGCAGATTACTGGTGGGAATCGATAAAGCGTACTCAACCTGCCGCACTGAAGATGTCTTGGGAGAAGTTCCAAGAGCTGTTTAACGACAAATACTTTCCCGAGAGTATTCGTCACATGAAGGAGGTGAAGTTCATCAAATTGGAGCAGAATAATATGACCGTGTCGCAGTACGAGGCAAAATTTGCGGAGTTATCCCGGTTTGCGTCCCACCTGGTGGATAATGAAGAAAGAATGACGCGGATATTTTTAAGAGGTTTGAAGCCGGAGATACGTCAACATCTTGTTTCTCATAAACTGTGTTTGTATTCAGATGTTGTAAATAGGGCTCAGTTGGTGGAGCGCGATAACGAGACAACGCAACCAAAAGAGAGCAGCCGACAAAATGATAATACCAGTGAAAGCAGTCATCGAAGCGGTGACAACAAGCGTGGAGGGAATCAACAGGCCAGAAATGGTAACCACTTCGGTGGTAATCAGGGCCAAAACAATAAGAATGGACATTTCAAGAAGAGGAGATTCAACAATGATGGAAAGACGTCAGCACCAGCACCTGTCGTTAAGGAAGGAGAACGACCACCTATCATATGTTTCAAATGCGGAGGGGAGGGGCACATCAGTCCAAACTGCGCGATGCCGTCCAAAGCATGTTATAATTGTGGAAGAGAAGGTCATTTAGCCCGATTTTGTCGTTTACCGAAGACAAATTCAGCTAGGATGGAGGCACCAAAGGCCGTCCCAGAAAAGTCAAAACCGGTTGTGCAAGGGAGAGCGTTTGTTGTGAACTCCCAGAAAGCAAGGAACCCGAATGAGGTCATCACGGGTAAGCTTATCATAAACTCTAACGAAGTCTATACTTTATTTGATACCGGTTCTACCCATTCTTTTATTTCTCCTACTTGCGCTCATCGATTAAATTTGATTCCGGAGAAATTAGACTTTGACTTATCTGTGGAAACTCCATTGGGAGAAACCTTCATTACATCCACTGTTTATAAGTCTTGTTTGGTTCAAGTTGGTACCCACACATTACCTGTCGATCTTATTTCATTAAAAATACTTGCATTTGACGTGATTCTAGGGATTGATTGGTTAACTACTCATCATGCAAAAATTGATTGTTTTCGTAAGGTTGTTAGCTTTCATATTCCTAATCGACCTATTATGCGAATTCAAGCAACCAAACCATTAAAATCAATCGCTGTCATCTCAAGCCATAAAGCTATTCGTTTATTGAAAAACGGATGTCAAGCTTTCTTAGCTCATGTCACGGATCTAAACAAAAATACGTCAGTTTTGAATGATATTTCTATTGTTAATAAATTCCCTGACGTATTCCTTGAAGAACTTCCTGGCCTACCCCCAGAGCGTGAAATTGAATTTTGTATCGACCTTGAACCCGGTACAAAACCCATTTCCAAAGCCCCATATCGAATGGCTCCTATTGAACTTCAGGAGTTAAAGATCCAACTGCAGGAATTGTTAGACATTGGCTTTATTCGTCCTAGTACTTCTCCTTGGGGTGCTCCTGTTCTATTCGTGAAGAAGAAAGATGGAAGTATGCGACTTTGTATTGATTATCGGGAGTTGAATCATGTCACCATCAAAAATAGGTACCCATTGCCACGTATTGATGACCTATTTGACCAGTTGCAAGGAGCACAATTCTTTTCAAAGATCGATCTTCGTTCTGGATATCATCAGCTGAAGGTTAGAACTGAGGATATTCCAAAGACGGCTTTTAGAACTCGGTACGGGCATTATGAATTCTTAGTCATGTCTTTTGGATTGACTAATGCTCCTGCTGCCTTCATGGATATGATGAACCGGGTATTCAAGGAATATTTGGATCACTTTGTGGTCGTCTTTATTGATGACATCCTTATTTATTCTAAAAGCCGTGAAGATCATGAGCAACACTTGAGGCTGGTACTCCAAAAGCTTCGTGAATACAAGCTTTATGCCAAGTTGAAGAAATGCGAGTTCTGGCTGGAGGAGGTAGCATTCCTTGGGCACGTAGTATCAAGTCGTGGAATATCGGTTGACCCGGCAAAGATTGAAGCTATTCAAAGCTGGGAGCAACCTAAATCAGTGACCGAGGTACGTAGCTTTCTTGGTTTAGCTGGTTATTATCGGAGATTCGTGGAAGGATTTTCTCGAATCGCTACTCCATTAACTCAGCTGACTCGGAAAGATACAAAGTTTGGTTGGAGCGAAGAATGTGAGCAGAGTTTTCAAGAACTCAAGAGGAGACTCATTTCAGCACCTGTTCTAACAATACCATCTGGCTCGGAGGGATTTGTCATCTACAGTGATGCTTCGAGCAAAGGGTTGGGATGTGTTCTCATGCAACATGGAAAAGTCATAGCCTATGCATCAAGACAACTCAAGAAATATGAGAGGAATTATCCTACTCATGATCTAGAGTTGGCAGCTGTTGTCTTTGCACTTAAAATTTGGAGGCATTACTTGTATGGGGAGAAGGTGGAGATCTTTACGGATCATAAAAGCCTCAAATATTTTTTCACTCAAAAGGAACTCAACATGCGACAACGACGTTGGCTTGAACTGTTGAAAGATTATGATCATACCATTCAATACCATCCTGGAAAAGCGAACGTGGTAGCTGACGCATTGAGTAGAAGATCATATGCAAGTACGAGTGCGATATTGTCAACACAAAGGCCCATTTTGTGTGACTTGCAAAGGATGGAGATAGAGTTAAAGACTCCAGGGACCCATGTGATGATGGCGAATATACGAGTAGAACCGACTTTAATCGATAAAGTTAAAGCTGCTCAAGCTACAGACCTGGAGCTGATGCGTATAAGGAAGAAAGTGCAAGAAGGTGCTATGCCGGAAGCAAGAATCGATGAAGAAGGAATACTTCGAGTCAACTCCAGACTTTGTGTTCCTAACAACCCTGATTTAAAGTATGAAATCATGATGGAGGCGCACAACACACCGTTTGCAATCCATCCTGGAAGTACCAAAATGTATCATGATCTTCGTCATACATTTTGGTGGAGCAATATGAAGAGAGAGATAGCGTTGTTTATCTCAAGGTGTCTAACTTGTCAACGAGTCAAAGCGGAGAATCAAGTACCAAAAGGTCCATTGCAACCACTTGAAATTCCAGAATGGAAGTGGGAGCACATTATCATGGATTTCGTTACCGGTCTTCCTAGGGTTTCTCAAGGTATTGATGCGATTTGGGTCATTGTTGATAGATTGACCAAGTCTGCTCATTTCTTACCGATACGAGAAACTTATACACTTGAACGTCTTGCTCGTATGTACATAAACGAGATTGTAAGACTGCATGGTATGCCAGTATCCATAGTTTCTGATCGAGACCCAAGATTCACTTCACGATTTTGGGTTAGTTTACAAAAAGCTATGGGCACGGAGTTACGATTTAGTTCAGCATATCATCCTCAGACGGACGGACAATCAGAGGGGACTATTCAAACTCTTGAAGATCTATTAAGACTCTGTGTCTTTGACTTCAAGGGAAGTTGGGACAAGTTCTTACCATTGGTGGAGTTTTCCTACAACAATAGTTATCAAGCAAGTATTGGCATGACTCTATTCGAAGCATTGTATGGAAGAAAATGTCGTTCTCCAGTATGCTGGGATGAGGTGGGCGAAGCAACGTTGTTGGGACCGGAGTTGGTACGTATGACTACAGAAAAGATTCAAACGATCCGACAACGTATAAAAACCTCACAAGATCGACAAAAGAGTTATGCTGATCTTCATCGAAAGGACGTTGAATTTGATGTAGGAGATCATGTGTTCTTACGTGTTGCTCCATGGAAAGGAGTTACGAGATTTGAAAAGAGAGGAAAGCTCAATCCTCGATTCATCGGTCCATTTTTAATCCTCGATCGAGTAGGAACTGTGGCTTATAGACTCGCTTTACCGCCAAGTATGTCTCGTGTTCATAACGTTTTTCACATATCCATGTTACGCAAATATGTGGAAGACCCGAACCACATTATTGAGTTAGAAACGGACGAAATAGCGGAGGATTTGACGTATGAAGAAGTTCCTGTTCAAATCTTGGATAAGAAGGAACATATTCTACGCTCCAAGGTTATACCTCAAGTCAAAGTTTTGTGGAGAAACCACGATGTTGAGGAAATGACTTGGGAGTTAGAATCTGAAATGAAATCAAGGTATCCTTACCTCTTCGACATACCAGGTACGTACCCTAATTTCGAGGGCGAAATTTCATAAGAAGGGGAGGTTGTAAGACCCCAACTTTTATAAATAAAGATGAATTTTCTATAAATATCATTTTTGAATATTATGGAGTTAATTTGATATAATGTTATAGTTGTGGGTAATATTTATAAATTTTGCAAAGTACGCAAGTTGTTATATAATATTCGATTGGTCGGGGAATATTCGTTTTAATAGGAAATATTCGTACAACGACACAATCATTGGTGGACCCCACAACGGAATTATTTTCGGATTGAGAAAACGACAAAAATATTTTATTAAAAATAACGGCTGAAGTTTTACCATTGTTACTGTTGAACTACTCGGTAGTAAAAGTACAGTAATACGTGTGGTTGCATAGTAGCACACGGTATTGATTATTAATGCTTATGTGAGAAGTCACTCAGTTTGATTCAATTATTGTCAGTTAATAATATGAATTATTTAGCGATAATGACGTTTTGTTTTATTCGTATTATTAACGTAATAAAACAGAAACATCTTATTATATAAAACAGAATACTTTATTAAAGTTATTCTATAAATAGAATATATTATATTTTATTTAAAAGATTTTTCTTTAAATATGGACCGTCAGATTAAAGTAATCAATCTGGACCGTTCATGGATTAGTTACTATGCATTCTATTTTTCTATAAATAGCAGCTCATTCCTTCATTATTTCTTACGAATTCACTGAACTCTAGAGAGAGAAACTATAGAGAGAGAGAAGAAGAGAGTATTCTGCTACTTAACTACTTCCTTATTTCAGCTCTTCTTTAAAACGGTAAGGGGTGTTATTCTTTCTTATTCATGAAGAGAAATGTTGTTATTCCATTTCTTATTATTCTGTTGGAATAACCTGTATACGCGGTCTACCCTATACTTGGTGACATTCTTCTATTATTCTGTTGGAACATCCTGTCTGTGTGTTTTACACCGGACCTGGTTCCGTTTTTGTTATTATTCTGTTGGAACATCCTGTCTGTGTGTTTTACACCGGACCTGGTTCCTTCTTGTTATTATTTTGTTGGAACATCCTGTCTGTGTGTTTTACACCGGACCTGGTTCCATTATTTATTATTCTGTCGGAATATCCTGTCTGTGCGTTTACGCCGGACCTGGTTCCATTATTTATTATTCTGTCGGAATATCCTGTCTGTGCGTTTACGCCGGACCTGGTTCCATTATTTATTATTCTGTTGGAATAACCTGTTTGTGCGGTCTATCGCATGCATGGTGATTTCTTTTGTTATTCCATTCTTTATTGTACTCAGTTGGTTAAGTTTTGACTTCTATACTCCATGAAATTTGTGGAATATCCTTGATAATTGCGTTTCATCCAGTATCTTTTCATGAAAATATTCTTCTAAGCATTCTTGAATTTTACTCCACAAAGCAGTATCATGTTGACAATTTGGACGTTATTAATTCTTGGATAAATTAATTCTTGAACTTGTTTTATTGAATTCTTATATCATTGTCATCATCCTCATGTTTATAAAATGTTGAAAGTCATCTGTGGCATGTAGTGCATAGATGGACTTGGTATGATTATGACCAGGGATTATTCGGTATAATCATGACCGTAATGTTACAAATGATGTGGTAAAAGTCATCATTGGCCCGTAGTGCATTGATGGACAGTTGTTGGCATGATCATGACCATTAATGAATACACGAATATCCTTGGCCGTAGTGCAGGGGTGATTCGATGATGTGGATTATTTTATTAAGCTGAGTCACAGCGATAACAGTGTTGAAAAACCTTTTAAATCATAAAAGATAGTAGAGTTTATTTTCTACTTGACTCTTTTAATGGATTGCTTGTTCCACTGCAGTTAAACTTGATGTCTATTATATTTTATCAGTTTAACATTGTTGAAGGCTAATGATAATTTATTCTGCATTATCTTAGTCATAATATTTCTTACTGGGCTAGTTGAGCTCACCCTTTCTTTCACTGTTCTCTTCAGGAAATGAGAACGTAGCTGGGGCAAGTCGGGGAACGGAGTGATGGTTCGAATGATAGTATTAGTTAGTAGTCCTCACTATTCTATGTAATAGTGTGTTAATAAATGTAATGAGGACTCCTTTTGAGTATGAATACTCTCTAGAAGATAATATTTGTATTCAAACTCACAGTTTATGTTTTGTCGTATTGTACACGACAGTTGTATTAGTAAGTTGTATTTGTATTCTGTACTATGTATCTGACGACCCAAGATGGGTGATGTATACCTAATTTTGGGGGCGTCACATAGAGCCTTTGACTCTATCTCCATCCTTTGTAAGTCGTACAAAATAGGTCTTTGTGTTAACAACATCTCACTCGTACCCGCATACGATCTTCTACTCAATGCGTCAACTATCACATTCACTTTTCCAAGATGGTATTGAATGGTATGGTCGTAATCTTTCAACAGCTCGAGCCAACGTCGTTGCCGAATGTTAAGTTCCTTTTGGGTAAAGAAATATTTGAGGCTTTTATGATTCGTATAAATCTCCACTTTCTCCCCATACATGTAGTGTCTTCAGATCATGAGTAGGATAATTCCTCTCATATTCTTTGAGTTTTCGCGAGGCATATGCTATGACTTTTCCATGTTGTATGAGAACACATCTTAACCCTTTGCCTGAAGTAATGCCGTACATAACAAATCCATTTGAACCAGATGGTATTGTTAGAACACGTGCCGAAATGAGTCTCCTCTTGAGCTCTTGGAAACACTTCTCGCATTCCTCGCTCCATACGAATTTTGTATCTTTCCGAGTCAGCTGAGTTAACGGAGTAGAGATTCGAGAAAATCCTTCCACGAATCTCCGATAATAACCAGCTAAGCCCAGAAAGCTACGAACTTCGGTCACCGACTTCGGTTGCTCCCAACTTTGTATTGCTTCAATCTTCGCTGGGTCAACAGATACTCCATGTTTTGACACCACGTGCCCAAGGAATGCTACTTCCTCAAGCCAAAACTCGCATTTCTTCAGCTTAGTATATAGCTTGTTTTCACAAAGCCTTTGAAGTATCAGCTTCAAATGGTGCTCATGATCTTCACGGCTTTTGGAATAGATGAGGATGTCATCAATAAAGACAACAACGAACTGATTCAAATATTCCTTGAACACACGGTTCATCATATCCATGAAAGAAGCAGGAGCATTAGTCAATCCAAAAGACATGATTAAGAATTCATAATGCCCGTACCGAGTTCTGAAGGCAGTCTTTAGAATATCCTCAATTTTAATCTTCAGCTGATGATATCCAAAAAGAAGATCGATCTTTAAAAAGAATTGTGCTCCTTGTAACTGGTCGAACAAGTCATCAATGCAAGGTAGCGGATACCTATTCTTGATGGTGACATGGTTCAATTCTCGGTAGTCAATACAAATTCGCATACTCCCGTCTTTCTTCTTTACGAATAAAACAGGAGCACCCCAAAGAGATGTACTAGGATGAATGAAACCGATGTCTAACAACTCCTGTAGTTGGACCTTTAACTCCTGAAGTTCAATAGGAGCCATTCGATATGGGGTTTTAGAAATGGGTTTTGTACCAAGTTCAAGGTCAATAAAGAATTCAACTTCTTGTTCTGGGGGTAGACCAGGAAGTTCTTCAGGAAATACGTCAGGAAATTCACTAACAACAGAAATATTATTCAAATCTGACGTATTTTTGTTTAAGTCCATGACATGGGCTAAGAAAGCTTGACATCCGTTTTTCAATAAACGAATGACTTTATGGCTTGATATGACAGTGATTGACTTTAGTGGTTTAGGTGTGACGCCCCCAAAATAGGTATACACCACACCCATTTTGAGTCGCCAAATACATGGTACAGAAAGCAAACTACAACTTCAATAATACAATTGTCGTGCAAAATACGACAACACATACTGTGAGTTTAAATACAAATATTATCTTCTAGACAATATCCACACTCAAATAAGTCCTCATTACAATTATTCAAACACTATTTTATAGAAATAGTGAGAACTGCTAAAATATCATTCTAGAACCATCACTCCATACCCCGACTAGATCCTGCTATGTTCTCACCTCCTGAGAAGAAAAATAGAACAAAAAAGAAAAGGGTGAGCTTAACTAGCCCAGTAAAGAATATTATGACTAAGATAATATACAACAAATTATCATTAGTATTCAATAGGGAAAAATCTGATAGAATATAATCGACAACAAGTTTTAGATCAACAACTGCAGCGGAAACAACAAACCATTAGAAGAGTCAAGTAGAGAATGAATTCTACTATCTTCTAAGATTTAAAAGTCCATCATCAATATTTTATCCCTGTAACATCAATTAATAATCATCTTTAACCAAATATTCATCTTTGCACTACAGGCCAAAGATATTCATTTGTATCACCAGTCAGTCATGTTCATCTCAATACCTGATCATCTTTGCACTACAGGCCAAAGATATTCATCAGGTAATCATACATCTTTGCACTACAGGCCAAAAATATTTAGTAGTATCATCATTTAGGACTGAGGATGATGAAAAATATTTTAAAGAAAACGAATCCAGTGAGACAGAAGGACAAATAGTAGGGATTCGTATAACAGTTTATCCAAGATCAATAATACTTTATAATAATCAATTGTGAATCAGAATTCAAAAATAAAGATCAAAACAAAGATACAATCAAAGATAGTAACCATAATAGACATCTTGGACAAAAAGGAAAAATTTTATTTTTCGGTGAATAGTGCCGTATACGTGAATAGTAACCCTGACATAAAAAGTTCCAAATTTGATAAAAAAACTCATATCAATATTTCAGCATAATGATATTGAAGAAAATAATATCATTTAAGAAGAAAATAATATCCCTTACCTCAAAATATCAGTACTTCTGGTCGGAATATCGGTATAAGGCTGAAGGAAATTTGCTCTGATGAATAGAAACTCTCAAAGTATCTAAATACTTACAAAATACACCCAATAAACTAGAGAGAGAAAGAGAGAAAACTTGTTTCTGGTGTGATTTTCAATTATAACTTAGCCCTCTATTTATAGGAAAATGTTAGCACGCCGAAGCAGACTTAACCTGCAACCTGATGGCTTTACCTGCTACTATTCCCACCCACCACATTTGAATAAAAATTTTAGCACATTTCTTCACCAACCAAGAGTGGGGCCCACCAATTCTAGAATTTTCCACCAAAATGATTAACTCCGAAAATTCAACAATTTCTGAACCAGTCATCTCGTAAAATTCATAACAAATCATACGTTCAATTTTAACGGTTCAAAATTTGTAGACATATACTCAACTTATATATGTATAACATATCCAAATATTACCACAATCCAATGGTCGGATTAAAAATTATAACCCTCGCAAAATATCTCAAAAATCCTAATTTAATTTTCAATACCTCCGTTCTGACAAAAATGCAGATAAAACACCTCAACATTAACTCCTTCATTTTTAACCACAAAAATATATCCCTCATTTATATCCACATAAAATAAATATTTTCTTATCATATGAATCAATAATTAATTATTCACAAATAATATTACAGAATCACATTTATGACAACCAGGCCGTTCCCAGGAAAGAGGGGGCTTTCTAATAAGAATTTCTCCTTACTGGCGCGTAATTAGGTGACCAAACCTCTTCTTAGATAGAACTTTCTAGACATTGCCAATAATGTTATCTAATAATATTATTCAAATAATATGAATTATTGATCTGATAATGGGAAATACTGCGCAGTGACAATTATTGAACAACAATAATATAAAATTTTAACGTAGCAATTATTGAATCAATAAAATAAAATATTGAACAGTAATTACTGTAACAATTATTGAGTAGTGCCTTCTTACGTAAGAATCAATAATTCTAAAATACTGTGCAATCCGTGTGCTACTGTGCAACCACGCGTATTACTGTATTTTAACCACCGGGTATTCCAACAGTGTTAACGGTAACAACTACGCCGTTAATTATAAACAACTTATACTTGTCGTTTTTTACATCCAATCACTTTCCGTTATGGGGCCCACACAAGGCTGCGCCGTCGTACGAATATTCCCCGACAGTATGAATATTCCACGACCAAACGAATATTCACCGACCAAAAATGAATATTTTATAACCACTTGCTTATTTAAAATATTTGCGCATTTTACCCATAACTAACCATATTAATCAAATCAACCCTTCCTATTTCAAAATAATAAATAGAGAAAATTTAATTTCATTTATTAATAAGTTGGGGTCTTACAACCTCCCCTCCTTATGAAATTTCGTCCTCAAAATTGACGTACGTACCTGATATTTCGAAAAGGAGAGGATACCTCGCTTTCATTTCTGATTCCAACTCCCAAGTCATTTCTTCAATAGCATGGTTTCTCCACAAAACCTTAACTTGTGGTATAACCTTCGTGCATATGACATGTTCTTTCCTATCCAATATCTTAACAGGTACCTCATCGTACGCTAAATCTTCGGCTATCTCGTCCGGTTCTAACGCAATAATATGATTCGGGTCGTCCATATATTTACGTAACATCGATACGTGAAAAATGTTATGAACACGCGACATAGTTAGCGTTAAGGCGAGTCTATAGGCCACAGTTCCTACTCGATCGAGGATTTCAAATAAATCGAAGGTTTGATCTTTCTTCTCTTCATCGACTCTTACTTCTAGAATAACACATTCTTGCACCTTCTTCTTTATATTCATCAGCTCCAAGTCTGTAGCTTGAGCGGCTTTAACGTTATCGATTAAAGTCAATTTTACTCGTATTTCATCACGTGGGTTCCTAGAGTCATTAACTCTATCTCTATCATTTACAAATTATACAATATAGGTCTTTGTGTTCAACAATATCGCACTCGTACTCGCGTACAATCTTCTACTCAACGCGTCAGCTACCACGTTCGCTTTTTCAGGATGGTATGGTCAGAACAGGTTCCGAATGAGTCGCTTCTTGAGCTATTGAAAAATCTTCTCGCATTCCTCGCTCCATACGAATTTTGTATCTTTTTGAGTCAGCTAAGTTAACAGAGTAGCGATTCGAGAAAATCCTTCCATGAATCTCCGATAGTAACCAGCTAAGCCCAGAAAGCTACGTACTTTGGTCACCGACTTTGGTTGCTCCCAATTGTGATTCATATCCCAATCTTGGATAGCACGTCACAATGGCACCTATTGTTTTACCACTACATAAATATAGAGTCCCTTACGGAGAGTCTGGCTTTGGTGCATTCTACAAAGGAAGTCACCAGATAGAGGCTCGGGTACCAACTTCTATAGTTGGGTTTCTAACTCCTGAAGTTTAATAGGAGCTATTCAATATGATATTTTAGAAATGAGTTTTGTATCGGGTTGAAGATCAATACAAAAATTCAATATCACGCTCTGGGTTAGGCCAGGAAATTCTTCAGGAAATACGTCAGGAAATTCACTAACAACAGAAATATCATTCAAATCTGACGTATTTTTGTTCAAGTCCATGACATGGGCTAAGAAAGCTTGACATCCATTTTTCAATAAACGAATGACTTTATGGCTTGGTATGACAGCGATTGATTTTAGTGGCTTGGTTGCTTGAATTCGCATAACAGGTTGGTTAGGAATATGAAAACTAACAACTTTACGAAAACAATCAATTTTGGCATGATGAGTAGTTAACCAATCAATTCCTAAAATCACATCAAAAGCAAGTATCTTTAAAGAGATAAGGTCAACAGGTAATGTGATTGTTCCAACTTGGATTAAGCAAGATTTATAAACTGTAGATGTAACGAAGGTTTCACCCAACGGAGTTTCAACAGATAAGTAAAAATCCAATTTCTCCGGAGTCAAGTTTAAACGTTGAGCACAAGCAGGAGAGATAAAAGAATGGGTAGAACCGGTATCTAATAAGGTATAAACTTTGCAAGAATTTATAATTAACTAACCCGTTATACCTTCGTTCGGGTTCCTCGCGTTTTGGGCAGTCACGACAAACGTTCTTCCAGAAACCGCTGACTTTATTTTGTCCGTATCCGCCTTTGGTGTCACCGTCCCAGCTGAACTTGGTTTCGCTATAGTATAATCTCGAGTGATATGTCTTTCCTTTCCACAATTATAACATACCTTGAATTATTGTGGGAAGTTTGGACTGATATGTCCCTCTTTCCCACATTTGTAACATACGACCGGTGGTTATTCTCCTCCCCTAGAAACAGTTGATGTTTGTGCTGACGTCTTCACGTTATCATTGTTGTACCTTCTCTTCTTGAAATCTCCTCCCGACTCGCTTCTTCTATTCTCACGACCACGATTACCACCAGAGTGGTTACCGCCTTTGTCCGAATATTTTTCTCCCTGCTGGTTTTCATTGCTTCGATGATTGCCGTCACCGGTATGACCCTGGTTGTGGTCCCTCGGTTGCACATACTCATTATCTCGCTCTAATAATTGAGCCCTGTTTATAACATCTGAATATAAAGAAAATTTATGAGAGATAAGATATTGCCGAATCTCGGGCTTTAGACCTCTCAGAAACATCCTTGTCATTCGTTCCTCATTTTCGACCAAATGAGGTGCAAACCTGGATAACTCTGCAAACGTCGTCTCGTACTGGGACACCGTCATGTTGTTTTTTTCCAGTCTAATAAACTCTACCTCCTTCATATGACGAATACTTTCAAGAAAGTACTTGTCATTAAATAGTTTCTGAAACGTTTCCCAGGACATGTTGAGTGCGTCAGGCTGGGTACGCTTCACAGACTCCCACCAGTAGTCTGCCTCACCGCAGAACATAAAGGTGGCGAATGGAACCTTATGTTCCTCCGTGCATCCCAAGACATCGAATATCTTGGTAATTTGCTTGACCCACGTTTTCGCCATGATCGGATCCGGCTTTCCCTTAAATTCTGGTGGTCCCAACTCTTTGAACTGCTTGGCTGTGATAGACCGCGCGTTGCTATCACTTCCACCCGTATTTTGTACACCAGTCTCCCTCGTCTGATTTTGCATGAACTGCAAAAAGCTCCTAAATATTCCATCATTCATCGTTTGCTCGGTAACGTTGTTTACAGGAGGAATATTGCCTTCCTGTTGCACGTTTCCCTGGGTGGTTATTAAAGGTGTCTCCAATGTCTCATTCACTCTATTGTTAACGTTCTCTGCTGCCATTCTTAAATACTGCCATAAAACAAGGGTTAATAATAGTCATGTCATATATATTATCCTTATACTCTGACCGACCAAATAAACACCAAATAAACTTAGTCAGGTCATACTAGCGAAGGAATTTCCCGTCTCTCCCCTCCTAGTTCTTGTCTCACATCTCAGCCAGGGATCATATCCCTAAGCTCTGATACCAACTGTGACGCCCCCAAAATAGGTATACACCACACCCATTCTGAGTCGCCAAATACATGGTACAGAAAGCAAACTACAACTTCAATAATACAATTGTCGTGCAAAATACGACAACACATACTATAAGTTTAAATACAAATATTGTCTTCTAGACAATATCCACACTCAAATAAGTCCTCATTATAATTATTCAAACACTATTTTACAGAAATAGTGAGGACTGCTAAAACATCTTTCTAGAACCATCACTCCATACCCCGACTAGATCCTGCTATGTTCTCACCTCCTGAGAAGAAAAATGGAACAAAAAGGAAAAGGGTGAGCTCAACTAGCCCAGTAAAGAATATTATGACTAAGGTAATATACAACAAATTATCATTAGTATTCAACAGGGAAAAATCTGATATAATATAATCGACAACAAGTTTTAGATCAATAACTGCAGCGGAAACAACAAACCATTAGAAGAGTCAAGTAGAGAATGAATTCTACTATCTTCTAAGATTTAAAAGTCCATCATCATTATTTTATCCCTGTAACATCAATTAATAATCATCTTTAACCAAATATTCATCTTTGCACTACAGGCCAAAGATATTCATTTGTATCACCAGTCAGTTATGTTCATCTCAACACCTGTTCATCTTTGCACTACAGGCCAAAGATATTCATCAGGTAATCATACATCTTTGCACTACAGGCCAAAGATATTCAGTAGTATCATCATTTAGAACTGAGGATGATAAAAAATATTTTAAAGAAAACGAATCCAGTGAGACAGAAGGACAAATAGTAGGAATTCGTATAACAGTTTATCCAAGATCAATAATACTTCATAATAATCAATTGTGAATCAGAATTCAAAAATAAAGATCAAAACATGGATACAATCAAATATAGTAACCATAATAGACATCTTGGATAAAAAGAGAAAATTTTATTTTTCGGTGAATAGTGCCGTATACGTGAATAGTGCCGTATACGTGAATAATAACTCCGACACAAAAAGTTTCAAATTTGATAAAAAAACTCATATCAATATTTCAGCATAATGATATTGAAGAAAATAATATCATTTAAGAAGAAAATAATATCCCTTACATCAAAATATCAGTACTTCTGGTCGGAATATCGGTATAAGGCTGAAGGAAATTTACTCTGATGAATAGAAACTCTCAAAGTATCTAAATACTTACAAAATACACCCAATAAACTAGAGAGAGAAAGAGAGAAAACTTGTTTCTGGTGTGATTTTCAATTATAACTTAGCCCTCTATTTATAGGAAAATGTTAGCACGCCGAAGCAGACTTAACCTGCAACCTGATGGCTTTACCTGCTACTATTCTCACCCACCACATTTGAATAAAAATTTTAGTACATTTCTTCACCAACCAAGAGTGGGGCCCACCAATTCTAGAATTTTCCACCAAAATGATTAACTCCGAAAATTCAACAATTTCTGAACCAGTCATCTCGTAAAATTCATAACAAATCATACATTCAATTTTAACGGTTCAAAATTTGTGGACATATACTCAACTTATATATGTATAACATATCCAAATATTACCACGATCCAATGGTCGGATTAAAAATTATAACCCTCGCAAAATATCTCAAAAATCCTAATTTAATTTTCAATACCTCCGTTCTGACAAAAATGCAGATAAAACACCTCAACATTAACTCCTTCATTTTTAACCACAAAAATATATCCCTCATTTATATCCACATAAAATAAATATTTTCTTATCATATGAATCAATAATTAATTATTCACAAATAATATTACAAAATCACATTTATGACAACCAGGCCGTTCCCAGGAAAGAGGGGGCTTTCCAATAAGAATTTCTCCTTACTGGCGCGTAATTAGGTGACCAAACCTCTTCTTAGACAGAACTTTCTAGACATTGCCAATAATGTTATCTAATAATATTATTCAAATAATATGAATTATTGATCTGATAATGGGAAATACTGCGCAGTGACAATTATTGAACAATAATAATATAAAATTTTAACGTAGCAATTATTGAATCAATAAAATAAAATATTGAACAGTAATTACTGTAACAATTATTGAGTAGTGCCTTCTTACGTAAGAATCAATAATTCTAAAATACTGTGCAATCCGTGTGCTACTGTGCAACCACGCGTATTACTGTATTTTAACCACCGGGTATTCCAACAGTGTTAACGGTAACAACTACGTCGTTAATTATAAACAACTTATACTTGTCGTTTTTTACATCCAATCGCTTTCCGTTATGGGTCCCACACAAGGCTGCGCCGTCGTACGAATATTCCCCGACAGTAAGAATATTTCACGACCAAATGAATATTCACCGACCAAAAATAAATATTTTATAACCACTTGCTTATTTGAAATATTTGCTTATTTTACCCATAAGTAACTACATTAATCAAATCAACCCTTTCTATTTCAAAATAATAAATAGAGGAAATTTAATTTCATTTATTAATAAGTTGGGGTCTTACATTAGGAATATGAAAACTAACAACCTTACGAAAACAATCAATTTTAGCATGATGAGTGGTTAACCAATCAATCCCTAAAATCACATCAAATGTAAGTATTTTCAAAAAGATAAGATCAACAGGTAATGTGGTGGTGCCAACTTGAATCAAGCAAGATTTATAAACAGTGGATGTAATAAAAGTTTCTTCTAACGGAGTCTCAACAGATAAGTCAAAGTCTAATTTCTGCAGAGTCAAGTTCAAACGTTGAGCACAAATAGGAGAGATAAAAGAATGGGTAGAACCGGTATCTAACAAGGTATAAACTTCGCAAGAGTTTATGATTAGCTTACCCGTGATCACCTCGTTCGGGTTCCTCGCGTCTTGGGCAGTTACGATAAACGCTCTTCCAGGAACCACCGACTTTGACTTGTCCAGGACAGCCTTTGGAGTCACCATTTCCACTGGACTTGGTTTCTCTACAGGACAATCTCTAGCTATATGACCTTCCTTTCCATAGTTATAACACACCTTGGATTATTGTGGGCAGTTTGGGCTGATGTGTCCCTCTTTCCCGCATTTATAACATACGATCGGTGGTCGTTCTCCTCCCTTAGGAACAGTTGATGCTGGTGTTGTCGTCTTCACGTTATCATTGTTGTACCTTCTCTTTTTGAAATCTCCCCCCGACTCGCTTCTTCTACTGTTATGACCACGATTACCACCAGAGTGGTTACCGCTTTTGTCCGGATATTTTCCTCCCCACGGGTTGTCATTGCTCCGATGACTGTTGCCACCGGTATGACCCTGGTTGTGGTCCTTCGGTTGAACATACTTATTATCTCGCTCTAATAATTGAGCCATGTTCACAACATCTGAATATAGAGAAAATTTGTGAGAAATAAGATATTGTCGAATTTCGGGTTTCAGACCTCTCAGAAACATCCGCGTCATATGTTCCTCATTCTCTACCAAATGAGGTACAAACCTGGATAACTCTGCGAACTTAGCCTCGTACTGGGACACAATCATGTTGTTCTGTTCCAGTCTAACAAACTCTACCTCCTTCATATGACGAATACTTTCAGGAAAGTACTTGTCATTGAACAGTTTCTGAAATGTTTTCCAAGACATATTGAGTGCAACTGGCTGGGTACGCTTCATAGATTCCCACCAGTGATCTGCCTCACCACGGAACATAAAGGTGGTGAATGAAACCTTCTGTTCCTCCGTGCATCCTAAGACAACAAATATCTTGGTAATTTGCTTAACCCACATTTCTGCCTTGATCGGATCCGGCTTTTCCAAAAATTCTGGTGGTCCCAACTCTTTGAACTGTTTGGCTGTGACAAGCCGCGCGTTGCTATTATTTTCACCCATATTTTGTACACGAGTCTCCCTCGTCTGATTTTTCATGAACTGCAAAAAGTTTCTAAACATCCCATCATTCATCATTTGATCGGTGATGTTGTTTACAGGAAGAACATTACCTTCCTGTTGCACGTTCTCCTAGTTGGTGATTAAAGGTATCTCCACGGTCTCAATCACTCCATTGTTAACATTTTCAGCTGCCATTCTCAAATATTGCCATAAAATAAAGGTTAATTAAAGAAATTGACATACCACATATTATCCCTATATTTTGACCGACCAATTAAACACAAATAAGATTAGGTAGGACACACTAGCGAAGGATTTACTCGTCTCTCCGCTCCTAGTTCTATTCTCTAATCTCCGCCAAAGTTCATATCCCTAAGCTCTGATATCAACTGTGACGCTCCCAAAATAGGTCCACACAACGCATTTTGAGTCGCCAAATATATGGTACAGAAATAACTACAACTTCATTATTATAATTATCGTGTAACATATGACAACACATATACTGTGAGTTTAAATACAAATATTATCTTCTAGACAATATCCACACTCAAATAAGTCCTCATTATAATTATTGATACACTATTTTACAAAATAATGAGGACTGCTAAAACAACTGACTTAGAACATCACTCCACACCCCGACTAGTTCCAGCTACATTCTCACCTCCTGAGAAGAAAAATGGAACAAAAAGGAAAAGTGTGAACTCAACTAGCCCAGTAAAGAATATTATGACTAAGATAATAAAAAACCAATTATCGTTAGCCTTCAATAAATCAGATAAAATATAATGGACAACAAGTTTTAGATCAATATTCGCAGCAGAAAATAACAGTTCATTAGAAGAGTTAAGTAGAGAATGAAGTCTACTATCTTCTATGATTTACAAGTTTATCATCAATATTTTATCCCTGTAGCATCAATCAATATACATCTTGAACAAAATATACATCTTTGCTTTACGGGCCAAAGATATTCATTTGTATCACCAGTTGGTCATGTTCATCTTAACACCTGTTCATCTTTGCACTACAGGTCGAAGATTTTCATCATGTAATCATTCATCTTTGCACTACAGACCAAAGATATTTATTTGTATCATCATTTAGGACTGAGGATGATGAAAAATATCTTAAAGAAAATGAATCCAGTGAGATAAAAGGACAAAGATTAGGGATTCATACTTTAGTTTATCTAAGTTCAAAAATACTACATAATAATCAATTGAGGAGCAAAATTCAAGAATGAAGATCAAAACATGGATATAATCAAAGATAATAACTATAATAAACAACTTGGACAAATAATTTTTTTTTTAATTTTTTTTGAATAGTGCCGTATTCGTGAATAGTGTCGTATACATGAATAGTAGCCCCGATATGAAAAGGTAAAGATTTTATAATAAAATTCAAACCAATATTTCGGTATAATGATATTAAAAGAAATAACATCATTTACGAAGAAAATAACATCCCTTACCTCAAAAAAACAGTACTTCTGAATGAAATATCAGATTTATTGTTGAAAGAAAATTGTACTGAATAACAACTCTCAAAGTATCTAAATACTCAAAAAAATACGCTAGATATTATAGAGAGAGAAAACTTCTGATTCTGGTGTGATTTTCAATTCTAACTAAGCACTTTATTTATAAAAAAATATCAAAATGTTAAAGCAGACTTAACTTGCTACCTGATGGCTTTACCTGATGCCATTCACACACACCACCATTGAAAAAAAAATTCAGCACACCAACAAGGACAAGAGTGGGGCCCACCCATTCTAAAGCAATTTTACATTTAAACAATATTCAGAAACTTTTAAGTTTAAACAATATTCAGAAACTTCCAAAAATATTTTAAATTTAAACAATATTCAGAAACTTCAATAATTCATAATAAATAGCCCCACTCTTGTCCTTGTTGGTGTGCTGAGAATTTTTTTCAATGGTGGTGTGTGTGAATAGCATCAGGTAAAGCCATCAGGTAGCAGGTTAAGTCTGCGTTGGCGTTCTGATATTTTTCTATAAATAGGATGCTTAGTTAGAATTGAAAATCACACCAGAATTAAAAGTTTTCTCTCTCTATAATATTTAGCGTATTTTTTTGAGTATTTAGATACTTTGAGAGTTGTTATTCAGTGTAAGTTTCCATCAATATTAAATCTGATATTCCATTCAGAAGTACTGTTCTTTTGAGATAAGGGATGTTATTTTCTTCGTAAATGATGTTATTTCTTTTAATATTATTATATCGAAATATTGGTATGAATTTTATTATGAAATTTTTATCTTTTCATATCGGGGTTACTATTCACGTATACGGTATTATTCACGTATACATCACTATTCATGTATACGGCACTATTCACGTATACGATACTATTCATGTATATGACACTATTTATGTATATATCACTATTTACGTATACGGTACTATTTATGAATACGGGGGGTACTATGCACAGGTTACTATTCACTGGTTACTATTCATAGGGTACTATTCATGACAAAATTAATTTCTTTTTCTGACCAAATTATCGTTGATTTATGAATCTTACTCTTGAAATTAAATCCATGTTTTGATCATATTATTTTTATTATCATATATAACATTTTTATAATCCCGGTGATGAAATTTTTCTTTCACTTGCAGTATAAAGGTGGGTAGATTACTGGTATGATCGTGACTATGGGTTCTCTTTGGCCAATAGTGCAAAGTTGAATTGTTGATTGGTATGATCATGACCATTGAATTTATAATTGAATATCTTTAGCTTAAGTGCAAAGGTGAATTGATCAACATGGTTATAATTATTGTTTATATAAATTCTAAAATGATTATATAGTTCTTTGGGATATTAATATCTTTGGCCAGTAGTGCAAAAATGACCTGTTGTTGAATATCTTTGGCCCGTAGTGCAAAGATGACATGTTGTTGAATATCTTTGTCCTGTAGTGCAAAGATGAACTGTTGATGAATATCTTTGGCCCGTACTGCAAAGATGAATTTGTTAGTATGATTATGAACAGGAACTGTGATTTGGTATAACCATGATCTTTGATGTTTCAGGTGATAAAAATTATCTTTGTCCTGGGTGCGAAGAGTAATTTAGAACTACAATTATGATTATGAGTTATTCACATGATTGTGGACAGGAACTGTTGATTGACATTACAGGGATAAAACATTGTTGGTGGACTTTTAACATGGAGAAGATAATAGACTTTATGGTCTATTTGACTCTTCTAATGGATTGCTCGTTCCGCTGCAACTATGGTTAAAAAGTTTTATCATCTACCATATGTTCTAAATCTTTTATTTATTATTGACGAAGGCTATTGATAATTTAATTATCTTTAGTCATGATATTTTTTATTGGGCTATTTGTGCTCACCCTTTTGCTTCACAATTCCTTTAAGGTAATAAGAGTGTAGCTGGGTCGAGCGGGGGTAACAGGGGAATAGAACGGTGGTCTATAGCTGTTGAAGTTTTTCCTAAAATAGTATGTAACTAATTTTATTGAGAATTTTAGATAAGTGTGTCATATTTTAGAATTTTATACATCATTTAACCGTTGATTTTGGTGAACCGAATAGGGTGAGGTGAACATAACTTTGGAAGGGTGTTTTGCCACTATCATACAAGATGTCTAATGACATAAGACTTCGTGTTACCATAAGATAAGGTTGTGCACATCCACTTGCTGAGTATATCTACGAGCACTACCTATATAATCTTAGAGTTTGGTTGAAATATAATTCTCAATTTGAGACAATAGAGATAATTATATGTCAAGAGAAGACTCACCATTGGAAAGAACATGATAGTAATCTTCTCATTTTTCTTTGGGGTCTATTGGGCCAACCAAGGATAATTCTCGAGTCATATGATATCTATTATAACTTAGATGAATGGCCTCTCATGTACGAAGATTTTCTTGAGCATTTTCTAAATATTTTAATTTCTAAAACAGTTATTGACTGTACCTTTATGTAAGGTATCAATGTGATGTGCTATCCAGGTAAAGGGATGAGAGTCACAGTTGGTATCTGTTTGTATTAAAACTCATAGCATGTGTGTTGTCGTATTTTGCACGACAATTGTAATAATGAAGTTTGTAGTTATTTTCTGTACCATGTATTTGGCGACTTAGAATGGGTTGGGTGGATTGGATCTACTTTAGGGGCGTTACAATAAACCCATAGTTTTAAGCAATGCTTTTTGAATAATGATGATGATCATTATAATGAGATCTTAATTCTTAGAAAGCTTAAAACTAAAATAGTTCACAATCGTTGGATTACTAAATTGGGAATTAGTGAATCTGGATAGATTGGTACATACATTGCTTGCTTATTGAATAAGGATGATTGATCTCATGATCATTTGTGTAGAGACCCTAAAGCAAGTATGTAGGTATTTATTAGAGAATAAGTACACTAAACGTGGCTCGCTAAGGAATGCCTAATGGAGTTTTACTTGCATGTCAATAGGAATTCCTGTAGTGATAGTAGTACAAGTGATCCTTGGACTTGAGATCATCATAGTATCTTGTGTATGATTAATTATACTTTGACTTATTCCTTAAGACCCTTAGGGTATATCAAATGGTATGCTTGGGTATAATAAGTTGTACATGGAGATAATGTATGATTAATAAAGAATCTTCCGCTTCTAGTAAAAGAAGAGAAATGTTCTATGTGATTCGATAAATGACAATCAAGTAGTCCTTGGCCAAAGCAAAATAAAATTAGAAAAGAGTTTCTAATTTGTATTATTTGAAGTTGTGCATTTAAGAGTAGAAATACATATAATTAAATAAAATAAGATTTGACAGTAATTTCATGTCTTATATTTATTTGGGACATTGTATGGTGGAAGGATTAAATTTTACGGTAACTATTTACTCAAATGTTCTTTTATGATTAATGTTAAAATCTATATTATCTGGAAAGTCGTTAATCGCTAGGGAGGCTTATGCCTATTGTAGAATAATATTATTTATTTAAATAAATTAATAATTTAATTTATTTATTTAAATAAGATTAGAATTGTTCTAATTGGTTTATTCACAATCGGTTTAATATGGATAACCTAAAGGGTCACACCATAAAATGAAGAATAATTATTTAAGAAGTTAATGACATAATCGTAATAATATGTTTAGTGTATTTAATTTAATCTATGGTGATAGGTTAAATTAAATAACTTAATATTTATTATTTAATATTTTTGAAATATTAAATATAAATTAATATGATGAGTTATTAATATTATTACAATTATTATTATTTTAATTTCTAAAGGAGTTTGGGAATTAATTTAATATAAGTACTCTCATTTATTCCTATTAAGATTAGGAGGCAAATTAATTAAAAGTGTTTAATTAATTATCCCTAATAAGATTAGGGAGCGTAATTAATTAAAGAATTTTAATTAATTAAATAATACCCTGTTTTAATAATATTAAAAGGGTTAACTGATATCTTTATAAGAGAGGTCTTATATTAGATATCAAGTAGACGTGATTCCAATTGTTGAAGAGTACACTCTTTTTCTATGAGAGATAGAAAAACTAGGATTTTGCCAAACACTCATATTCTTGAATCTTTCTTCTTCCTTGGTGGATCATCTCTAGAGGCCAAACACTTAGGTAGCTAACATTGATCAAAGTAAGGAATCAAACCCGGTGGATTCAAGTTGAGCGTGAAAAAGATTGGAGGTGAACTTGTACATGAGGAAGCTCGAATCTTCAAGGGTATAATTCTTGTTCTTCATCTTTTTGTTTAATTAATAATTGTTCATAAAGGATTATCCGGGTATATGGTTTGTAAAATTTTAAAATCTGTTTTTACGCTTCCGCTTTTCTTTGATGCAATTTGATTGTGTTCATGAATTTTACAAACCTAACAGTGGTATCAGAGAAAAACCTTTATGTGAATTATTAATTGTTCAGATTCGATATGTATGCTGATATGTGTTTTGAACAAATTTTTTGGGCATAATTATTAGCATTGAATTGAATTTTTTTTGGGAGAAAAACTGCTGCAGCGCCGGTACCTAGGGTTAAATAAAAAATTTATTTTATTTAATTTATCTAATTTCTAATAAAAATAAAAGGTTTATTTTAAATTAAAATTTGATAAACTGTTTTTCTGTAATTCTAAATTAAAAATAAATGAGTTTATTTTCATTTGAAATTGGATTAAAATAAAGTTGTTTATTTTAATTGGAATTGAATTCCACGTTAGTTTGAATAAAAGAGTTTATTCAAAAGTTTTATAATAACTTGGAATTAGATTCCACGCTGTTTGAATAAAAGAGTTTATTCAAAATTTTTATAATAACTTAGAGTAAGATTTCACGTTTGTTTGAATAAAATAGTTTATTCAAAAGTTTTATAATAACTTGGAATTGTATTCCACCTTTGTTTGAATAAATGAGTTTATTCAAAAGTTTTTTATTTACTTAGAATTGAATTCCATGTTTGTTTGAATAAAAGAGTATATTCACATATGGAATAGGATTCCATGTTTCTTAGAATAAAGGAGTTTATTCACATATGGAATAGAATTCCATGTTTCCTAAAATTAAAGGTATTTAATTTTAATAAGGAATATGATTCAACATATTTTATTTTTCTAGCAATTTTAAGTTAAAATAAAAAGGTTTTATTTTGTACTTAAAATTGGATTTCTTGTTAATTAAAATAAAAGAGTTTATTTTGATTGAGAATTTGATTAAAAATAAAAGAGTTTATTTTCATTCAAAATTGAACAAAATAAAATTAAGAAGCTTATTATTTAAATTAAAAGAGTTTATTTTTTTTCAAAATTAGAGTGTATGCAATTTAAAATTGTCCATTAAATCGACATCAATGTATAAATTGAATGTTTATTATTTATGAGATGAATGTTATTTATTGATGCATATGATGATGTGTGTGATAATAAATGGGATTGATTATGGACTATTGACCAATGTGATTAAATTTTATTTTAGTTGGATGTACGAGTGTATGGCTTTTACTAAATAGGGTCTGCGTACCTTGTATTCTCTAATTTTTCTAAATTCTATCTCCCTCCTATGTACTTTTCTTTGACTGCTGATCAAGGTTTCTATTTATTTTAAATAATTTTGTAATAAGAATAGTTAGAATTAATTTTGAAGAATTGGAGATCAAGGATCAAGGAGCAAGGAGCACTTGAAGACTCGTTTGTAATGAAGCCCGAGTTTAAATATAATAGTTATATTTAAATTTAATTCTTGCACCCTAGGTTTGACCTTTTGGTTCACTTGGTGGCTATAGTGAACCAAAGTAGAATAAAGTCCATAATCAATCTGAGTAGAATATAGTATTCTATATGTGCATGCTTATACTATATATATATATATATATATATATATTATATTACATTATATTATATTATATTATACAAACATGCTTCACATGTTAATTAATATGACGCGTATTTTATATATATATGTGCATGCGCGCTAAACAAGATAAGACAAATTAATAACAAACCCCTCAAATATTTTATATTAAGTCCTAAGCGTTCAAAGATATTTGGAATATCGAACGTTGCCTTCTAACAAGATAAAAATAATAAAATATCAATTAATTATTATAAGTTTGGTGTGTCACCACAATGCTTATCTTAATTTTTTGAGATGTTAATTTTATCACATTTGATGCTTATAAAGAAAATTGAACAATATTATTTTGTTATGTCACCACAAGGACAATGTTTTTCTCTTTTGAATATATGGAGTGCTAGGTTGTACTTAACTTGGATAATTTTGATTCGGATGTGCCACCACTTAATCAAAATAATCTAAGAGGCAAAATAAAAGGAGTTACATGATGATGTAATTGACAAGAGTTGTCTACCTATTTATTTATATATAGTTTGTTGTGTCACCACAAGGCTATATACATTTAAAATGAGATCCTTATTCTCACTAACAAATCTTTAATTAGATTTTACCGAACTGTATAAGTGAGGGTAATATAGTTTGATAAAAATAGTGGGAGATACCAATTTAAAAAAAGACCTAAATTATTTTCGTAATTAATAAAAGAATGTATGATATTATGTTGTTCAATTACAAATTCATTTACAGAATTTTACATTGTCTAAATTACTATCACTGCGAAGCATATTAGATGATATTTAATCGGACCGAATTAAACGGATTGATTAAGGAATTTGAGAATAGTTCTCACGGTTGAAAAGCTATCTTATGTCCTTAATATGTCTATCCCTGCAATGGTTGTAGGCAATGCCTCTGAGGAAAAGATTGTTACTTTTATAAAGTAGCAATATGATGCACAGTTGGCTCAATGCATCATGCTCGTAACCATGAGTAACGAGTTTCAGCGTCAGCATGAAACTGTGGATACTCCTACTATATTCTTGCACATCAAGTAGTTGATGGTGAAGAAAGTAGGACTGATAGATATCAGATATCTAAGGAGCTCTTCTAATCTAGAATGACCGATGACACTACAGTACATAAAAAAGTCCTTAACATTATCAATTTTATTAATTAATTAGGACAACAAGTTTTGTCATAGATGGAGAGTTGAGCCAAGATTTGATCTTGCACTCACTCTAAGACTACTTTCACAATTGTTGTGAATTTTTCATATGAACAAGCTAGATATCCGTCTCGCTGATTTGCTTAACATGTTGAAAAATGTTGAGAGTCACTTTCCAACCAAGAAAGACCAAGTCTTACTGGTAGGGCCAAGGGATCTTCTGAAAAGAATAATGATTCAAAGAAGGTAAATAGAAAGGCAAAAATAATGGATAATAAGAACAAAGCTGATATAGAGAGTAAATAAGTTTACTTCCACTGCAATAAGCTTGGACATTGGAAAAGAAACTGCGACAAACATCTTACAAAGGATAACCAAAGAAGTTTAGTGAAGCTTTGATTATAAATACAGTTTTGTTCATTATTGAAATAAATTTTTCTTTAAGTCAAAGTTCTACTTGGGTATTGGATACCAGCTTTGGTTCTCATAAATATAGATTTATGAAGGAACCAAGCAGAAGTAGAAAGCTAAACAAAGATAAGTAATCCTATATGTGGAAAATAAAACAAAGGTTGTTGCATTAGTCATAGAAACTTATAGTTTAGCATTGCCTACGGGCAAATATATTAAGTCAATAAGTTGTTAATGTATTCCAGTTCTTGTTATAAATATTATTTCCATTTTGTTGTTGGACAATAAAATCTTTGGTATTATATTTATGAACAATTGTTGTTCTATTTATAATAATAATATTTTGTATAGAATTGGAATATTACTTAATGGGTTTTGTATATTTGACTTACGTGAAAAATTATTTTGTAAATTGAACAAACTAGTATAAGAAAAGGAGATGGTCATTCAAAGATTTGAATATTTGCATTTGATGAAATACAAGTGTGAATTATTTGAAAGGTTCAAAGAATTCAAAAGTGAAACTAATTGAAAAGTATTAGAATTTTCGATTGGATTGAGTAAGGAATACTTGTGGAATAAGTTTCTAGATCATCTCAAATGGTTTTCTCACAATGGACGCCTCTTGATATGTAATAATTGATTGATGTATCTGAAAGAAAAAATCGTACCTTGTTCGACATGGTGCGATCCATAATAATTTTACCGACATTCCAGTATTCTTCGCACTACAACAAAAAGGCTTATCGGCGATCGTATATCTGCGATCGCGTATGGTCGCAGATGAGTATTAGCAACCGTCTGCGGTCACTGATATTAGTCGCAGGTAATCTGGTCGCTGGATGGACATCAGTAACCATTATTAGCGACCGACTTATCAGAGACCGCCATCAGCGACCGAATTCGTCACTAATCTGAGTCATGTTGAGTTAGTTGTCAGGGATGACGTGACACACGTATCAGCGACCGATGCGGTCGCTAGTTTCCAAGAAGATATCAGCGATCGCTCATAGTAGTAGCGACCGCATGCGGTCGCTGATGTTGTTAATTGTTTTTTAATTTTTTTTCCTGTTTTATGGATTTCCCAAAAAAATACCCTGCTTTGTACATGTTTTCTATCCCAACACAGCAGTATATATAAGCATTCATATAAACATCCATCCATGATTTATATATATATATCCCAACACATAAAAGAATACAATTGTCCATCCATATAAATATTCAACCAATACAATTATCCAAAGAATGAATATAAAAGTACAAGCTTTAAATAAGCTATAAAAAACAAGTCTAGCTCTTCATAAATCATCCAAATTAGGACTCTGTAATTAACAAAAGAATAAAACATGTTACATGTGTTGATACTGCTATGACTTAGGGAAAGCTAAACAATAGACAATGTAGTGAAACATATAAGTAAGACAGTGACAGTAACAATATCTATGTATACTTCATCGCCATCCTGATGTTGTGCTGCTACTGCCGCCACTGCAGCCGCCAACTCATCAGGACTCAGATACTGCAGAAGCCCGCCCAGTATGTGACGCCCCAAAATAGGTCCACACGATCCATTCTGGGTCACCAGATATCACACTACAGAAATCAAATACAAACTTCATTTATACAACTGTTGAACTGTCGTGCAGAGTACGACAACACATATGTGGTGTATACCAACTCTAACTCTCATCCCTTTACTTGGATAACATCTCACAGTGATACCTTACAAAGGTACCTTACATAAAGGTACAATCAATAACTGTTTTAGAAATTAAAATCTTTGGAAAATGCTCAAGGAAACCTTCGTACATGGGAGGCCATGCATCTAAGTTATGATAGATATCATATGACTCGAGAATTATCTTTGGTTGACCCAATAGACCCAAAAGAAAAATGAGAAGATTACTATCATGTTCTTTCCAATGGTGAGTCTTCTCTTGACATATAATTATCTCTATCGTCTTCAATTGAGAATTATATTTCAACCAAACTCTGAGATTATATAAGTAGTTCTCATAGATATATTCAGCAAGTGCATATGTACAACCCTATCTTATGATAACACGAAGTCATAGGTCATTAGACATCTTGTATGATAGTGGCAAAACACCCTTCCAAAGTTGGGTTCACCTCACCCTATTCGGTTCACCAAAATCAACGGTTAAATGACGTATAAAAATACGACACACTTATCTAAAATTCTTAATAAAATTATTTCCATACTGTTTTAAGGAAACCTCAACAGCTATCGACCACCGTTCTATTCCCCTGTTACCCTTGCTTGACCCAGCTAAACTCTTATTACCTGAAAGGAATTGTGAAGCAAAAGGGTGAGCACAACTAGCACAGTAAAAAATATCATGACTAATGATAATTAAATTATCAATAGCCTTCATCAGTAATAAATCAGAGGTTTAGAACATATGGTAGATGATAAAACTTTTCAACCATAGTGGCAGCGGAACGAGCAATCCATTAGAAGAGTCAAATAGACCATAAAGTCTATTATCTTCTCCATGTTAAAAGTCCACCAACAATGTTTTATCCCTATAACATCAATCAACAGTTCCTGTCCACAATCATGTGAATAACTCATAATCATAATTGTGATTCTAAATTTCTCTTCGCACCTAGGACGAAGATAATTTTCATCACCTGTCTTTACCTGAAACATCAAAGATCATGGTTATACCAAATCACAGTTCCTGTTCATAATCATACTAATAAATTCTTCTTTGCACTACGGGCCAAAGATTTCATTTACAGTTCATCTTTATACTACAGGCCAAAGACATACAATTGTATTTTATAAGAGTCAAGTAGAGCATGATATCTACTATCTTCTACGAATTAAAAGTTTATTATCAATATTTTATCGTTGAGACTCAACTCAATACATCACCGAATTATCCATGCACTATGACCAAGGATATTCGTTAGTATCACATCCATGAATTATCCATGCACTACGGCTAAGGATATTCATTAGTATTACGACCACGAATTATCCATGCACTACGGGCCGAGGATATTCGTGTTTTCATCAATGATCATGATTATACTGAATAATCCCTTGTTATAATCATACCAACAACTGTCCATCAATGCACTACGGGCCAATGAGAACTTTTACCACATCATTTGTGTGACACTCCCAAAATAGGTATACATCACCTATTCTGAGTCGCCAAATACATGGTACTTAAACAACTACAACATCATTACTACAATTGTCGTGCAAAATACGACAACACATAAACTGTGAGTTTACGTACAAATATTGTCTTCTAGACAATATCCACACTCAAATAAGTCCTCATTACAATTATTGAAATACTATTTTATAAAATAGTGAGGACTGCTAAAACAACTGGCTGGAAACATAACTCCACACCCCGACTAGTTCCCGCAATATTCTAGCCTCCTGAGAAAAATGGAACAAAAAGGAAAAGGGTGAGCTCAACTAGCCCAGTAAAGATTATTATGACTAAGATAATATATAACAAATTATCATTAATCTTCAACAGGGAAAAATCTGATAAAATATAATAGACAACAAGTTTTAGATCAATAACTGCAGCGGAAACAACAATCCATTAGAATAGTCAAGTAGAGAATAAATTCTACTATCTTCTAAGATTTAAAAGTCCATCATCAATATTTTATCCCTGTAATATCAATCAATATACATCTTGAGTCAAATATTTATCTTTGCACTACATGCTAAAGATATTAATTTATATCACCAGTTGGTCATGTTCATCTAAATAAATGTTCATCTTTGCACTACGGGTCAAAGATATTCATTAGTTAATCATTCATCTTTGCACTACAGGCCAAAGATATTCAGTAATATCATCATTTAGGACTAAGGATGATGAAAAATACCTTAAAAAAATGAATCTAGTGAGATAAAAGAATAAATATTAGGGATTCGTACTACAGTTTATCCAAGTTCAAAAACGCTCCATAATAAACCATAGTGGAGTAAAATTTAAGAATGAGGATCAAAACATGATACAATCAAAGATAGTAACCATAATAGACATTTTGGACAAAGAAGGAAAAATTTTATTTTTCTGTGAATAGTGTCGTATTCGTGAATAGTGTCGTATACGTGAATAATGCCATATACGTGAATAGTAATCTTGACTCAAAAAGGTAAAAATTCCACAATAAAATTCGTATCAATATTTCGGCATAATGATATTGAAGAAAATAATATCATTTACGAAGAAAATAACATCCCTTACCTCAAAAAAACAGTACTTCCGGCTGAAATATCAGGTATAAGGCTGAAAAAAACTTGTACTGAATAGCAACTCTCAAAGTATCTAAATACTCACAAAAATACGCTCGATAATATATAAAGAGAAAGAGAGAAAACTTGTTTCTGGTGTGATTTTCAATTCTAACTAAGTATCCTATTTACAGGAAAATGCTTAAAACGCCAAAGCAGACCAACCTGCTAACTGATGGCTTTACCTACTACTATTCACGCCCACCACTTTTAAAATAAAATTTTAGCATATTTCTCACCAATCAAAGTGGGGCCCACCCATTTTAGAAATTTCCAAAATATTTTAAATTTAAACAATAATCAGCAACTTCAATAATTCATAATAAATAGCCCTTATATCAGAAAAATTCGAGTCTTATGTCTATTCTATAGGAAATTTAATTCTCTACAATTTTGTAGAAGAAAGTTTTTCTAAATTCCAATCAGAAAATGTCCGAAATTCATATACGGATGATTTTTAATACCTCTATTCTGACAAAATACTGATAAAACACCTCAGCATTAATTTCTTCATTTATATCCACATAAAAAAATAAATATTTTCATATCATATAAATCAATAATTAATTATTCAAAAATAACATTACAGAATCATAATTATGACAACCAGGTCGTTTCCAGGAAAGAGGGGACTTAACGATAAGGCTTTCTCCTTACTGACGCGCAATTAGGTGACCAAACCTCTCCTTAGATAGAACTTTCTTAGACATTGCCAATAATGCTATCTAATAATATTATTCAAATAATATGAATTATTGATCTGATAATGAAAAATACTGTGCAGTGATAATTATTGAAACAACAATAATATAAAATATAAAATATCTGTATTTTTTCCTCCGCACTGGTTCTCATCGCTCCGATGACTGCTATCACCGGTATGACCCTGGTTGTGGTCCCTCGGTTGAACATACTCATTATCTCGCTCAAATAATTGAGTCCTGTTTACAACATCTGAATACAAAAAAATTTTATGAGAGATAAGATATTGCCGAATCTCGGGTTTTATACTTCTCAGAAACATCCGTGTCATTCGTTCCTCATTCTCTACCAAATGAGGTGCAAACCTGGATAACTCTGCGAACTTCGCCTCGTACTGAAACACAGTCATGTTGTTTTGTTCTAGTCTGATAAACTCTACCTCTTTCATATGACAAATACTTTCAGGAAAGTACTTATCATTGAACAGCTTCTAAAACGTTTCCCAAGACATGCTGAGTGCGGCAGGCTGGGTACGCTTTACAGATTCCCACCAGTAATCTGCCTCACCACGGAATAAAAAGGTGGCGAATGGAACCTTTTGTTCTTTCGTGCATCCTAAGACATCGAATATCTTGATAATTTGCTTAACCCACGTTTCTGCCTTAATCGGATCCGGCTTTCCCTAAAATTCTGGTGGTCCCAACTCTTTAAACTGCTTGGCTGTGACAAACCGCGCGTTGCTATCATTTTCACCCGTATTTTGTACACGAGTCTCCCTCGTCTGATTTTGCACGAACCGCAAAAAGCTTCTAAACATCCCATCATTCATCATTCGTTCGGTAGTATTGTTTACAGGAGTAATATTGCCTTCCTGTTGCACGTTCCCCTGGGTGGTGATCAAATGTGCCTCCACGGTCTCATTTATTTTATTGTTAACGTTCTCAGCTGCCATTCTTAAATACTGCCATAAAATAAGGGTTATTTAGACAAATTAACATATCACATAATATCCTTATATTATGACCGACCAACAAATAAGCTTAGGTATGACACACTAGCGAATGATTTAATTATCTCTCCTCTCCTAGTTCTATTCCCCTATCTCCGCCAGAGACCATATCCCTAAGCTCTGATACCAACTGTGATGCCCCCAAAATAGATATACATCACCCATTTTGAGTCGTCAAATACATGGTACAGAAATAAATACAACTTCGTTACTACAATTGTCGTGCAAAATACGACAACACATAAACTGTGAGTTTAAATTCAAATATTGTCTAATAGACAGTGCTAAAACTCAAAAGGAGTCTTCATTACAATTATTGATACACTATTTTACAAAAATAGTGAGGACATCAAAAACAACTTTCTAGAACTATCACTCCATACCCCGGCTAGTTCCTGTTATATTCTCACCTCCTAAGAAGAAAAATGGAACAAAAAGGAAAAAGGTGAGCTCAACTAGCCCAGTAAAGAATATTATAACTAAGATAATATACAAAAAATTATCATTGATCTTCAACAGGAAAAAAATCTGATAGAATATAATAGACAACAAGTTTTAGATCAACAATTGCAGCGAAAATAATAATTCATTAGAAGAGTTAAGTAAAGAATGAAATTTACTATCATTTATGAATTTAAAAGTCCATCATTAATATTTTATCCCTGTAACATCAATCAATATACATCTTGAATCAAATATTCATCTTTGCACTACGGGCCAAAGATATTCATTTGTATCACCAGTTGGTCATGTTCATCTCAACACCTGTTCATCTTTGCACTACGGGCTAAAGATATTCATCAAGTAATCATTCATCTTCGCAATACAGGCCAAAGATATTAATCAAGTATCACCATTAAGGACTGAGGATGATGAAAAATATTTTAGAGAACGAATCCAGTACGATAAAGGACAAGGTTTAGAGATTCGTACTTTAGATAATTCAAGTTTAAAAATACTCCATAATAAAACATAATGAAGAAAAATTTAAGAATGACGATCAAAACATGGATACAATTAAAGATAGACATTTGGGACAAAGAAGAGAAAATTTTATTTTTCGGTGAATAGTGCCGTATTCGTGAATAGTGTCGTATACGTGAATAGTGCCGTATATGTGAATAGTAACCCCGACAGAAAAAGTTCCAAATTTGATAAAAAGTTTAGACCAATATTTCGGCATAATGATATTGAAAGAAATAATATCATTTACAAAAAATAACATCCCTTACCTCAAAATACAGTATTTCTGACCGGAATATCGGATATGACGCTGAAAGAAACTTGCACTGAATAGCAACTCTCAAAGTATCTAAATACTCACAAAACACGCTCGATAATATATATATATATATATATATATATATATATATATATATATATATATATATATATATATATAGAAAACTTGTTTCTGATGTGATTTTCAATTCTAACTCAGCACCCTATTTATAAGAAAATGTTAGAACGCCGAAGCAGACTTAACCTGCTACCTGATGGCTTTACCTGCTACTATTCCCGCCCACCACTTTTGAAATAAAATTTTAGCACATTTTTCACCAACCAAAAGTGGTGCCCACCAATTCTAGAAATTTTCAAAATACTTTAAATAATCAGTAACTTTAATAATTCATATAAAATAGCCCTTTTATCAAAAAAATTCGAAACTCATGTCCATTCCACACGAAATTGAATTCTCTACAACTTTGTAGCTTTAAGTTTTTTCAAATTTCAAACCGAAAATATCCGAAATTCACAAACGGATGATTTTCAATACCTTATAAAATTCATAACAAATCATACGTTAATTTTTAACGGTTCAAAATTTGTGGACGTATACTTAACTTATATATGTATAACATATCCAAAAATCACAACGATCTAACGGTTGGATTAAAATTATAACTCACGCAATAGAGCTTTAAGAACACTGTTTTGATTTTTAATACCTCCATTCCGATAAAATACTGATAAAACATCTCAAAATTAAATCCTTCATTTATATCCACATAAAAATATAAATATTTTCTTATCATATAAATCAATAATTAATTATTCACAAATAATATTACAGAATCACAATTATGACAATCAGGTCGTTCCCAAGAAAGAGGGGGCTTTCCGATAAGGATTTATCCTTACTGGCGCGCAATTAGGTGACCAAACCTTTCCTTAGATAGAACTTCCTTAGACATTGTCAATAATGCTATCTAATAATATTATTCAAATAATATGAATTATTGATCTGATAATGGAGATACTGTGCAGTGACAATTATTGAAACAACAATAATATAAAATATCAACGCAGCAATTATTGAACCAATAAAATAAAATATTGAACAGTAATTACTGTAACAATTATTGAGCTTCTTACGTAAGGATCAATAATTCAACAATACTATGCAATACCGTGTGCTACTATGCACCCACGCGTATTACTGTATTTTAACCACCGGGTATTCTAACAGTGTTAACGGTAACTACTACGCCGTTATTTATAAAAACTCAAACTTGTCTTTTTCTTCATCCGACCTTTTTTCGTTATGGGGCCCACAAATGACTGCGCCGTCGTACGAATATTCTCCGACAGCAAGAATATTCCACGACCAAACGAATATTCCCCGACAAAATGAATATTTTATAACCACTTGCTTATTTTACAAAATTTGCACATTTTACCCATAACCAAAGCATTATATCAAATTAACATCCTATTATTCAAAATAATAATTAGAGAAAATTTGATTTTATTTATAATAAGTTGGGGTCTTACGACCTCCCCTACTTATGAAATTTCGTCCTCGAAATTGATGTACGTACCTGGTGTTTCGAAAAGGTGAGGATACTTTGCTTTCATTTCGGATTCCAACTCCCAGGTCATTTCCTCAATAGCATAGTTCCTCCACAAAACCTTAACTTGTGGTATAACCTTGGTGCGTAGGACATGCTCTTTCCTATCCAAGATCTTAACATGTACCTCCTCGTACTTTAAATCTTCAGCTATCTCGTTTGGTTCTAACTCAATTATGTGGTTCGGGTCTTTCACATATTTACGAAGTATAGATATGTGAAAAACATTATGAACATGAGACGTGATTGGAGGTAATGCGAGTCTATAGGCCACATTTCCTATTCGGTCAAGAATCTCAAATGGACCAACAAATCTTGAATTGAGCTTTCCTCTTTTCTCAAATCTTATAACTCCCTTACATGGAGCAATACTTAACAATACATGATCCCCAATATTAAATTTCACGTCATTTCGATGAAGATCCGCATAACTCTTTTGTCGATCCTGTGCCGTTTGTATATGTTGTCGGATCATTTAGATTTTCTTTGTAGTCATACGTACCAATTCTGGTCCCAACAACGTTGCTTCACCCACCTCGTCCCAGCATACTGGAGAATGACATTTTCTTCCATACAACGCCTCAAATGGAGCCATGCCTATACTTGCTTAATAACTGTTGATGTAGGAGAATTCCACCAATGGTAGGTACTTATCCTAACTCCCTTTGAAATCTAGGACACAGAGTCTTAATAGATCTTCAAGAGTTTGAATAGTTCTTTCTGATTGCCCGCCCGTTTGAGGATGGTATGCTGAACTGAATCGTAAATCCGTGCCCATAGCTTTCTGCAAGCTAACCCAAAATCGTGAAGTGAATCTTGGGTCACGATTCGAAACTATGGATACTGGCATGCCATGCAATCTCACAATCTCATTCATGTACATACGAGCAAGACGTTCAAGGAAATAAGTCTCCCGTATAGGCAAGAAATGAGCAGACTTGGTTAATCTATCAATAATAACCCAAATCACATCTATGCTTGGAGAAACTTTGGGAAGACCCGTAACGAAATCCATGGTAATGTGTTTCCACTTCCTTTTCAGAATCTCAAGTGGTTACAATGGACCCTTTGGCACTTGATGGTCCGCCTTTACTCGTTGACAAGTTAAATACCTCGAGATAAACCCTGCGATCTCTCTCTTCTTATTACTCCACCAAAATGTATGTCGAAGATCATGGTACATTTTGGTACTCCCAGGATGGATTGCAAACGGTGTGTTGTGTGCCTCCATCATGATTCTATACTTCAAGTCAGAATCGTTAGGAACACAAAGTCTGGAGTGGACTCGAAGTATTCCTTCTTCATCGATTCTTGCTTCTGGAATAGCATCTTCTTGCACTTTCTTCTTCATACGCATCAGCTCCAGGTCCGTAGCTTGAACAGCTTTAACTTTATCGATTAAAGTCGGTTCTACTCGTATATTTGATATCATCACGTGGGTACTTGGAGCCTTTACCTCTATCTCTATCCTTTGCAAGTCATACAAAATGAGTCTTTGCGTTAACAACATTGCACTTGTACCTGCATACGATCTTCTACTCAATGCGTCAGCTACCACGTTTACTTTTCTAGGATGATATTGGATGGCATGATCGTAATCTTTTAACAACTCAAGCCAACGTCGTTGCCGCATGTTGAGTTCCTTTTGGGTGAAGAAATATTTGAGGCATTTATGATCCGTATAGATCTCCATTTTCTCCCCATACAGGTAGTGTCTCCAAATCTTCAATGTGAAAACGACTGCTGCCAACTCTAGATCATGAGTAGGATAATTCTTCTCATATTTTCTGAGTTGTCGCGAGGCATAGGCTATGACTTTCCCATGTTGCATGAGAACACATCCTAACCCTTTGCCTGAAGCATCATTGTAGATAACAAATCCATCTGAACCAGATGGTATTGTCAGAACAGGTGCCGAAATGAGTCTCCTCTTAAGCTCTTGGAAACTCTTCTCGCATTCCTCGCTCCATACAAATTTTATATCTTTCTGATTCAGCTGAGTTAACGGAGTAGAGATTCAAAAAAATCCTTCCAGAAATCTCCGATAATAACCAGCTAAGCCCAAAAAACTACGTACTTCGGTCACCAATTTCGGTTGCTCCCAACTTTGTATGACTTCAATCTTCGCCGGGTCAACAGATACTCCATGTTTTGACACCACATGCCCAAGGAATGCTACTTCCTCAAGCCAGAACTCGCATTTCTTCAGCTTGACATATAGCTTATTATCGCGATGCCTTTGGAGTACCAGCTTTAAATGGTGCTCATGATCTTCACGGCTTTTGGAATAAATGAGGATGTCATCAATAAAGACAACAATGAACTGATCCAAATATTCTTTGAATACACGGTTCATCATATCCATGAAAGCAGCAGGAGCATTAGTCAATCCAAAAGACATGACTAAGAATTCATAATGCCCGTACCGAGTTTTGAAGGCAGTCTTCGGAATATCCTCAGTTTTAATCTTCAGCTGATGATATCTAGAACGAAGATCGATCTTTGAAAAGAATTGTGCTCCTTGCAACTGGTCGAACAGGTCATCAATGCGAGGTAACGGATACCTATTCTTGATGGTGACATGGTTCAATTTCCTATAGTCGATACAAAGTCGCATACTCCCGTCTTTCTTCTTTACGAATAAAACAGGAGCACCCCAAGGAGATGTACTAGGACGAATGAAACCGATATCTAATAATTCCTGTAGTTAGACTTTTAACTCCTGAAGTTCAATAGGAGCCATTCGATATGGGGTTTTAGAAATGGGATTTGTACCGGGTTCAAGGTTAATAAAGAATTCAACTTCACGTTCTGGGGGTAGATCGAGAAGTTCTTCAGGAAATACGTCAGGAAATTCACTAACAATAGAAATATTATTCAAATCTGACGTGTTTTTGTTCAAGTCCGTGACATGGGCTAAGAAAGCTTGACATCCATTTTATAATAAACGAATAGCTTTATGGCTTGATATGACAGTGATTGACTTTAGTGGTTTGGTAGCTTGAATTCGCATAACTGGTTGGTTAGGAATATGAAAACTAACAAACTTACGATAACAATCAATTTTGGCATGATGATTTGTTAACCAATCAATCCCTAAAATCACATCAAATGTAAGTATTTTCAAAGAAATAAGATCGACAGGTAATGTGATTGTACCAACTTGGATCAAGCAAGATTTATAAACAGTAGATGCAATGAAGGTTTCTCCTAACGAAGTCTCAACAGACAAGTCAAAATCTAGTTTCTCCGGAGTCAAGTTTAAACGTTGAGCACAAGTAGGAGAGATAAAAGAATGGGTAGAACCGGTATCTAGTAAGGTATAAACTTCGCAATAGTTCAAGATTAGCTTACCCGTGATCACCTCGTTCGGATTTCTCGCGTTTTGGCCAGTCACGACAAACGCCCTCCCTTGAACCACAGACTTTGTTTTGTCCGTAGTCGCCTTTGGTGCCACCATCGCAGTTGGACTTGACTTTGCTGCTGGACAAAATCAGGCTATATGACCGTCTTTTCCACAATTAAAACACACCTTGGAAGGCTGTGAACAGTTTGGACTTATGTATCCCTCATCTCCACATCTGTAGCATCTAACTGACGGTCGTTCTCCTCCCCTAAAATTTATTGTTGGTGCTGGTGCTGGTGCTGATATCTTTCCATCATTGTTGAATCTCCTCTTTTTGAAATTTCCACTTGACTCACCTCTCCTGTTATCACGGCCACGATTACCACCCGAGTGGTTACCGCTTTTGTTTGTATTTTTTCCTCCGCGCTGGTTCTTATCGCTCCGATGACTGCTATCACCGGTATGACCCTTGTTGTGGTCCCTCGATTGAACATACTCATTATCTCGCTCTAATAATTGAGCCCTATTTACAACATCTGAATATAAAGAAAATTTATGAGAGATAAGATATTGTCGAATCTCGGGTTTTAGACTTCTCAGAAACATTCGTGTCATTCGTTCCTCATTCTCTACCAAATAAGGTGCAAACCTGGATAACTCTGTTAACTTCGCCTCGTACTGAGACACAGTCATGTTATTTTGTTCTAGTCTAATAAACTCTACCTCCTTCATATGACGAATACTTTCAGGAAAGTACTTATCATTGAACAACTTTTGAAACGTTTCCCAAGACATGCTGATTGCGGCAGGCTGTGTACGCTTCACAGATTCCCACCAGTAATCTGCCTCACCACGGAACATAAAGGTGGCGAATGGAACCTTCTGTTCTTCCGTGCATCCCAAGACATCGAATATCTTGGTAATTTGCTTGACCCACGTTTCCGCCTTAATCGGATCCGGCTTTCCCCAAAATTCTGGTGGTCCCAACTCCTTAAACTGCTTAGCTGTGATAAACTGCGCATTGCTATCATTTTCACCCGTATTTTGTACACGAGTCTCCCTCGTCTGATTTTGCACGAACTGTAAAAAGCTTCTAAACATCCCATCATTCATCATTTGTTCGGTAGTGTTATTTATAGGAGGAATATTGCCTTCCTGTTGCACGTTCCCCTGGGTGGTGATCAAAGGTGTCTCCACGGTCTCATTTACTCCATTGTTAACGTTCTCAGCTGCCATTCTTAAATACTACCATAAAACAAGGGTTATTTAAACAAATTAAAATATCACATAATATCCCTATATTATGACTGACAAACAAATAAACTTAGGTAGGACACACTAGCGAAGGATTTACTCGTCTCTCCTCTCCTAGTTCTATTCTCCGATCTCTGCCAGAGACCATATCTCTAAGCTCTGATACCAACTGTGACGCCCCCAAAATAAGTATACATCACCCATTCTGAGTCGCCAAATACATGGTACAGAAACAAAAACAACTTCATTACTACAATTGTCGTGCAAAATACGACAACACATAAACTGTGATATTGTCTAATAGACAGTATTAAAACTCAAAAGGAGTCCTCATTACAATTATTGATACACTATTTTACAAAAATAGTGAGGACTATAAAAACAACTTTCTAGAACCATCACTCCATACCCCGGCTAGTTCTTCTATATTCTCACCTCCTAAGAAGAAAAATAGAAGAAAAAGGAAAAGGGTAAGCTCAACTAGCCCAGTAAAGAATATTATGACTAAGATAATATACAACAAATTATCATTAGTCTTCAACAGGGAAAAAATCTGATAGAATATAATAGACAATAAATTTTAGATCAACAATTGCAGCGGAAACAATAATTCATTAGAAAAGTTAAGTAGATAATGAAATCTACTATCATCTATGAATTTAAAAGTCCATCATCAATATTTTATCCCTGTAACATCAATCAATATACATCTTGAATTAAATATTCATCTTTGTACTACGGGCTAAAGATATTCATTTGTATCACCAGTTGGTCATGTTCATCTCAACACCTGTTCATCTTTGCACTATGGGCCAAAGATATTCATCAGGTAATCATTCATCTTTGCACTACAGGCCAAAGATATTCATCAAATATCACCATTAAGGACTGAGGATGATGAAAAACATTTTAGAGAACGAATCCAGTACGATAAAAGGACAAAGTTTAGAGATTCGTACTTTAGATAATTCAAGTTTAAAAATACTCCATAATAAAACATAATGGAGAAAAATTTAAGAATGACGATCAAAATATGGATACAATCAAAGATAGACATCTGGGACAAAGATGAAAAAATTTTATTTTTCGATTAATAGTGCCGTATTCGTGAATTGTGCCGTATACGTGAATAGTGCCGTATACGTGAATAGTAATCCCGACACAAAAAGTTCCAAATTTGATAAAAAGTTCAGACCAATATTTCGGCATACTGATATTGAAAGAAATAATACTATTTACAAAAAATAACATCCCTTACCTCAAAATACAGTATTTCTGAACGGAATATCGGATATGACGCTGAAGGAAACTTGCACTGAATAGTAACTCTCAAAGTATCTAAATACTCACAAAATATGCACGATAATATATATATATATATATATATATATATATATATATATATATATATATATATATAAAAACTTGTTTCTAGTGTGATTTTCAATTCTAACTCAGCACCCTATTTATAGAAAAATATTAGAACGCTGAAGCAGACTTAACCTGCTACCTGATGACTTTACCTGCTACTATTCCCTCCCACCACTTTTGAAATAAAATTTTAACACATTTTTCACCAACCAAAAGTGGAGCCCACAAATTCTAGAAATTTTTAAAATATTTTAAATAATCAGTAACTTCAATAATTCATATAAAATAGCCCTTTTATCAAAAAAATTTGAATCTCATGTCTATTCCACATGAAATCGAATTCTCTACAACTTTGTAGCTTTAAATTTTTCCAAATTCCAAACTAAAAATATCCGAAATTCACAAACGGATAATTTTTAATACCTCATAAAATTCATAACAAATCATACGTTAATTGTTAACGGTTCAAAATTTATGGACATATACTCAACTTATATATGTATAACATATCCAAAAATCACAACGATCTAACGGTCGGATTAAAATTATAACTCACGCAATAGAGCTTTAAGAACATTGTTTTGATTTTTAAAACCTCCATTCCGATAAAATACTGATAAAACACCTCAAAATTAAATCCTTCATTTATATCCATATAAAAATAAATATTTTCTTATCATATAAATTAATAATTAATTATTCATAAATAATATTACAGAATCACAATTATGACAACCAGGTCGTTCTCAAGAAAGAGGGGGCTTTTCGATAAGGATTTCTCCTTATTGGCGCGCAATTAGGTGACCAAACCTCTCCTTAGACAGAACTTCCTTAGACATTGTCAATAATGCTATTTAATAATATTATTCAAATAATATGAATTATTGATCTGATAATGTAAATACTGTGTAGTGACAATTATTGAAATAACAATAATATAAAATATCAACGCAACAATTATTGAACCAATAAAATAAAATATTGAACAATAATTACAATAACAATTATTGAGCTTCTTACGTAATGATCCATAATTCAACAATACTATGCAATACTGTGTGCTACTATGCACCCACGTGTATTATTGTATTTTAACCACCGGATATTTTAACAGTGTTAACGGTAACTACTACGCCGTAATTAATAAAAACTCAAACTTATCGTTTTCTTCATCCGACTGTTTTTCGTTATGAGGCCCACAAATGACTACGCCGTCGTACGAATATTCTCCGACAACAAGAATATTCCACGACCAAACGAATATTCCCCGACAAAATAAATATTTTATAACCACTTGCTTATTTTGCAAAATTTACACATTTCACCCATAGCCAAAGCATTATATCAAATTAACACCCTATTATTCAAAATAATAATTAGAGAAAATTTAATTTTATTTATAATAAGTTTGGGTCTTACATTTCACCCATAACCAAAGTATTATATTAAATTAACACCTTATTATTCAAAATAATAATTTGAGAAAATTCGATTTTGTTTATGAATAAGTTGGGGTCTTACAATTTGTAACATTACGATCACGATTATACCGAAAAATCCCTGGTCATAATCATAACAATCAACAGTCCATCTATGCACGTAAGCCACATATGACTTTCATTACAATATAAGCATAAGGATGATGACAATGATATAAGCATTAATCAAACGAAATCAAGGATAAATATTAAAGACTTTAAATTTATCCAGAGTTTAAAAAATATCCATATTGTCAACATGATACTGCTTTGTGGAGTAAAATTCAAGAATAATATTCATGTATCAAAAATAATTTGGACAGAAAAGAAATATAATTTTTTAGTGAATAGTAACTCGTGAATAGTAATCTGTGAATAGTACTCCGTATTCGTAAGTAGTACCGTATACGTGAATAGTGTCGTATACATAAATAGTAACTTATGAATAGTAACTCGTGAATAGTAACCTGTGAATAGTATTCTGTATTCATAAATAGTGTCGTATACGTGAATAATAACTCGTGAATAGTACTCATAAAAGAAAAATACAAAAGAAAACGATATTCCATGACGGGTACAAAAAAAATGATATCTCATAAGAGTATAAAAGAATATATGAACTGGAAATGGATTTTCACTCACCATGCAGTAATCCACGTAGACAGATCATTTTTATAATTTAATAAAGAATGAATACGAAGGGTCATTCACCATGCATGCGGTAATCCGCGTAGACAGGTTACTCCCGCAGATTAATAAAAATGAATACGAAAGGTCATTCACCATGCATGCGGTAGTCCGCGTAGACATGTTATTCTAACAGAATAATAAAAAATGGAATAACAACCCTTACGAGTATTGAAAGAAAATAATTTTTTTCATGAATACAAAAGAAATAATACCCCTTACGAATACGACAAATGATATCCCTTACGAATACAAAATAAATAACACCCCTTACAAATACAACAAATAATATTCTTTACGAATATAAAATAAATAACACCCCTTACCTTAGTAGAAGATTGAATACTGAAGTAGGGTTGTAACAAAATACTCCTCTTCTTTCTTTCTATAGTTTCTCTCTCTAGAGTTTCAGTGAATTCGTAAGAAATAATGAAGAAATGAGCTTCTATTTATAGGAAAAAGGACTAAATAGTAACTAATTCATGAACGACTCAAATTAATTTACTTTTAAACGGACGATCCATATTGATTTACTATTAAAACTTAAAGTAACGGTCCATACTGATTTACTATTAAAACTTTAAACCAGCGATCCATATTGATTTACTATTATAACTTTCCACCAGCGGTCCATATTGATTTATTATTATATCTTCAACCAACGGTCTGAAAAATTAGCACATCTTCTCATGGAATAATAAGTCAAACTTATAACAAACACATTTATTTATATCAAAAATTGAATAAATATTTACCACAAATTACTTATCTTTAATAAACACATTTTTAATCTATTAACAATTATTCATCATTAATATTATAACTCACAATATTTAACAACCAGATCATTCTCAGGAAAGAGAGGGCTTTTCGATAAGGATTTCTCCCTATTGGCGCGCAATTAGGTGACCAAACCTCTCCTCGACATAACTTTCTAGACATCATCAATATTGAAAATAATAATATGAATAACTTTGTCGTCTCAATTATTGATTAAATAATATAAAATATTATGCAGATGATACTGTGATAATAATTGAATCAAATAACGTGAGATACTATGCAGCAATTACTGTAGCAATAATTGAGTATAACTGAGTGACTTCTCATGTAAGCATCAATAATCAATACCGTGTGCTACTATGCAACCACGCGTATTACTGTTCTTTTACCACCCGGTATTTCAACAGTTTAACGGTAAAACTTTCGCCGTTATTTTATAAAAAGATATTTATGTCGTTTTCTAACTCCAACAGTTATTCCGTTGTGGGGTCCATCAATAATTGTGTCGTCGTACGAATATTCCCCGACACAACGAATATTTTATATCAACTTGTTTACTTTACAAAATTTTCAAATGTCACGCTTAACATTAAACCTTTATCAATTTAACCATTAAATAGAATAATAATTATAAGAAAATTGAATACTTTCATTTCATAAAATTTGGGGTCTTACAATATCCACTCCTTATGAAATTTCGCCCTCGAAATTTACGTACCTAGTAGTACGAAAAGATGAGAATACCTTGCTTTCTTTTCGGATTGTACCTTCCCGGTTATTTCCTCTATATCATGATTTTTCCATTGCTCATCTCCTGTATTTCAGATATCATTCTAGAATATATCTTCAAAACAAAGGTTAATTGACATATCACAATTTGTCAACTTATCAAGTAAAAATTTCAGCTCAGGTAAGTTACAAACTAGCGAAGTATATTACTCGTCTCTCCCCTCCTAGTTTTAGACTCATATCTCTGCCAGCGACCATATCCCTAAGCTCTGATACCATTTGTGACGCCCCCAAAATAGGTCCACGCGACCCATTCTGAGTCGCCAGATATCACACTATAGAAATCAAATACAAACTTCATTTATACAACTGTTGAACTATCGTGCAGAGTACGACAACACATATGTGGTGTATATCAACTGTAACTCTCATCCCTTTACTTGGATAGCATCTCATAGTGATACCTTACAAAGGTACCTTACACAAAGGTACAATCAATAACTGTTTTAGAAATTAAAATATTTAGAAAATGCTCCAGAAAACCTTCGTACATGGGAGGCCATGCATCTAAGTTATGATAGATATCATATGACTCGAGAATTATTCTTGGTTAACCTAATAGACCCCAAAGAAAAATGAGAAGATTACTATCATGTTCTTTCCAATGGTGAGTCTTCTCTTGACATATAATTATCTCCATTGTCTTCAATTGAGAATTTTATTTCAACCAAACTCCGAGATTATATATGTAGTGCTCATAGATATAATCAGCAAGTACATGTACACAACCCTGTCTTATGATAACACGAAGTCGTAGGTCATTAGACATCTTGTATAATAGTGGCAAAACACACTAGTATTTTATTTCCATACTATTTTAGGGAAACCTCAGCAGCTATCGACCACCGTTCTATTCTTCTGTTACCTTCGCTCGACCCAGCTAAACTCTTATTACCTGAAAGAAATTGTGAAGCAGAAGGGTGAGCACAACTAGCCCAGTAAAGAATATCATGATTAAAGATAATTAAATTATCAATAGCATTCATCAGTAATAAATAAGAGATTTAGAACATATGGTAGATAATAAAACTTTTCAACCATAGTGGCAGCGGAACGAGTAATCCATTAGAAGAGTCAAATAGACCATAAAGTCAATTATCTTCTCCATGTTAAAACTTCACCAACAATATTTTATCCCTGTAACATCAATCAACAGTTCTTGTCCACAATCATGTGAATAACTCATAATCATAATTGTGATTCTAAATTTCTCTTCGCACCCAGGACGAAGATAATTTTTATCACCTGTCTTTACCTGAAACATCAAAGATCATGGTTATACCAAATCACAGTTCATGTTCATAATCATACTAATAAATTCATCTTTGCACTACGGGCCAAAGATATTCATTAACAGTTCATCTTTATACTACAACCCAAAGACATACAACTGTATTTTATAAGAGTCAAGTAGAGCATTGTAGACACTCGAATTTTTTTCTCCTGTTATTAACTATGCAGGAGGGCAAAAGCGCATATTTCACACTCCAAAGATAACCCTGGAGGACCACAACATCAATTCCAATCCCGAAGATAGCCCCAAGAGATCCAACTTCCAACCCCGGAGATAACCCCGGGAAAATTCGTTCCAACCTCGGAGATAACCCCGGAGGATCAAGTTCAAAGCCTGGAGATAATACCAGGAGGTCAAGCCAACCTCAGAGATAACCCTGAGGACAGTCAAAGTCAATATCAAGTTAACCTCAGAGATAACCTTGAGAAAAGATTGGAGATAACCCCGGGAGGGATAAAATGGTTTTTTTGCCAACTCAACTTCAACTCACATCAAATACACTCATTTCAACTCAAATTACTTCAATAGAAGTCCCACAAGAACCATATTTTAACTTTCGAGCGCAAACTACGGAAAACGGCTCACCGGATTGCCTGACGGAAACTCGAAAATGCTATTTAAGTCATGGACCCATCTTCTCAAAATCAAAAAAGGTCAAATCCTATCTCATTGTGTAGCTCTCGAAAAGAGCTTTCTGGAATGGTATGACACGCTTCCATCGGACTCCCGGATTGAAAGTTATGAACGACCGAGCGAACAACGCATTGCCCGAGTGTATGTACTTCGACACGGCGGGACCCACACTGCCCGGGGCACCCCAGGCAGCCACAGGTACACCTGCTACTACCGTAGGTACACCTGCGGCTCCCCCTCTATAAATAGAGGGCTTGGGGCAGCCATTTTAGCAAGAGAAAAAGCAAGGAAGCCCTGTCCAATTTGCTTTGTACACTCTATAAACTGAGTGCTTTCTCATTTTAAACACTTGTAAGCTCATATATAGCTACATTTTTACTAGCGGGAGCTGAGTGTTCATCCACTTAAAGCTATAGAAGTCTTCTTTGGCAGTCCACTGTAAGCCTTCTTACATACTTTAAAATCTTTTTCTTCATCTTTGCACACACTGTTCTTCACGTTGAGAGTCGTGTTGCGTGTGTTTGCCCGGACTTCGGTCCGTGGCTTTTATTTCTTTTGTATATATAATATATATATATATATATATATATATATATATATATATATATATATATATATATATATATATATTTATATATATATATATATATATTTATATATGAACTAACATTATCGAGTTATGTCTCGATTGAGCCTAGACTTATGTATGGAGCGTTTAATTGCTTTCATATATATATATATATATACTTATATATATGAACTGTGTGTTGAACTCTGTTCGATGAGCCTAGACTTACGTCTGGAACGTTTAATTGCTTTCGTATATATATATATATATATATATATATATATATATATATATATATATATATATATATATATGAACTGTGTGTCGAACTATGTTCGATGAGCCTGGATTTTATATCCGGTGCGTTTACCGCTTTTATATATATATATATATATATATATATATATATATATATATATATATATATATATATATATATATATATTTATATTTTGTCCTGTTTGGAGTTTACTTCAAGGCGGTTGATCGTTTTATTGCTTTATTTACATTTTCGATCCCCCATGGAGGTGCTTCGTGGTGGCTAATCATGTCTGTATATATATATTTACAGCTTTTATATATATAACTGTTTACAGCTTTTCATATAAATTGCTACGTCATGTGAGCCTAGGAATCATTTGAACACAGATTCAGTCCACTGAATCTAGATTCGGTTCCCGTGATGGACATTTTCAGCTGTACACGGCTTGTAAATTATATACAGTGTTCGAATATCCTTAGATTGCTATCATGCACACGAGGAATTCGGCACTGCTTTGTACATTATTTTCATACAGATGCCTCGCATCTGTAAAATAAAATCAATCAAGCCGAATATGGAATAAAATAGAAGTATCAAAGGCCTCAATTACTATTGAGCACAAGGGTTTGAAAAACCTATTTTATAAAACATCACTGCCATATCTTGTTTAAAACTGAATTTTTACACAAATTCAATCCCTGTGTATAAAGGTGCGAACGAGGCATAACACTACTTCCAAATAATTGCACATTGACCCACACACGCACACATTCTTATAACAGTTTCTTGAAAAGTGGCGGTCACCGTGGCAACATGGATGCCGGGGGGTGCCTAACACCTTCCCTCCGCATAAGCAAGTCCCCGGACCCTAAATGAATCTCGGTTTCACAGACCCGTTTAGCAGTGTCACATCACTGGGTCAATGTGCAAACCTTTTCTCGGTTGTGTTGGTACAACCAGTTAAAAAACCAACTGGCGACTCTTATAGTCAAATCGTCGACATTATACATGTTGGACCTTTTTCACTTGCTTTTTCAAACAAATCTCACCTAAAATGAGAACACAAAAGAACAGGTAACGAAAAGGGACAAATAAAAATCCCGACGTCGACAGGTGGCGACTCTGCTGGGGACTCCAGTAAGAGGACTTAAGCCGCTATTACAAGTTTTCAAAACTGTTATATGCTTGTGTGTGGATGTTGCATTTACATTTTAATGAATGTGTACTAATGCATTTACTTACTGCACTTAGTGCTTCGCACCATATCTGCCTGTGATATTAGTGCTTCGCACATGTCATCATTTCCATACGGTGAGACGCGATGTATGTGAATGTATGTTGTGTGGTCCCTACACCAGGAGGCTATCCTGTCGGTGTTTGATTACTGGACTCGTAGGAAGACTAATTCCAGAGAGGCTCAGGAAAGGCACCACCCAAATTCGCTTCAGTTGAAAGACCGAATTAACTTCCCGTCAAGTAAATTGTGATGATTTGGGAACCCTCATGCCTAAAAACCGCGAGAGTAACCTAAGATAGGTCAGCCTCTGATAAACCAAACGCGGAGGGAAGTCTCTTCATACTTTCCATTTTCAATTACTTGTAAGAACAATTACTTGTAATTTCATTCCATATCAAATCATTGTAATGGAAAATATGAAGGAATATGTGTATATACATAAAACCTGACATATTATGCTAACACCCATTTTGCAGGATAACACTCCTATAACGGACACATTATAACATGTAAATTATTTTTTTACATTCCCTAAAGACTAAACAACATAGGTCTTTTTGTAGGGAAGCAATCGGTCCCGTTACACGTTTAAAGTCTAAAAAGGCACTAAGTCCACCGTCAGACATGGCTACGAATCCCCAGCCTGATCCTACTCCTGTTTCCCGAGAGGAGTTTGAAGGACTAAGGAATCAGATAGCAGAATTGGTTGTCTTTTTAAAAGAACAAAGTAAAAATACTCAGGGCCAGACAATGCCTACTCAACCAGAGTCATTCAAACCAGGGGGCAGTCAGGGTATTGGCAAAAAGATGGAAACTCAGATACCTAAACCTCATTCCAATAAAGAAATCACAAATCTCAGGGATGATCAAGAAACTGGGGATATAAGAAAGAAAGTCCAACAAATGGAGGAAACCATCCGATCAATCAAAGGGACTAGAAACTATGGAAGTGTCACCTATTCAGATCTCTGCATATTCCCAGGGACTCGATATCCTGACAAATTCAAAATCCCAGAGTTTGAAAAGTACAATGGGGCAGGCGATCCCTATATGCACCTAAAAGTGTACATTGGCAAACTGGGGTCTTATGCTGAAGATGAAAGCCTCAGAATGCAACTTTTTCAAAGGAGTCTCACTGGAGAGGCTAAAGCCTGGTATGCCCAACTTGACAATGCCAAAATCCACAACTGGGAAGAATTGGCCCACGCCTTTCTAAATCAGTACAGTTTTCAGTCACAAATGGCATCGGATCGATACCAAGTGACTAAAGTGAAAAAGCAAAGTACTGAATCTTTTCGAGAATATACCCAAAGGTGGAGACATCTAGCAGCGCAAGTCATTCCATCAATGACAGAAACTGAGATGGTAATGACGTTTATTGATATCCAAGAAGCTCCTTACTATGAGAGGATCCTAGCAGGCATAGGAAAGCCATTTTCAGAAATGATCAAACACGGCGAAATGGCAGAGATGGGCCTGAAGGCAGGCAAGATTAAAGACTTCACTGCCTTGGAAGCAGTTTCCAAGCATATACATACTGGCAAGTATGTGAGCGATCCCAAGGGTGTACCCGATAAAGGCAATGAAGATGTATCCCTTGTTGTACAGGGGCAAGCTAGGAGACCAAACTACAGTCCCCCTATTTGAAAAATGCAAGACAATCTGCCATCTCAACAACAGGCCTCATTCAACCAATGCCAGGATAGAAAAAGAAAATTCGAAAGATCGAAAAATCGGTTGTTCACTCCATTAGGCGATTCCCTTGAAAATGTATTGGCGATATTAATGGATCATAAGAAAATTACCAAATTGGCTCCACCTCTGGTACCAGGGAGAAAAAGATACAATCCAAGCCAGAGATGTGCTTACCACTCAGGATTTCCAAGACACGATACACAAGATTGTTGGTCCTTAAAACATAAGATTCAAAATCTGATCGAAAGTGGCAGTATTGTGGTCCAACAACCTGACCAACAAAATGTCAACACCAACCTTCCGTTGCAGCATGATACGGGGGAAGTAAACATGATCGAGTCAGGAAGCGCTGAAATGTATCCAAATCGTAAGTACATATGAAGGGTGGAGGAATACCCTCGAAGGCTCATAACAAATGTTCTAGAGTGGGAAAACTCGGAGGAGGGTATGCCAGTAATGTAAAAATTAGAGACGATCCAGAATCAAGTAAATCTGCTGGCTAAGCTGATAGTGCGCCAACATCAGGAAACGAGGTAATTTTTCACTCAACTATCAGAAAACCAAGAGAAAAAGGAGGTCAACCATAATGTAAGCCCATATCTCTCTATGATGAGCTAGCTACATGAAGAATATCGAAGCAGACTAAAAGTATAAGAAAAAGGGGATGATAAAATTGCTAGAAGATCTCGCCAATAGAAAAATCGCTCAAGGGAATGCAAATTCTCAAAAATGAAAGATCAAACAACTCCAAAAGAGTCCAAAAATTCACCCCTCTGAGCAAATCAAATGAAGAAATGCTACACTTTCTGATAAGCAAAGGAAGGATTACTAAGTTGCTGCCTCCTATAAATCCCAAGATAAAGAGTTATGATTCCACCAAGATATGTCTCTACCATTCTAACTCACTTGGACATACGACTGAAGAATGCTGGTCTTTGCGACATAAAATCCAGGATCTCATTAAAAATAAAGAGCTGGAGATAGAATTTCCCATGACCAAAAAAGGCGAAAAAGAAATAAAAAGCTTAAGATGTCCATTCGAGATAGGCAGTTCAAATGAGGTGAAGGCTATGAGCGACAATTCTGCTAGAATACAAGGTGGACTGATCCTAATGCAAGTAATGATAGAGGAGACAAATGCATCCCTAAAGGAGATTCCTCCGCCAACATCAAACGTCCTGTGGTCCAAAGATATCAACCACATTCCTGATTTCATCACCTTGGATGATGAGGAGGAAATACTAATCCTTTCCAAAGAAGAAAAAGCCAAAAAGGAAAGTTCCTTGCGAGAAATGCAATAACAGTTCGAGGGAGATTTCATGGTCGAGTCATCTCAAACCCAAGAAAAAGGTGAAGGAAGAGATGAAGGAAAAGGTGGTGAGATTGTCAGGGAAGCCAACCCATTGAAGAATGCAGAGTTCATCCCTTTTTGCGATAGGTCCAATTCAAGCGTCCCTGAGGAATGTATTGAATCAGGAAGCGATCAAGTTATGGCCATAAGTGAAGATTTTCAGAACCAAGAGGTAACCTCTATCGCGAGCCCTGAAGGCAACATAACCACTGATAACTGGACTATCATGCCTCAACTAGCCAAGAAGATGCAGATCCAGAGGATACAGTTGTGAGTTCCAGGAGATGTTGGGACGATATCACTTTCTTCACAGTGTGCCATTTATTTTCCATGCATGTAAAGAAAACAAAAAAAAACAAAAAAAACAACAACAAAAATAAAAACAGCTCTACACCCTTCTCACCGCTTACCACTTTGAACCTTTTCAAACCAAGGTTGGAACTACGCAGACCTGATCTCCCCTCATCAATGGGAGTACGTAGGCAGCCATGTATGGTGCGGTCTAACCACTGCAAAAATCGATAAACCCCTTCAACCAAGCTTAACCTCCAATAAATATTAGCCTTTCAAACCAAAACCTGAACTACGAAAGACCTGATTTTCCTTCATCAATGGGAGTACATAGGCAGCCATCAATGGTGTGGTCAAACCAAACAAACACATCTCAAAATAACACATCCCAAACAAACACATCTCAAACAAACACTTCTCAAATAAACACTTCTCAAACTGTTCAGCTCACCAGCGGGAACTACGCAGACCTGATCTCCCTAACATACAGGAGTACGTAGGCAACCATCAGTGGTGCAGTCTGACCCTCAAAAGAAGCATCCAAACCCAAGGACAACCTTCCAAGTTAGCGACCCATGTCGAGAAGACCCAACAACACTTTAATGTCATCGAATCTGGCACAAATCCCAGAAATAAAGAAACAACGATACACTAAGACAACCAGCAACGAGGACCTTCAAAAAGTCAACACCCTCAATCACAAGTCTTCATCAAATCAGAAGAAAACCATCAACGCCGATTGTGAGAACAAGTCAGGAATAATAATTGAGGGCATCAAAGCCCAAATACACTACCAGTTTACTATCTGGTAAAAGCGTCTTGCGATCTCGACGTCTTATCAGCTTATCTGTCAAAGCAACTATCCCAGACAACAAGAAAGGCTGGGGCAATTTCAAAATTAGCGACAACCCGATATTGGAGCCCTTACAACAAGATTGGGGCAATCTCAGAAATAGCGACAACTCAACATTGGGGCATTTATCAATCAGTAAAATGCACTAGTCATCACCATCAACATGGTACATCATCATTAGAGCTTTCCTCACATCATCTCCATGGCAATTCGGGATGATCATTTGGTTTTTCAATCATACTGTTCTTAGAATGAATAATTCCACATGTGAGAATATTACTCACTCGCGACTTCATCAATAAAAAGTTTCTCATATGAATCCTCGACATCAACATGCGAGAGGACTGGGGCATTGTCCAATTCCAAGAAATGGAAGGAGCCTAAAATGAGATCAACTCTCTCAGCAAAAGAAAGGGGCGAACCCCTGACAGAAATCATGGCTACATAAGCATGCCCCTATAAAAGAAGGGGAAATTTCTCAAAAAAAAGTTCTTAACTCAAAAGCAGAAGGCCAACAATGAAAGGCCTGGCGAATGAAATATACACCATCAAATGCGTCAACCTACGTCAAGTCCTCATAAGTTGAGGCCTCTACACCGAAGTGGAAATCTGGGCAGCGAAACAACGAGTTGCACCCTCCAGGGATGTTAGCGGCATTCAGGTCATAAGATCAACCGAGTTGCGAATCAAATGCTCAAGAAAATGGGGCACAAAGCACCCAACAGCGAAAGGAAACCCCAAATCACCTCAAAAATGGTGAGCGTAACATCAAGCGGAGTCTGGCGAAGCAAAATGTTGAATATTACTTCAGCAAAGGTATCAGATGATCCGATATTCTAAAACCATTGCCATCAATTCAACACAACATCAAAATAGTTCAGCGATGAAAGCTTCGTATACCATCATTCGAGTGGGAATCGAAATAGTTTGGCGATCAGCAGGGTAGGCACCGTTGCAAAACTACCAGTGTATACATCTGGAAGGTCTGGTGATCTCAGAACGTCATCCCCATCAGAGATGTGGAAAATATCTCAACTTATCTTCATCAAACAAGCCTCGGCGACACCTACAAAAAGCCAAATCGTTGGAGTCAACACCAGCATAGGCATCAGTAATCCCCGGTAAAGGTAAAGCGATTTGTGAAAGCATTTTAACATTCATCATAACATTCATTACATTGTGATTTGCGATATGCAAAATGCGATGTACGATTTATGATGTGCGATTGGCCAAATGCGAAATACGAAGTGTGAAATGCGATATGCAATTTGCGAACTGCGATTTGCGAAAATATTTTAACATTCATCATGACATTCATTACATTTCGATTTGTAATATTAAAAATACCTTGTCATATTTCAAGTGTCTACTAATCTTTATCATGTCCATTCCATTGTAATGCATGAACATGATAAAGAGGGGCATCTGTAGACATTCAAAATTTTCTTTTCCTGTTACTAACTATGCAGGAGGGCAAAAGCGTCTGTTTCACACTCCAGAGATAACCCTGGAGGACCACAACATTAATTCCAACCCCGGAGATAATCCCAGAAAAATCAGTTCCAACCTCGGAGATAACCCCAAAGGATCAAGTTCAAAGCCTGGAGATAAACCTAGGAGGTCAAGCCAACCTCAGAAATAACCCTAAGGACAGTCAAAGTCAACATCAAGTCAACCTCAGAGATAACCCTGAGAAAAGACTGCTACAACTGTGCGAAAATCGGAGATAATCCCGGGAGGGGTAAAATGGTTATTTTGTCAACTCAACTTCAACTCACATCAAATACATTCATTTCAACTCAAATTACTTCAATAGAAGTCCCACAAGAACCATATTTTAACTTTCGAGCGCAAACTACGCAAAACGGCTCACCAGATTACCTGACGGAAACTTAGAAATGCTATTTCAGTCACGGACCCATCTTCTCGAAATAAAAAAGGGCAAATCCTATGTCATTGTGTAGCTCTCGGAAAATGCTTTCCGGAATGGTATGCCACGCTTCCATCGGACTCCCGGATTGAAAATTATAAATGACCGAGCGAACAACGCGTTGTCCGAGTGTACGTACTTCGACACGGCGGGACCCACACTGCCTGGGGCACCCCGGACAGCCGCAGGTACACCTGCTGCTGCCGCAGTTACACTTGCGGCTCTCCCCTCTAAAAATAGAGGGCTTGGGGCAGCCATTTTAGCAAGAGAAAAGGCGAAGAAGCCCTGTCTAATTTGCTCTGTACACCCTATAAACTGAGTGCTTTTTCATTTTAAACACTTGTAAGCTCATATATAGCTACTTTTCTACCGGCAGGAGCCGAGTGTTCATCCACTTAAAGCTATAGAAGTCTTCTTTGATAGTCCACTGTAAGCCTTCTTACACACTTTAAAGCCTTTTTCTTCATCTTTGCACACACTGTTCTTCACGTTGAGAGTCGTGTTGCGTGTGTTTGCCCGAACTTCGGTCCGTGATTTTTATTTCTTTTGTATATATATATATATATATATATATATATATATATATATATATATATATATATATGGACTAACATTATCGAGTTATGTCTCGATTGAGCCTAGACTTATGTCTGGAGCGTTTAATTGCTTTCGTATATATATATATACTTATATATATGAACTGTGTGTCGAACTCTGTTCGATGAGCCTTGACTTACGTCTGGAGCGTTTAATTGCTTTCATATATATATATATATATATATATATATATATATATATATATATATATATATATATATATATATTTATTTATATTTTGTCCCGCCTGGAGTTTACTTCAAGGCGGTTAATAGTTTTATTGCTTTATTTATATTTTCGATCCCCCATGGAGGTGCTTCGTGGTGGTTGATCATGTCTGTATATATATATTTACAACTTTTATATATATAACTGTTTACAGCTTTTCATATAAATTGCTACGTCATGTGAGCCTAGGAATCATGTGATCACAGATTCAGTCCACTGAATCTAGATTTGGTTCCCGTGATGGACATTTTCAGCTGTACACGACTTGTAAATTATGCACAGTGTTCGAATATCCTTAGATGGCTATCATGCCCGCGAGGAATTTGGCACTGCTTTGTACATTATTTTCATACAGATGCCTCGCATTTGTAAAATAAAATCAATCAAGCCGAATACAGAATAAAATAGAAGTATCAAAGGCCTCAATTACTATTGAGCACAAGGGTTTAAAAAATCTCTTTTTATAAAATATCACTGCCATATCTTGTTTAAAACTGAATTTTTACACAAATTCAAACCCTGTGTATATATGTACGAACGAGGAATAGCACTACTTCCAAATAATTGCACATTGACCCACACACGCACACATTCATGTAACAGTTTCTTAAAAAGTGGCGGTCACCGTGGTAACACGGATGTCGGGGGGTGCCTAACACCTTCGTTCTGTAGAAGCAAGTCCCCAGACCCTAAATGAATCTCGGTTTCACAGACCCGTTTAGCAGTGTCACATCACTGGGTCAATGTGCAAACTTTTTCTCGGTTGTGTTGGTACAACCAGTTAAAAAATCAACTGACGACTCTTATAGTCAAATCGTCGACATTATACTTGTCGGACCTTTTTCACTTATTTTTTCAAATAAATCTCACCTAAAATGAGAACACAAAAGAACAGGTAACGAAAAGGGACAAATAAAAATCCCGACGTCGACAAGCATGCTATCTACTATCTTCTACAAATTAAAAGTTTATTATCAATATTTTATCGCTGAGACTCAGCTCAATACATCACCAAATTATCCATGCACTACGGCCAAGGATATTCATTAGTATCACGATCACGAATTATCCATGCACACTACGGGCCAAGGATATTCGTGTTTTCACCAATGGTCATGATTATACCGAATAATCCCTAGTCATAATCATACTAACAACTGTCCATCAATGCACTACGGGCCAATGAGGTCTTTTACCACATCATTTGTAACATTACGGTCATGATTATACCGAAAAATATCTGGTCATAATCATACCAATCAACAGTCTATCTATGCACGTAAGCCACAGATGACTTTCATTACAATATAAGAATAAGGATGATGACAATAATATAAGCATTAATCAAACGAAATCAAGGATAAATATTAAAGACTTTAAATTTATCCATAGTTTAAAAAATATCCAAATTGTCAACATGATACTGCTTTATGGAGTAAAATTCAAGAATAATATTCATTTATCAAAAATAATTTGGACAGAAAAGAAATATACTTTTCAGGTAAATAGTACCCCGTGAATAGTAACTCGTGAATAGTAACTCGTGAATAGTAACCCGTGAATAGTATCATAATTGTTTGTTTTCAAGTGGATACCAAAAGTGATGTTCATAATCTTAGTAAGCCATTAATAATAGTGCAGAATCCATGAGAAATTCAATCAAAAAAAGAAAAGAAAAAAGCTTTTTTATATACTCATAAATCATCCATCACTAACAAAAACTACTAAGCTTTGCACAACATAAATTTGTGAGTTAGTAATAAATGTCACAACGGAAGCTCTAATAAGCATAATGGGCAAGTCACACCCATGATTGCACAATATGATTTATGATTTTCAACAAGAGGTGGTGATCACATGCCAAAGGCATAATAGTAGCATATCATGACCAAAAACCAACTTGCATTTATGTACTTCCAGGACCAAGCATATCAAATGAATTAATTTACAGAAAGGAGGTTAATAATAGCATATTCAATGAGAGATTAGTCAGAAGTATAGTAAATTTTACTTAGTTTATTTTTATATTGAGAGTTTAAGTAAAATACATAAATAATTAATAGGCCCACAGATTTCCAAATAATATGAAGTCCTAAATCAAAGGATGTGAATTCCAATTTTAGCAAAATTTATTCCCAACAACAAAACAAAATGTGCACAACTATAATTCAGGGCATAATTTAGGAGAATCCAATATTAGTAACAACAATAAGAAGCCCAAAAATTGTCCCAATTTCAGCAATATCAACAACAATTTATCTAAATTTCAGCAACAATATATTCAGTAGTAATGTTATATTCAAAAATTATCCAAATTTCAGCAACTGTTATTCAGTAATAACAAATTATCCAACTTCAGATAATCTCATATTAAAACACATATTAACCCTAAAAATAATTTAACCTAAAAATTTCAGTAATCTCATAAATCTCTATGCAACAATTTCAGTATGATCCCAATTTCAGTAACAAGCTATCAATTTGAGTAATCCCAAATTCAGTAATCCCAAATTCATTTTCATTCATTCAACTCTTTGCAACAAATTAACCCTTAAAACAAAAATTCGTAGCCTACATAACAAACAACAAACAACAAACAACCAAAAAAAGAACAAACAACAAAACAACAAACAACCAAAAAAAGAAGAAGAAGTTGAAAAGTATTTCTAACCTCTAAAATTGGTCCCTGATTTGGAGAAGAAAAAACACACGAACGAACGCCTCCCTCTTCTCTTCTCCCTCTTATGCCTCCCTCTTTTTTTCTTCTTCCGCTGATCAAGCGAACGCCTGAGTCTGAATATGTTTAAGAGAATCAGCGACCGCCTGCGATCGCTGAGTTTTAATGACGTGGACATATCAGCGACCGCCTGGTGGTCGCTGATAGAGATTAGTCGCAAAAAAAATATGCGCCAAGGTTTCGTGCCAAATTTTGGGAGGGAATTTTATAACAGCGACCACTCAGCGACCGCATGCGGTTGCTGATAGAAACTAGCAACTAGAACCAGTATCGGTCATAGATGGCATTCGATATTACTACTATCAGCGACCGCATAGGGCGGTTGCTGAAAGCTTTGGTCGCAGATAGCAATTTTTTCTGTAGTGTTCTAGGATAATGCCCTAGAATTGGCTGCATATCTGCGAAAAATGTGACAACCCGAGAATTTAGATAATTATTAAAATCCTAAAATGATGGATTAAAGGTTATAAAATGAACCTAGACAGAAAATAAGTGTATGGATTTGACGTTTCTGTGAAGGAATTTTAAGGATTTCAAAATTTTTGGAGAAGAACTTGAATGATTTGATAGACTATAAGTGATAGTCTGATAATGAGGTATATGTTTAGTGTATAAGTTCATAAGAATATGTGTATGTGGTGAATATATTAATATATTTACTTCAGTTAAATAAATTGTGAAGATAATTTATAGAAAGTAAAGAAATAATTGGATATGGTATTATGTTATATGGATAATAGTATAATATTTAATATTATACCAAAGGATGAAAAGTAAAAATATGAGATGAGATCTAATATGTAAATATGTATATTGATATCAATTAGTTAGTAAATTAAATTCATATTAGAATAAATGATTGAATATATTAAATTATATATTTAATATATAAATAAATTGTTTGACAACAATTTATGGAGAAGAGGAGGAAATTAAATTTAATTATACAATATAAATTGTATAACTTAAATAAGTTATTTAAATTAAGTATGAGAATTAAATGACCTAAAGGGTTATTTTTATTCAGTGGTTCTAGTATTTAAATATATACTAGTGACCTAATCTAAGAGAATTGTGGAGCATGTCACAATTTATTTAATGATTATGTGAGTAAGTGAATATAAATTTTATGTGATGATTTATATTTATTTATTATATAAACAAATAAAAGAAACTAGTGTGATCCTAATTATATATTAGGAATGAAGAATTGAATAACTTAAGGGTTATGAGATGAGAGAATTATGGTATTTAAAATATATATTAATTCTAAGAGATTTATTTTATATATCTCAATTAATTAATTTTATAACCTAATTAATGTAAGTCTAATTGGGTTAAGAAATTAAATGTACTTGGGTAAGAATTTATATTTAAATTGAGTACATGGAAACCCTAATGAAATGAATAGGGTAAGATAGAATTTAATGTAATGGATCATATTAATTTTATGGCCCAAACATTTTAGTTAGGAAGTCTAAATATTTTATTTGGAAAGCCGAATTAATTAAATGTAAAGCCCAAGTGAGCCCAATTGTTAAGGAACATGTGGGAGAATAATAATATTAAATATTATATTAAGTCAAGAGATATATTTTTATTATCTCAAGTTTATTAATTTTATAACTTAATTAAAGCAGGATTAATTGGGTTATAAAATTTAATGTACAAGAGTAATGATTTAATTTTTTTAATTATGTATGTAATGAAAACCCTAATTAAATAATTAGAAAAATATAATATTAAAAGTATTGGACTATGTAAATTTAATGGCCCAAATATTTTTATTAGAAAGCCCTAAAAGACTTAATGGGTAGGCCCAAGTGTTGGCTCAAATAATTAATTTAAGAAGCCCAAAACTTGATCCAAGTATGAAAGGACACAATGGTCATTTGGTAAGAAAAATAAAAGCTATAAAAATCTAACCAAATTGGGCTAAAAGAAGGCCACTTGGCCGGATATTATGGTGAGGAAAAGAAGGGAGTACATGTCATCATGTTAAGCCACAAGTTTGCAAAAAATAATTACAAATCAAGCTAGGTGGCATTCATTCTAAGTAGCCACCTTACTCACTAAGCTTCCATATATCTATGTAATGATGATTAAGGAAAGAGATAAGGATAGGAGAGATATTGGGAGATATAAATTTGATATACAAAATATATCTATAGATTTTTTTAACAAGCAAATAAACTCATTTTCTCTTTCATCTCTTATTTCTTACCAAAAAGAAAACTAAAGAGAGAGAGAGAGAAGGGAGGAACGACACTTAGAGAGAGAAAAGGAAAGAGAGGGCTGTCATTAATGGAAGGAAGAAGAGAGAAGAGGAGAGAGAAAGTTCATCCATGAAAGAAGAAGAAGAAGAAGAAGGAGAAGAGTTGGAGCAAAAAGGTATAAATACCTTTTGTTATGTATTTTTGATTATTCTTAATCAAATCTTGAATCTATATTTCTAAACTCAAAAATCATGTATATACATGTTAATGAGTGTTTCATGTTTAGATATACCCATATTGGGTCTTGTTTTAGTTAGAAATCAAAAATAAAGAAAAGTGATTTTTCTAGTTTATAAGCCATAAAATTTATAGGTACGTTGGATTTTCACCGTTTTTGATTTACACCTTTTTGCGATTTGTCAAAGAAAGGTGCTAGATATGTAAGTTAACTACTAAACCCAAGTGGTAGCACTCAAAAATGTTGAGTACATAGTCCGTAGTGACTGATTTAGCAAAAATAATTTTGTGTCATTTAAGGAAAAATAGACTGTTTATGAACAGTCAGTGCCAAGGGTAGTTTCGTCATTTTTTTGACATTCAAAAATTTTGAAAAAATTTGGGATGATAATATGATAAGTTTTCTAACATCTTCAAGTGTAATCACTGAAAAAGGAGTTGTAGATTTTCGTATGGATTATTTTTAACAAAGTACGAAAAACTTATTTTTCCAAAATTGCTACTGCCAAGAACTTTCCAGGGGCTGTTTCGGCAATTTAATTTGTGAGAAAAATTTCGGCCTTTTGGGACACGAAAATATATGGTATTAAGTACCTCTTGTCCAAAAATGAGTTCATTCTGACTTAAAATGACCAAGTTATGGTCATTTCAATTTTTGTGATTTTCCGACGAAAATCGCTATAACCGGAGTTCTATAATTCCGATAGCCACGAAATTTAAACTGGAGGCTCACGTTAATACGTATAAGATTGTGTCAAGAGATGGAAATTTCTGGAGTTAAGTACGAGATAGCTAATTTCATAAGAAATTAACTAAAAATGTTTTTTGGAAAATACTAAAAGAAATTAAAATATTACAGAAAAATACTTTTTGTGTATGAAATACATGTATATAAGCATGGCCAAAAGATAGAAAAATAATAAGTTGATTTGGTATTTTCGTTAAAGGAGATATGGAATCCAGCTTGCTGGATTGGAAAATCTGATGAATCCAGCTTATTGGATTGAAAAGAAGCTTATTGAATTGAAGGATTTAGAATCCAGCTTGCTGGATTGATGAATTGGTGAATCCAGACTTGCTGGATTGTATTCTAGTTGCTAGATTTGGAATCCAGTTAGCTGGATTGCAGTTTGGGTTGTTAGATTTGGAATCCAGTCTGTTGAATTGGTAATTTGGTTGCTAGATTTAGAATCCAGGTTGCTGAATTAGTATTTAACTTATTAGATGTTAAAGAATAACTTATGAAATGAAAAGGCGAGTGTTAAATCATAATGGATATGATATAGTGATTAAAGAATTATCAAATGATGATAATAATACTGATGTGTTAAGCTGTTATCTAATATTTAATTTTTGTGATTAAGTGTTAGATAATTTATGGAAAAAGAAATAGTATTATGAGCTAACAGGTATGTTATGCTAACTGAAAGATCAAAGACTTTGTACAAACCCTAATCCCATGCCATCGTACAAACTCTCGACAACGGCAGTCCGAAATAGGTCTTGTATACCTCAAACGGATGCCCGGATTGCACTTCAGAAAAATCGAGTGGACATTACAGTGCCCGCGTGCACGTACTTCGAGACGACCCAACCCGACCAAATCGGGCCGACCCGACCCGCCTCTGGTACACCTGCGGCACCTTTTGCCTATAAATAAGAGGCTTGGGGTGCTAATTTTTAAGAGAAAAGAGACGGGGAAACCCTGTAGAATTCGCTCTACACTTGCCATACAGTGTATTTTCCCAATTTAAACACATGTGAGCTCATATACAGCCCTCTTTTGTACCTACAAAAGCCAGTGTTTACCCACTTTAAAGATATAGAAGCCTTTTCTAGCAGTCAGCTGTAAGCCTTCTCACACACTTTAGAGTCTTTCTCTTCATCTTTACACACACCCTTCTACACGTTGAGAGTCGTGTTGCTTGCTTTTGCCCGGACTTCGGTCCGTGATTTCATTTCAGTCTATATATATATATATATATATTTACATATATACTGACTAACATTACCGAGTTATGCCTCGGTTGAGCCTAGACTTCGGTCTGGAGCGTTTATTGCTTTAATATATATATACTTATATATATTAACTGTGTGTCGGACTTTGTTCGATGAGCCTAAACTTCGGTTTGGTGCGTTTAATTACTTTCTTATATATATATATATATATATATATATATATATATATATATATATATATATATATATATATATATATACTTATATATAAACTGTGGTCGAACTCCGTTCGATGAGCCTAGATTTTACATCCGGTGCATTTACTCGCTTTTATATATATATATACTTATATATATGAACTGTTATCGAACTCTGTTCGGTGAGCCTAGATTTTATATCCGGTGCATTTACATTGTGACGCCCCCAAAATTAGGTATACATCACTCATCTTGGGTCGTCAGATACATCGTATAGAATACAAATACAACTTACTAATACAACTGTCGTGTACAATACGACAAAACATAAACTGTGAGTTTGAATACAAATATTATCTTTTAGAGAGTATTCATACTCAAAAGGAGTCTTCATTACATTTATTAACACACTATTACATAGAATAGTGAGGACTACTAACTAATACTATCATTCGGACCATCACTCCGTTCCCCGACTTGCCCCAACTACGTTCTCATTTCCTGAAGAGAACAATGAAAGAAAGGGTGAGCTCAACTAGCCCAGTAAGAAATATTATGACTAAGATAATGCAGAATAAATTATCATTAGCCTTCAACAATGTTAAACTGATAAAATATAATAGACATCAAGTTTAACTGCAGCGGAACAAGCAATCCATTAAAAGAGTCAAGTAGAAAATAAACTCTACTATCTTTTATGATTTAAAAGGTTTTTCAATATTGTGATCGCTGGGACTCAGCTTAATAAAATAATCCACATCATCGAATCACCCATGCACTACGGCCAAGGATATTCGTGTATTCATTAATGGTCATGATCATGCCAACAACTGTCCATCAATGCACTACGGGCCAATGAGGACTTTTACCACATCATTTGTAACATTACGGTCATGATTATACCGAATAATTCCTGGTCATAATCATACCAAGTCCATCTATGCACTACAGGCCACAGATGACTTTCAACATTTTATAAACATGAGGATGATGACAATGATATAAGAATTCAATAAAACAAGTTCAAGAATTAATTTATCCAAGAATTAACAACGTCCAAATTGTCAACATGTACTGCTTTGTGGAGTAAAATTCAAGAATACTTAGAAGAATATTTTCATGAAAAGATACTGGATGAACCGCAATTATCAAGGATATTCTACTAATTTCATGGAGTATAGAAGTCAAAACTTAACCAACTGAGTATAATAAAGAATGGAATAACAAAAGAAATCACCCGGCATGCGATAGACCGCACAGACAGGTTATTCCAACAGAATAATAAATAATGGAACCAGGTCCGGCGTAAACGCACAGACAGGATATTCTGACAGAATAATAAATAATGGAACCAGGTCCGGTGTAAAACACACAGACAGGATGTTCCAACAGAATAATAATAAAAACGGAACTAGGTCCGGTGTAAAACACACAGACAGGATGTTCCAACAGAATAATAATAAAAACGGAACCAGGTCCGGTGTAAAACACACAGACAGGATGTTCCAACAGAATAATAGAAGAATGTCACCAAGTATAGGGTAGACCGCGTATACAAATTATTCCAACAGAATAATAAGAAATGGAATAACAACAGTTCTCTTCATGAATAAGAAAGAATAACACCCCTTACCGTTTTAAAGAAGAGCTGAAATAAGGAAGTAGTTAAGTAGCAGAATACTCTTCTTCTCTCTCTATAGTTTCTCTCTATAGTTTCTCTCTCTAGAGTTCAGTAAATTCGTAAGAAAAAATGAAGGAATGAGCTGCAATTTATAGAAAAATAGAATGCATAGTAACTAATCCATGAACGGTCCAGATTGATTACTTTAATCTGACTGTCCATATTTAAAGAAAAATCTTTTAAATAAAATATAATATATTCTATTTATAGAATAACTTTAATAAAGTATTTTGTTTTATATAAAAAGATGTTTCTGTTTTATTACGTTAATAATACGAATAAAATAAAACGTCATTATCGCTAAATAATTCATATTATTAACTGACAATAATTGAATCAAACTGAGTGACTTCTCACATAAGCATTAATAATCAATACCGTGTGCTACTATGCAACCACACGTATTACTGTACTTTTACTACCGAGTATTTCAACAGTATCAATGGTAAAACTTCCGCCGTTATTTTTAATAAAATATTTTTGTCATTTTCTCAATCCGACAACAATTCCGTTGTGGGGTCCACCAATGATTGTGCCGTTGTACGAATATTCCCTGTTAAAACGAATATTCCCCGACCAATCGAATATTATATAACAACTTGCGTACTTTGCAAAATTTATAAATATTACCCACAACTATAACATTATATCAAATTAACTCCATAATATTCAAAAATGATAGTTATAGAAAATTCAACTTTAATTATAAAAGTTGGGGTCTTACATACATGATTTTATATATATATATATATATATATATATATATATATATATATATATTTACATTTCGTCCCACCTGGAGTTTACTTCGTGGTGGTTGACCGTTTTTACAGTTTTATCTACGTTTTGTCCCGCCTGGAGTTTCCTCCGTGGCGGTTGATGGCTTTTAACAGTTTTCTTTACATTTCTGATCCCCCATGGAGGTTCTTCGTGGTTGGTGATCATGTCTGTATATATATATATATATATATATATATATATATATATATATATATATATTTACGGCTTTTATATATATACCTGCTTACTGCTTTCATACAAATTGCGGTATCATGTGAGCCTAGGAATTATGTGATCACAGATTCATCCCATTGGATCTAGATTCGGTTCCCGTGATGGACATTTTCAGCTGTAAGCAGCTTGTAAATTATTCTGTGGTGTCTGAATTTTCTCAGATGGTTTCCATACCCACGAGGAAGTCGACATTATTTTGTACATTATTTTCGTACGGATGCTTCGCAGCCGTCAAATAAAATCAACCAAGTCGCGCATTTAATAAAATGGGAGTGTAAAAGGCCTCAATTACTATTGAGCGACAGGGTTTGAAAAACCTCTTTTATAAAACATCATTGTCATATCTTGCTAAAATTGAATTTTTACATAAATTCAAACCCTGCGTATATAGGTGCGAACAAGGCCTCGTACCACTTTCAAATAACAGCACATTGACTCACATACACACACACACATTCAGATAATAGTTTCTTAAAAAGAGGCGGTCACCGTGGTAACACGGATGTCGGGGGGTGCCTAACACCTTCCCTCTGCATTACCAAGTCCCCGGACCCTAAATGAATCTCGATTTCACCGACCCATATAGCAGTGTCACATCACCGGGTCAATGTGCAAACCTTTTCTCGGTTGTGTTGGTACAACCATTTAAAAAACCAACTGGCGACTCTTAACAATTCATCGTCGACATTATACATGTCGGACCTTTTTCACTTATTTTTTCAAACAAATCTCACCTAAAATGAGAACACCAAAGAACAAGTTACGGAAAGGGACATCTAAAAATCCCGACGTCGACAGGTGGCGACTCAGCTGGGGACTCCAGTAAGAGGACTTAAGCCGCTATTTCAATCTTTTCAAAATTGTTATCTGCTTGTGTGTGGATGTTGCATTTACATTGGATGAATGTGTACGAATGCATGTCTTGTTTATTTAGTGCCTCGCACTATAAACTGCCTGTGATGTTAGTGCCTCGTACTATAAACTGCCTGTGATGTTAGTGCCTCGCACTATAAACTGCTCATGATATTAGTGCTTCGCACATGTCATCATTTCATACGGTGAGACGCGATATATGTGAATGTATGTTTTGTGGTCCCTCCACCAGGAGGCTATCCCGTCAGTGTTTGATTACTGGACTCGTGAGAAGCCTGATTCTCCGAGGCTCAGGAAAGGCACCACCCAAATTCGCTCCAGTTGAAAGACCGGATTAACTTTTCGTCAAGTAGATTGCGATGATTTGGGAACCTTCATGCCAAAAAGCCGCGAGAGTAACCTAAGATAGGTCAGCCTCTGATAAACCCAAAACAGAGGAAAGTCTCTTCATGCTCTCATTTTAAATTACACAATTTCATGACATATCTATCTCCATGTAATGAGAAATATAAAGGAATGTGTACACATATACATACATGGTACAAACAACTGACATCCGTTTTTTGCAGGATAAAATTCCTAAAATGGACTCATCACATTGCATATTAATATTCACCTTCCCTAAGGACTAAACGATGCAAGTCTTTCACAGGGAGTCAATCGGGCCTACTACCCGTTCAAAGTCCAAAAAGGCAACAGGCCTACAGTCAATTATGTCGTCATCCGACCAGACTGAACTTAATCCAGTTTTTCGTAAAGAATTCGACGGATTAAGCAAATAAATTACAGATTTGGCTGTTCTGCTCAAAGAATTACACCAGTCTACACAGGGTCAGAAAATACCCGTACATGCTGAATCCTCCATCCAAGGAGGGAGTCCGGTCATTACCATACCTGAACTACATTTGGATATTACCAACAAAACTCATGATGCTCCCCGTCCCACTAGAGACCCAGACACTGGTGACATCAAAAAGAAAGTCCTCCAAATGGAAGAGACCCTTCGCACTATCAAAGGAATTGGAACACACGAGAGTGTTTCATATGCTGATCTATGTATTTTTCCTAGTGTTCATTATCCAGAAAAGTTTAAAACTCCTGACTTTGAAAAATATGATGGGTTAGGAGATCCTTATGCACACTTAAAGGTATTTATTGGAGAACTTGGATCTTATGCAGAGGATGAAAAGCTCAGAATGCAATTATTCCAAAAGAGTCTAACTGGAGAAGCCCGTTCATGGTACACAAGATTAGACAACTCCAAAATCCACAGCTGGGAAGAGCTAGCACATGCCTTCCTCACTCAATACAGCTTTCAAACTCAAATGGCTCCTGATCGGTACCAAATTACCAAGATCAAAAAACAGTCTAACGAGTCTTTCAGAGAGTATGCCCAGAGGTGGAGACGCCTGGCTGCCCAAGTGAATCCTTCCATGACCGAATCAGAAATGGTCATGATGTTCATAGACATACGAGAAGCTCCCTTCTATGAGAGAGTTTTAGCCGGCATCGACAAACCGTTTTCTGAAATGGTCAAACATGGGGAGATGACTGAGATGGGATTAAAAGCTGAAAAGATTCAAGACCTAGCTGCACTCAAAGCTGTTGCTGATCACATCCAGTCTGGAAATTATGGGAACAACCCCAGGAGGGTCCATAAAAAGAAAGAGGAAGATGTTTCCCTGATACTACAGGGTCAAAAAGGCAGTCAAAATATGCCTGTTCAGAGGAGAAACTATACTCCATTTCCAGCACAGTCTGTAAACCCTCTAATACCAAAAGATGGAGAAGCCAAACGCCCTCAAGTGTTCACACCCTTAGGGGATACCCTCGAGAATATCCTTAATCTTCTGACAGCACAAAAGAAGATTACACATCTACTTCCACCAGTCAGCCCAAATGGAAGGGGTTTTAATGCTGCTCGGAAATGTGCTTATCATGCCGGGGCACCTGGACATGATACTCAGGATTGTTGGGCCTTGAAACATAAGATCCAAGACCTGATAGACAACGGTGAGATCGTGGTCACTAAACCAGATCAACCTAACGTTCAAGACAACCCTCTTCCTCAACACAAAGAAGAAGATGTCAACATGATTAATTGGAGTAGTGGACAGAGTTCCAACTTCAGCTGTGATTCTTCCCAAACCATCAAAGACGGTGATAACAGATGGGATTATGCCAAGTTCCAGTTCACAATGGAATGAAAAATGAAAGCTCTCTGCAAACAAATTGAGCAATTGGCGGAACTGGTGACTTATCAGCATCAAGTGACTCGTCAGCTAATTAGCCAGGAGTATGCCAGTCTCCTGCCCATTGTTATGAATATTCCCTCTTCACTTTCAGAAAATGAAATGCTGGAAGATAAAGTGACGAAGAGAGCAAATGCAAAGGCCCGTCGGGATTTCGCCAACAAAAGGGAATTCACCTATTTGGGTCAACCTATGGAGGAGATACTTCACATGTTAATCAATGAAGGAAGAATCAGTTCCCTTCTACCTCCAATCAACCCCCGTTCGGGACGGTACAATTCTGAGGGAGTATGTCAATATCATTCCCAATCTCGTGGTCACAGCACGAAAGAATGCTGGGCACTCCGCCACCTTATTCAGAACCTAATCGACAGTGGCATACTGCGCCTGGCAGATGACGACACTGTGCTACGCGCCAGTGAGAATGCAGGTCCCACTAAATGGAAGAGTGTGGTAGCCGTCATATCTACTGAAGCTGATCAATCACTCGTCATGCCAATAATTCAACTCAAAGGAAGCAACAATCCTTTGAAAGTGGCCGCTCCCGAGCCAATCAACTTGTCGTGCAGAGCACAATATCTTATTGTTAGCTTGCATAAAGTTTCGTGGAATTATGGAGAAGGTGAAGGATCCACCTCACATACCACTGCTGCAGTGTCGAAAGAAAATCCACTGTACCTTTCCCAACGGGTGATGAAATCTGCCGTCAAATCAAAAGGAAAAATACCCACGGAGAAGATTAAAAAATTCCTCCGCACTATGGGTCATAACGAAGCTACGGTGGTTTTAAGCTTGAAAGAAGCTCGACAACAGATATCAATTTTGGACTTGGTCCTCACTTCCGAGAATCACCAGAAGATCTTGTTAAAGGTTTTAGAAGAAGCCTATCTCCCGACATTCGTGGATGAGGAAAAATTTCAACATCTGGTTGATCACATTTTCAACAACAATGTGATATCCTTCACTGATGATGACATTCCGCCTGAAGGGACCAGTTATTGCAAACCGTTGCACATCACAGTCTTATCCTCCGGATATATGGTGGCTGGAGTCCTGATAGATGGAGGCTCATCCCTAAATATCTGCCCATATGCTACCTTGGTAAAGATGAATATCAATCCTAATTGAATCCGGAGTAGCCATACTATCATCAAAGCTTTTGATGGAGCCCGCCGGAATTCAGTTGGAGTAATTGAGCTGCCAATTGAGATTGGTCTTCATACATTCTGTGTATCCTTCCATGTGCTCAAGATAGAGTCGGGATACAACTTGCTCTTGGGACGACCATGGATCCACATGGCTGGGGTAGTCCCCTCCACCCTTCATCAACAATTAAAATATATTGTCAACAACAGCCTGGTCACGGTCAACGCTGAACCAGAGTGTCCTCAACATGGGGATTTACCGGTCATCAATGCTAATGCGGACGTTGAACCAGTCAGTTTTCATGCTTTGGAAATAAGCAATACCCAATACCATGCTATTGGAGCACCACTGCCCGAACCCCAGATTTCTGCCGAAGTGATGTCAGCCACTCAAGAAATGGTGTCGTTGGGTCATAAACCAGGACAAGGGTTGGGTAAAGATTGTCAGGGTATCAAGTACCCTATTCGCTTAACCAAACACACTGGAACAGCTGGACTAGGCTATTCGGCCAGCTCTAGTCCCAGGAACCCTCATAAACATCCGCAGGTTCCTTCAGCTTTAGCCATGCGGCGTTTATCTTCGCCTTCACACTCTGAGTCCGCACAACCTCCAGTAAAGGTGCCAGCCAATGTCATGGCTATGTTATTTCCTAAGTCGAAACCGGTAGAGGAAAAGAAAATCGTTATTCCAGATCCCGCAATCGAAGAAGAAGAGCGGAGAATCAAGGAGAACGTTGTCCGAATAATGTCGGGCATGCGTATCATCGTCCATGATGAACATACCAACCGATACACCCCAGACGATGATTGCCCAGACATAATGGCCATCATTCAGGACAGGGAGGATGATGACAGTCCCTCCATCACTGCGGTTCACCCGAACTTTGCTCTTGCCAATTGGAACAGCATTCCTTGCATTGGTTGTCAAGGGTAAAGCGGGCAGAAGTTCTTTCTGCCCAGTAGATATAATAACTGCTTACTTTTCTGTACAACATTAGCAGTTTATTTTGCCAGTATATGCTAACATTATGTATGATCAAACACGTTTCATATATACTAAGTGAAAGCATATTTTGTTTCAGGACTCTAAATTTTGATGTGCTTGTACTTGCTGATACGATGCCTCTCCTACACAGGGATTGTACCTTTGATGTAGAGATGAATTCAGCCTTGATGGATACACAGGATGACATTGAGGTGCCTCCAGAAATTCAAGAATGGGTCAAAGATACACCTAAACCCAACCTTGATCAAACCACTTCTTTCAATCTCGGAACCTTAGAAAGCCCTAAGTTAATCCAGATTGGTTCAGACCTTACCCCAGACCAACGGAATGACATGGTTACACTATTAACCCAATTCCAGGATGTGTTTGCATGGTCTCATGAAGACATGGTGGGTTTGTCCACTGACATTGTCCTTTATCGCCTTCCCATTAAAGAGGGATTTAAGCCAGTCAAACAAAAACTCAGGCGATTGAAACCTGAGTGGAGTTTAAAGGTGAAAGAGGAAATTGTGAAACAATTTCAAGCTGGCATCATCATGGTGTCTACATGTCCTGAGTGGATATCCAATATCAAGCCCGTGCCTAAACCTGGAGGGAAGGTGCGAGTTTGCGTGGATTACCAGGACTTGAATAAAGCTTGCCTAAAAGACAGCTTTCCAGTGCCATTAGTCCACATTCTCATTGACAATACTGCGCAATACGACATGTACTCCTTTGCTGATTGCTTTGCAGGGTATCATCAAATTATAGTTACCGAGGAAGATCGTGAGAAGACTGCCTTCATTACTCCTTGGGGAACTTTTTGTTATAGACGGTTGTCATTCGGCCTCATCAATGCCGGAGCTACCTATCAACGAGCTATGATGGCTCTTTTCCACGACTTAATGCATAAAGAGATTGAGATCTACATGGATGACATCATTGTTAAGTCCCGGAAAGAGGATCACCATATAGACCATCTCAGAAAGCTATTCAACAGGTTGCGTAAGTACAACTTGAAGTTGAATCCAGCCAAATGCGCCTTTGGCGTTAAATCAGGCAAGTTGCTAGGATTTCTAGTCAGCCACAAAGGGATAGAGCTGGATCTGGCCAAAATCCAAGCCATCACCGAAATGTCCATTCCTCAGACAGAAAAGGAAATACGGGAATTTTTGGGAAGAATCAATTTCATTAGCAGATTTATCTCCCAACTCACAGCAACCTGTGAGCCAATCTTCAAGCTGTTAAGGAAGAACTCTTCCATGAAATGGAATGAGGAGTGTCAAAATGCCTTCCTTACAATCAAGAAACAACTAGTCAAAGCTCCTGTGTTGGTACCACCCAGGGATGATGTTCCCCTGTTTATGTACCTGTCCGTAAGTGACAATGCTATGGGCTGCATGCTGGGGCAGAAGGACGATAGGGGCCAAGAACGAGTTATCTATTACCTCAGTAAAAGGTTTAGTAGCAGTGAACACAAGTACACTCTGATCGAAAAGACGTGTTGTGCTTTAGCATGGGCTTCCATGAGGTTACAACATTACCTCCATGGTCACACAACCCATCTTATATTCCGCGTGGATCCTCTCAAGTACGTGTTCAACAAACCCATGTTAAATTGTCGGCTGTCCAAATGGCAGTTGATCCTACAACAATTTGACATCGTATATGTGACTCAAAAGTCCATCAAAGGTCAAGGAATCGCGGATCAACTGGCCTCCGCACCTTCAGGGGATTTCAAATCCTTAGAAACATATTTCCCTGATGAAGGAGTAATGATAGTACAGCAACACCATCAGTACGATACGCACCAATCATGGAAGATGTATTTTGATGGAGCTGTTAATATGGAAGGTTCTGGAGCTGGAACAGTTCTAGTGTCTGATACGGGGGAGCAGTATCCCGTCGCCGTCAAATTACAGTTTAACAGCACCAATAATACGGCTGAGTATGAAGGCTGTCTCATGGGGCTAAAACTTGCCCGTTCAATGGGCATTAGACGGTTAACTGTCCTTGGAGATTCAGAGTTGGTAATCCGACAATCCACCGGAATCTATCAAACCAAGGAACTACATTTGCTGCCTTACCATCGGCAGGTTTTAAAGATGGCTTTGGAGTTCGAAGAAATCTCCTTTCTACATGTTCCTCGTAATAGGAATGACTTTGCGGACGCATTAGCAACTTTGGCCTCCTTGGTTCATATATCAGACAAGGAGCAATTGCCAAGCGTCACAATTTCTCTGAACAAGGCCCCAGCCTACTGGAATTATGTTGGAGAAGTATCGGATGAGCTACCTCCCATCCCACAGCTTTGGTATCAGCATATCAAGGAATATCTGTGAGATGGATCTACACCCGCTGAGGCGAGCCCGACCGAGAAAAGGCGGATCCATCGACTTGCAATGAAATTCTACCTGAGTGGAGATGTGCTCTACAAAAGAGATGCAGGATTAGGCCTCCTCCGGTGTTTAGACAAAGATCAAGCCCAAAGGCTCATGGATGAAATCCATGGCGGAGTCTGTGGCCCCCACATGGGTGGCCCCCTCCTTGTCAAGAAAATCCTCAGAACGGGACATTATTGGTTATCTCTCAAAGCTGATTGCCATGACCACGTCAAAAGATGCTATCAGTACCAGATTCATGGGAATGCTATACACGCCCCTCCACGGGAACTCCACAATATGAGTTCATCTTGGCCCTTCTCAATGTGGGGAATGGAAGTTATCGGGCCCATTGAACCTAAAGCCAGTAATGGACATCAGTTTATATTCACCATGATCGACTACTTCACCAAGTGGGTAAAGGCAACCTCCTTCCCCAGGGTCACTAAAGAAGTCATCATTGCTTTCATCAGAAACAATGTTATTTGTCGTTATGGGCAACCAGAGGTGATTGTGTCAGACAATGCCAAAAACCTCAACAATAAGATGATGGAGGAATTATGCAGTAAATTCCACATCAAACATCTCAACTCAGTCATCTATCGTCCAAAGATGAAAGGTGCTGTTGAAGCGGCTAACAAAAACATCAAGAAGATTATGCAAAAGATGTCCGCCAACCACAAAGATTGGCCTGATGTATTGCCTCTGACTCTGTTAGCCTACAGAACATCCATGCGTACTTCAACTGGGGCAACCCCCTACGCACTAACCTATGGGACGGAAGCAGTGCTCCCCATAGAAGTTGAGATGGAATCTCTCCGAGTGTTGATAGACGCTCAGTTGGACGAAGATCAATGGATACAAGACAGGTATCACCAATTGTCTCTAATAGACGAAAGGCGAACCGCGGCTATCTTCAATGGTCAGTTATATCAGCAAAGGATTGCCCGATCCTACAACAAAAAAATCCGGCTACGGCAATTTAAACAATATGACTTGGTTTTGAAGAAAATCTTGGACAACCAAGATCAATCTAAGGGAAAATTCGCTCCTAACTGGGAAGGCCCGTTTATTGTCAAAGAAGTATTGAAGGGAGGCGCTCTCAGATTGCAAGAAATGGACGGTGATGAATTTTCATAACTCATCAACTCAGACGCCGTGAAACGGTACTATGTCTGAAGTAACTCGCAAACACACTGGTGTCAAACCATCAGATCGCCAATCATTCCGGTTTTTTAACCCTTTACCACATACAACTTTTCTGCACTTTGCCCATCAGGGAAACATACTTCTTAAGCCAACAGCCTGGCTTTCCTTTGCGCTCATACAACTTAGGTCATCCAACTATGGATCGAACCTCTTACGTTTACAGTTTGGCTACCCATACCTGGGATCAAACTTTTCCTCTGCAGTTTATCCTCAACTTAGGATTAAACTTTCTCATCCCCGCACTCTGACCTGCACATGGGATTACGCTTTCTCTTCTCGCCCTGAGGGGCGAACTATGTCGACCTGATCTCCTCTTCAATAAGAGTACGTAGGAAACCATTTCATATGGCCCGATCGCAATAAAAGAAAAACAACAAAAACATTTCTACCCTTCTCTCCTCACAAAAAAAATAACAAAAATATTCCTACACCATTTCTGCCACATACAGCGTTGAACCTCTTACACCAGGTTCGAACTACGCAGACCTGATCTCCTCTTCAATAGGAGTACGTAGGCAGCCATTCATGGTGCAGTCTCACCCCCTACCAAAACACAAACCCTTGTCAGTTGGTACTGGGATCAACCATCAATCCACTACGTTTTATTCGACGTCAGACCAAAGGGATGGAATTACCCAACCTCTCCTCCCAAATAGGAGATTCGGCGACCATCTAAGCTGCGGTCATACCTTGAAGAGTAACGCCAATCCATAAAAGATGCAATTAACTAGGCTTCTCCTGAATAGAAGTACTGGCGACCATCTGTGGTGCGGTCAATCTCAGAGAGGAAAGCCACACTCCTCTCCACATTTCCATACAGAAACCATTCCCAAGACACCAAAAGATGGTAGGGATACACAGATCGATGATCCATTATGAACTATCCAGAGACAACTCAATGTCCATCCACCCAGGAGGAATTCAGAATACATCAAGATCACAAGCCCTGAAGGAGCATGCAAAATATCCAACAAATAGCAAGGTGTATCTCAAAGGGAAGTGATCCAAAAATATATTTCCCTGTCATATATAATGCTGTTTGATATATATGATGTAAACTGTACATGACAAAATGGCAGGTAAGTACAAGCTAATCTATGAGTCAGGATACACGCGAGCTAGCAAGCCCAATATAGCATCCCTCTCAGAAGAAGGAGGTAAAGCTGTGGTCTCCTGTATGAGAGTATTCACACGACCCAATAGATCAGAAGTCGTCTGCATGATGACCATATGCTCATCAATATATGCGTTCATCTCTGCGATTATGTCAGTGGTAAGGGACCTCGCTGCAGTACTGTCTGTGACGGCTACATCTCGCGCAGATATGGCACTATCCCGCTCAACTATCACTGCATCTCTGGCTAATCTGGCCTCATCCCGCTCAACAATAGCGGCATCCCTGCGAGCTAAGGCCTCATCTCTCTCCAACAGAGCGGCCTCCCTCACATCCAGAGCAGTCGACATCATAGATCGAACCTGATCTCTCTCAAAGGTCATCAGCTGAAGACTCTGCTCTAAGTACTGTGCCGATTGCTGAATCGGAACAGTGCTGGTACTAGGAGAATCCGAAATAAATGCTGGCAACCCAGCAGAGGGCTCCTCCTCGAAGTGGGTATCAATGTCCTCCACAGGCTCCACACCCTCTGCGTCGCTATTCGGTACTGCAGATACTGCTGCAGCCGATAAAACCTCCGTCTCCATCCAGGCGGAATACTCTGCAGAATAACCTGGACTGCTCACTGAAAAAGCAGCTCCCTCACGATGGTCCCAACAAGCGTATACACGAGATCGATCCTCGGCTGAGAGGTATCGGGTAGTTGAACGCTGACCTGTCGCCCCTGTGAAAGGATGAAAATCCTGAAACTGGTCGAACTGCGACATCACAGCCAATGGGTGATAAGTAGTCACACCCCTCAAGCCGGACAGAGGGAGGAAATCCATGCCCGGAGCATGAGTAATAAAGTTGTATGGTGAGCTAAGCCCCGAGCACAACAATATGCTAAATGGGTCTCTGATGTCTGCCAAAAATACGGACCAGGACTGAGCATCTATACACTCCGATGACTGAAAGGAGTATGACATGGACACATCGTGGGTAAACCAATATCCATGTCGTCTTAGGGTACCAATCGGTCTCAAGTGTGATATGAACCACACATACAGAAGGACTGAGCTCCCAGTAAACACTCCTAATGGATAAGTACTGCAGTAGGATGCTGACTACAGAGTCTCTGCCAAGATCATAGGCACAATGGTATGACCCTCCCTGAGAGCTCTCACGGCCATGATAACGCCTATATCTATCTCATCCATATACCTCGGCATGTACACATATGATAGTACACATAACATCAGTACGTCAACTCTGGCTAGACGCCAATGATCCTCTGGTGCGGTGAAATCCCCGGAATGTCGTGAGTAACTGTCCTCTGAGCCAAATCTGTCGTACAGAAAATGCTGAGAGATCACAGGGCCAGATGTCAGCTCATCCTGAACTACTCTGCGCCTCAATCCTGTGAGAGTCATGAATCGTCTACTCATGTCTCCCAGAGCCATATGCACGCAAGGTCTGTCCAAGGGTAACATCGTCAAACGTGCATACTCCTTCAGAGTAGGAGTCAACTCATGGGTGCCAAAGCGGAATACCTGCCTGTCAGGTCGCCAATGCTCTAGCATCCCATCTACGAATCCTGCAGGAACCTGAAATGCCAAAAGAGTCATGGTATACTGCAGTAATATATCTACGGTCACCCTGTCTATTGGTGACATACTATCATACCACGATCGCATACCCGATGCCACCACTGACGGTGGGGTATGATCTATACGGCTAACTGTCGAAGAAGACATCTGTGAGGGCCATGTCATAAGACCATCCAGGGGTCAATGCCGAATATCTCTGGACATACATACATATGCATAACATGATACATGCATAACATATTATGGATGAAAATATGATATAGGGAATGGAAAAGACTGTAACGACCCCAAAATAGGTTCATTCCACCCAACCCATTCTGAGTCGTCAAATACATGGTACAGAAAACAACTACAACTTTATTACAACAATTGTCGTGCAAAATACAACAACACATATGCTGTGAGTTTGGATACAAATATATACCAAATGTGACTCATGTTCCAACCGTGGACATCACCTCACAATAACACCTTACATAAAGGTATAGTCAAAAACTGTTTTAGAAATTAGAATCTTTGGGAAGTGCTCAAGGAAACCTTCGTACATGGGAGGCCACGCGTCTAGGTTATGATAGATATCATATGGCCACAGAATTATCCTTGGTTGACCCAATAGACCCCAAAGAAAAACGAGAAGATTACTATCATATTCTTCCCAATGGTGAGTCTTCTCTTGACATATCATTATCTCTACTGTCTCTAATTGAGAATTATACTTTAAACAAACACCAAGATTATATAGGTAGTGCTCGTATATATACTCAGCAAGTGGATGAGCACATCCCTGTCTTATGATAACACGAGGTTGTATGTCGTTAGACATCTTGTATGATAGTGGCAAACCACCCTTCCAACGTTGGGTACACCTTACCCTATTGGATTCACCAAATATAACTACTAAATGAACTTTTCTATACTGCTTCGGGAGAACATCCACAGCTAGAGACCACTGTTCTATTTCCCCGTTACCCTCGCTCGACCCAGCTACACTCTTATTACCTGAAAGGAATTGTGAAGCAAAAGGGTGAGCACAACTAGCCCAGTAAAGAATATCATGACTAAAGATAATTAAATTATCAGTAGCCTTTATCAATAATAAATCAGAGATTTAGAACATATGGTAAATGATAAAAATTTCAACCATAGTTGCAGCGGAACGAGCAATCCATTAGAAGAGTCAAATAGACTATAAAGTCTATTATCTTCTCCATGTTAAAAATCCATCAACAATGTTTTATCCCTGTAACATCAATCAACAGTTCCTTTCCACAATCATATGAATAACTCATAATCATAATTGTGATTCTAAATTTTTCTTCGCACCCAGGACGAAGAATATTTTCATCGCATGTCTTTACCTGAAACATCAAAGATCATGGTTATACCAAATCACAGTTCCTGTTCATAATCATACTAATAAATCCATCTTTGCACTACGACCAAAGATATTCAACAACAGTTTATCTTTGCACTACGGGCCAAAGATATTCATCAACAGACCATCTTTGCACTACAGGCCAAAGATATTCATCTACAATTCATCTTTGCACTACAGGCCAAAGATATTCCTCAACCGTTCATCTTTGCATTACTGGCCAAAGATATTCAACAACAGGTCATCTTTGCACTACGGGCCAAAGATATTCATCTACAATTCATCTTTGCACTACAGGCCAAAGATATTCCTCAACAATTCATATTTGCACTACATGCCAAATATATTCATATCTCAAAGAAATATATAATCATTTCAGAATTTATATAAACAATAATTATAACCATGTTGATCAATTCACCTTTGCACTTAAGCTTAAGATATTCAATTATAAATTCAATGGTCATGATCATACCAGTCACAATTCAACTTTGCACTACAGGCCAAAGAGAACCCTAGTCATGATCATACCAATAATCTACCCATCTTTACACTCCAGTGAAAGAGAATTTCAACATCAGGGTTATAAAAATGTTATATATGATGATAAAAATAATATGATCAACATATAGTTTTAATCTCAAGAGTAATATTCGTAACTCATGAATAGTAAATCGTGAATAGTAACTCATGAATAGTAACCCCGACACAAAAGATAGAAATTCCACAATAAAATTCATACCAGTATTTCGGTATAATGATATTGAAAGAATAATATTTCTTAAGCTTATAAACAATTTATTTAAATTGTTTACACTTTACTAATTAATGCATTTAATCATCATAAAATGCCAACTCTTAAGATTTCATCATCAATAACCAAAACCCTCATCAAAAATCTGCATATACCTCATATATAGGATTCTCAAGCCATAAAATCCTATTTTCCAATTTTTTTTACTTCACATAACATATTTAATTCATTTACTCATAACTAGACCATTTTTATGAAAAATACCAAATCAGTTCCAAAAATATTTCTTTTCTGGGATTTAGCATAATATAGTCCCATAGTGAACATATATTTTTCTCAGAATTTTTAAAAGTAATTTACTATTTTTCATATGGTCAAAATAGCCAAATATTTAGACATTTATCAAAAATTGTACTTTTGTCTAAAAATTCTGAAATTTACAGAGTATACTTCTATCATATACATGTACTCCCAATAAAAATTTCATCAATTTTGGAGTTAACCACAAGGAATTATAAGCTGTTACTTTTAAAATAGTCTTTTCTCATAAAATTCATAACTCTCAATCTATACATCCAAAAATCACCATTTTTGGATACAATCAAGAAAACTCATCAAAATATCATTTCAAATTTTTCTAGAATTTTTGAAGATCAGAAAAATTACGAAACTGAAAATCATAACAACCCTTAAAATCCCTTAATATCCCTTACTATCCCTTACCTCAAAAGAGCAGTACTTCTGATCGGTATAAGGCTGAAAGAAACTTGCACTGATGAATAGCAACTCACCAAGTATCTAAAAACTCACAAAATATGCTTCATAGTATAGAGAGAGAAAGAGAGAAAGCTTATATTTTTGGTGTGATTTTCAATTCTAACTTAGCCCTCTATTTATAGGAAAATTTTGGTAGGTTTGACCTGTAACCTGATGGCTTTACCTGTTACTATTCCCACCCACCACATTTGAAATATAATTCAGCACATTTCTTCACCAACCACAAGTGGGGTCCACCAATTCTAGAATTTTCCATCAAAATGATAAACTCCGAAAATTCAACAATTTCTGAACCAGTCATCTTGTAAAATTCATAATAAATCATACGTTCATTTTTAACGGTTCAAAATTTGTGGGCATATACTCAACTTATATATGTATAACATATCCAAAAATTACCACGATCCAACGGTCGGATTAAAAATTATAACCCCCGCAAAATATCTCAAAAACCCTGATTTTTAATACCTCCATTCCGACAAAAATATGGATAAAAACCTCAACATTAACTCCTTCATTTTTAACCACAAAAATATATCCCTCATTTATATCCACATAAAATAAATATTTCCTTATCATATGAATCAATAATTAATTATTCATAAATAATATTACAGAATCACATTTATGACAACCAGACCGTTCCCAGGGAAGAGGGGGCTTTCCAATAAGAATTTCTCCTTACTGGCGCGCAATTAGATGACCAAACCTCTCCTTAGACAGAACTTTCTAGACATTGACAATAATGTTATCTAATAATATTATTCAAATAATATGAATTATTGATCTGATAATAGAAAATACTGTGCAGCAACAATTATTGAAACAACAATAATATAAAATATCAACGCAACAATTATTGAATCAATAAAATAAAATATTGAACAGTAATTACTGTAACAATTATTGAGTAGTGTCTTCCTCCGTAAGAATCAATAATTTTAAAAATACTATGCAATACCGTGTGCTACTGTGCAATAACGCGTATTACTGTATTTTAACCACCGGGTATTCCAACAGTGTTAACGGTAACAACTACGCCGTTATTTGTAAAAACTCAAATTTGTCATTTTTCTTCACCCGACAGTTATTCGTTATGGGGCCCACAAATAGCTGCGCCGTCGTATGAATATTCTCCGACAGAAAGAATATTCCACGACCAAACGAATATTCCCCGACAACAATGATTATTTTATAACCACTTGCTTATTTTAAAAAAAAAATTCATATTTCACCCATAACTTTAAACTTTTATCAATTTAACCATTTACTGAATAGTAATTATAAGAAAAATTGAATACTTTTATTTCATAAAATTCGGGGTCTTACAAAGACTGTGCATACATTCCTAAGTATATCATCATCTAATACATCAGCTCTGTACAGCTATAAATACAGGGAAATGGGGCACAGATGCCCTACTACTAACAGATGCCTATCAAAAGATATAGCGAAAATGGGGAACAGCCACCCAATATCTAACAGAGGCATATCAAAAGATATAACGAGAATACATTAGAAGAAGACAATGGTGTCGATATCCACATCATCAATCCTGTCCACCTGATGTAACTCCTCCTGAGTCACTGGATCTCTATCAACAGGGATGTCAGGCCTATAAAGAGGAGGATCTGCACCGGCAAAACCAAATGGGTCGTCTGAGGGGCCAGCGCCTAAGCTGGAAGGAACAAATGACTCCGCCTTTGCTGGATCTCTGCCCAAGTGCCAAATAAATATATGTGTCTGGTCCAACTGACGGGTCAAGCTATCAATCTGGGTCACATGAGTCGGATCTCGGACACAAGCTATCCAATCCGTCATCATCAAGGATCCAGGAACCATGTCCCCCATAAACTGTGTGGCGCGAGACTGGGCTCCAATAGTACGAGAAAGCCACCAACGCTGGAATATCTCCTGAGTACATGGACCCTCTGATAATGCAAATCCGTAAACACCCAACAACGGGATATCAATGGCGGGTGACTGCGATATAGGCCAGTGACGCCTGACAGGAGGTAAGATCGGTATACGAATCTCCCATGTGGTGCTCCTGATAGCACGCTCTCCTAGATAGAGCTCCTAACCGCCATCTGTGAAGAGTGGAACTCTCCTGGTGGAAATTAAATACTCGACCCCAGTCGGGTATCCATCCTCAAAACCCACTGTCAAGTGTTCTCCAGAATAGGGAAGCCAGGTGATGGTGTCGGCCGTCAGCAACTCCAGCTGCATACGGCAATGAGTGAATCCCTCCGCTACAGGGACCTCGGGCAGAATCGAATGATGCCATCTTCTTCCTTGTGGATAGGTATCTAAACCTAACACACTCACGGGACGCAAACAGGGAAGCCTCTCATAGGCCCAAAACTGCCAATATAATGGCAAGACATCTGCTATCAGTAAACACTCTTAACCTATAAATGGGAAAAGACAATAGAAATACTCACCAGCAGAAATGGGTAAAATCCTAGCCAAGCCTCGGTCAAACCATGTGAGCGCATACGCATGCCCCGGAGGAAATAGACAAAGGTATAGGAGCCCCAATCGTACTCTCCAATACGGTCCACGTCACGCATAGCGCTGACCAAAGCAAAAGATACCGTAGAAGAGTTATCTGCTATGAAGAAACCTCGAATGATCATTAGGAACAATAGCCGCAGAACGCGATCCCTGATCCTGACATCATCAAGCATGGGCTCACTCAATAGCCCGCTCACAGCATTCACGCTCAAAGGACCTGAACGGACGGTCCTGCCTTTGAGCGCCGCCGCCGAAACTCCTAACAAGGATCTGACGGTAATAGGGGTAATATTCGCCATGCAAGGCACTGGCTCCCCTCCAAAATCCACGCCGGTGATAAATAGCCAATCCATCGGCGTCATCATCACCTCGCAATCCAGCAGGTAGAGTGACTGAGTCTGGTGAAACCACCGCTCAGACAATTCCCTGAGGTAACCCCAGGGACAACGACGGGGAAGGATGGAGAAGAATGCCCAAAATCCCCACTCATGCACTACTGCTCTATAATCAAGATGAAGCGCCTGGTACATGGAGTGGATGCTAAACCAGTTCCCTCGAGGCTGTGTAAAACCTGGAACCTGCATGAAATGCAAATCTACGTCAGAACCCTTTAATCCTCATCAATAGGAAAGAAGAAAAAGCAAAGTCTAACGCCATACCTCGTTAGCATATAAGTACATCGATGGATGTCTGCCCAAATCACCCAGCAACTCTAGGTTCGCCACCTGAATGCTTGGAAGCTCCCTACGAGGGACAGATGCAGTAGGAGCAGGGTCCTCAATATCCACCTCCTCGTCCTCAACGTCCGGAACATCTGCCTGGACAGGACGGATCACAGGCTCCACCAACTGACGAGGCTGGTTGACAGAACGAGGACGAGGCACTTCAGAAGCCCTCCGCCGTATGCCAGAAGCGATCCTATAGGAACTGCTCGGCTGATCCGGATCCATAATATCTGGACAACAAGTCTCCAAATCACCTCAAAAAGGGTGTGGTATTTCCTTACCTGGAGCTTTTTCTAATGCATTTATGATTATATGCATGCATGCATTTACTTTAACAAACAATAGAGTTAAAATGCATGACTACCCAATGCCTACCTTTTGAAAATTTTTGCCATAGTCCCCATTGAAAATAGGACTATCCACATGCACTCAGGCATGTTTAGGTGGCCATTCAATAGCACACCTGTCCCAAAGTCATATACATAATATATGCATTAAAAATCAAAAGCATCATGCATAAGGCCAACCTCAATGCTAGGAGTACTTTGCCTTTCTACCTTTTGCTCATTGGACCTCAAATAGGACAAAAATAGCAGAAAAAGGTGCCAATTTGACTGTCTCAAAAGTCAAATTTTTTCACATCATTATGTTCAGCATGGTTTAATACTAACATTTACTGTGTTGAATATTTTTTATCAAGTCATTTGTGCATACATAACCACTACTATGTGTTTAGATGTATTTCGTGCGATAACTCACAATCTAATGGACAAAAACTAGAGAAAATACAGGCATACGTTACCAGGATAGTGTGAAACACTTGCACAGTGACAGAATTTGCAGAAAGCAGCCCGAACTCAGCAGATATGAAGATGGTTCGCTGTTTTCTCTAAGCGAAACAAGTTAAAAGTGACTTGTGAATGCTGCTGGCTGATGGATATATGATCCACGCCTGGCCGCAGGCCTATCTACGACTGCAGCAGGTACACCTGCGGCACCCCCATATGGGTCCCATCCCTCCGGCTCGGTCCAGTTCGAGTTGCAAATGAGGTCTTACGAATTAAAAAGGTCAAATTGAGAATAAAAACGCCACGCGATTGAGCAAAATTGCATACAATCCTGGTCTTTTCTGATGAGACTTTGAATCGGTACATCACGCATTGGTATTCGCCCATATACAGGGTACACTATACCAGTGATCTCAAATGATCTCAGTCAAGCTCGGTAATACCGTACGCAGGTCCAATGCCGCTTTCTCAGGATCATCATCCTTGTCAACCTAGATCCCCGACGGGAGTTACAACGTGAGTCCCCGACGGGGGTTACAACGTGAGTCTCCGACGGGGGTTACAACGTGAGTCCCCGATGGGGGTTACAACGTAGATTCCCGGCGAGGGTTACAACGCGTGTTCATCCGTTGACACACAAATCAATGAAGGTCAAGCAGCCTTGACATTATCTCAGCCGATGGCAAGTAAACCCATCAGAGCATACACAGTTGTTCGATCAATGCATACGTCCCCAGTAGATCTATCGAGGGGTTTGTAACGTGAATTCACGGTAGGGGATTACCACGTACATTCAAGCCGTTGACACACACATCAACGAAGGTCAAGCAGCCTTGACATCATTCCAGCCGATAGAGGGTTAGACCTATCAGAGCTCTGGAACCATTTGAGGTTCTTACCACCCAATTACCCATATTCCCCGGCGGGGGGGGTCACAACGCAACGTTTTGTTGATCTACACGACAGCGGAAGTCAAGCAACCTTGACAGTATATCCCACAGGATTTTTCAGCCGTTGATTCACATATCGGTGAAATACACGTCAACGAAGGTCAGGCATCCCTGACAGCATTTGCTGTTGGCAGTAACTCCAACAGAACCCTGACATGTCCTGACGATACAAACCAGGAGATTGTCATCAAGGAGGATGGATGATGGAATATGTTATACACATCCTCAAACAGATCAAGCTTTATCCCCACAGATCTCTTACACACAAGAGGTACCTCTGTAGGATCCAGTCCTTATCCAGGAATTTGATGATAACTCCAACATCAACATCCTGACAGACTCAGATTATACATCAAATCTGGTCATCATTGCCAATCCCCGGTTGAAGCAACAGGGAGCCAGCAATTATCCTCAGCGTGTTGGGCTACAACCACGTACACATGCATCATACATCTACATCATGTTGCAATCCATAGTACCATGTTCGTCTTATTACTTTTCAAGTGTCTAGGATTCTTTATCCTACCCATGCATCGCCATGCATGAGTATGATAAAGAGGGGCATCTGTAGACACTTGAAATTTTCTGTACTACTGACACTAACATTGCAAAAAGGCAGATTCGTCTTTTATGAGAGAACCCTGAAAGACAATTCACAACCATACCAGATACTACCAGAGGTTCAGCATCAACCCCAGATCGCAATCTGGGAGTAATCGTTCCAATCTTGGAGAACCCTGAGGCATGCAGATCAATACCGGAACACACACCGAAGAAGACCGATTAATCTCAGAGATAACCTCGAGGTATCCAGTCTCAGCCCTAAACATGGGAATAGCCTCCAACCTTGGTGATAGCCCCAAGAAAAGCAATTTCAGCATTAACCCCGGAAATGCTTGTTACAAGTGCAACCAGCTTCAATCTCGACGGTCACAACGAGATACACTGTATCAGCCCGACGATGACATCGGGAAGACAGACACACCTCAAAGATAACAATGAGGACTTTCAACCAATTGCAGCAGTCCAATCCCAACGAAGCTGAGCAACGTCTGCTGTATCAATAACACCGGTAAGGGGCAACATCGTCATCTGACCAACACGATGCCACGCCAAGTCGTCTCAACACATCTACGCAACAACGGCCCACAAGGCTAACCAATCCCGAGTTGCTATTGTGTAGGGTAACGGATGAAAGTTGAAGCTTGAAGACCGGAGGGCACCGTCCCATCTTCAAAGACTTCGTACAAACTCTAATCCCATGCCATCGTACAAACTCTAGACAATGGCGGTCTGAAATAGGTCCTGTATACCTCAAACGGATGCCTGGATTGCACTTCAGAAAAACCGAGTGGACATTACAGTGCCCGCGTGCACGTACTTTGAGACGACCCGACCCGCCTCTGGTACACCTGCGGCTGAGCCGCAGGTACACCTACGGCACCTTTTGCCTATAAATAAGAGGCTTGGGGTGCTGATTTTTAAGAGAAAAGAGACGGAGAAACCCTGCAGAATTCGCTCTACACTTGTCATACAGTGTATTTTCCCAATTTAAACACCTGTGAGCTCATATACAGCCCTCTTTTGTACCTACAAAAGCCAGTGTTTACGCACTTTAAAGATATAGAAGCCTTTTCTAGCAGTCAGCTGTAAGCCTTTTCACACACTTTAGAGTCTTTCTCTTCATCTTTACACACACCCTTCTACACGTTGAGAGTCGTGTTGCTTGTTTTTGCCCAGACTTCGGTCCGTGGTTTCATTTCAGTCTATATATATATATATATATATATATATATATATATATATATATATATATATATATATATATATATTGACTAACATTATTGAGTTATGCCTCGGTTGAGCCTAGACTTCGGTCTGGAGCGTTTATTGCTTTAATATATATATACTTATATATATTAACTGTGTGTCAGACTTTGTTCGATTAGCCTAAACTTCGGTTTGGTGCGTTTAATTACTTTCTTATATATATATACTTATATATATAAACTGTGGTCGAACTCCGTTCGATGAGCCTGGATTTTACATCCGGTGCGTTTACTCACTTTTATATATATATACTTATATATATGAACTGCTATCGAACTCTGTTCGGTGAGCCTGGATTTTATATCCGGTGCGTTTACATGCTTTTATATATATATATATATATATATTTACATTTCGTCCCACCTGGAGTTTCCTCCGTGGCGGTTGATGGCTTTTAACAGTTTTCTTTACATTTCTGATCCCCCATGGAGGTTCTTCGTGGTTGGTGATCATGTCTGTATATATATATTTACGGCTTTTATATATATACCTGCTTACTGCTTTCATACAAATTGCGGTATCATGTGAGCCTAGGAATCATGTGATCACAGATTCATCCCATTGGATATAGATTTGGTTCTCGTGATGGACATTTTCAGCTGTAAGCAGCTTGTAAATTATTTTGCGGTGTCTGAATTTCTTCAGATGGTTTCCATACCCACGAGGAAGTCGGCATTATTTTGTACATTATTTTCGTACGGATGCTTCGCAGCCGTCAAATAAAATCAACCAAGCCGCGCATTTAATAAAATGGGAGTGCAAAAGGCCTCAATTACTATTGAGCGACAGGGTTTGAAAAACCTCTTTTATAAAACATCATTGCCATGTCTTGCTAAAATTGAATTTTTACATAAATTCAAACCCTGTGTATATAGGTGCGAACAAGGCCTCGTACCACTTTCAAATAACAGCACATTGACTCACATACACACACACACACATTCAGATAATAGTTTCTTGAATGAGGCGGTCACCGTGGTAACACGGATGTCGGGGGGTGCCTAACACCTTCACCCGCATAACCAAGTCCCCGGACCCTAAATGAATCTCGGTTTCACCGACCCGTATAGCAGTGTCACATCACTGGGTCAATGTGCAAACCTTTTCTCAGTTGTGTTGGTACAACCATTTAAAAAACCAACTGACGACTCTTAACAGTCCATCGTCGACATTATACATGTCGGACCTTTTTCACTTATTTTTTCAAACAAATCTCACCTAAAATGAGAACACCAAAGAACAAGTAACGGAAAGGGACATCTAAAAATCCCGACGTCGACACATGTTAGTGAATAATTGTTGTTGATTATTCACGTCTATACTGATTATTAATTCGCACGTTGTACATGTTGTAAATGTTCATCAGGTATGAAAGACTGATCACCTTCATTACCATTTGGTTCAGTTAATCTATTCATATTCATGCTTGACCATTCATTTTTATTGACTTGGTCGTTCAGCTAAGAAAATTTGTTCATGCTCTTTCACAATATTTATATTATTGAAAGTTTGCTAACTTATTGTTCAATTCTTTCAATCATGATATATCCTCAAATAAATTTAAATTTGCTGGGCAAATTTGTTGCTCACCCTTACTATATCATGATAAAAAAAATTTCATATTAAGAGGAAAGCTCGAGTAAAGACAGAAGCAAAGGCAAAGTGCAAGATTAAATTATGGTGCAGTTAGATTTATTAAATTTTCTAACGAAAATAGTATTGTAAACATTTAAGATATTGAAGGTATGTATTAAGTTAAGGTTGTAGACCTTGGGAATGATGTGTAAAAGTTTAATGTATAAACAATTTATGTTTATATCTTCCGCAATAGTTATAGAAATGATGTACCAGATCTTAGGTAAAAAGTACCCAAATTTGGGGATGCTACAAAAAATGTAACCTCCAAATTCGGCCCCAAGACTCTATAAGAGTTATGGACATGGAGGATTCCCAATCTTAATTATGTTAAGATAAGGGGTTGTCCAGCTTATGTGAAAAATGTTTTAAAAGAATAAGTTTGGGACAAGATTTAACAAGTACATATTTGTGGGACGTCCTAAAGTAAGTTTAGGGTATATGTTCTATAATCCTACTTAGCAAAAGATATTTGTTGTGAAATACACTGACTTATAAGATAAAGGTGTTTATCATTGAAGAGGCTAGTGGGAGGATAATAGATCTTGAAGAGTTCAAGAACCACAAAGTACTATAAGTCAAATAAGAGAAACCTGTAGATAGACCTATTATACCACAATCGAATCGTAAATCTAGAATAGTACCGAAGATACATGGGAGGTATGTATTTATCATAGATGGTGATGATGAGGTACGCATCATAGAAGATGATGATCCAGTTATATATGATGAGGTAAGAGTTGTAGACACTCAGAGAAATAGATTGAAATAAGCTTCTCAAAAATGGAACATTCATTTTGATGAGACAATCAAAAGAGTTTGATTTTATCAAAAATAAGAATGAACATAGTGTGTACAAAAGGGTCAGTGGGAGCATCGTGACATTCTTAATATTATATGTTGATATACTATAGATGAGAAATGACATACCAATGCTACAATCAGTAAAGATAAAGTTGTCTAAACATTCCTTCATGAATGATTTAGGAAGAGTATCGTAATTGGGGATACAAATCTATATAGATAGATTTAAAAGGAATGTCGGCTTAACCCAAGGAACGTAAATTCATTTGATGCTAAATTCGTTTAGCATGGAAAACTCCAAAAGATGTCTCATGATGATGAGTCATGGAGTGTATCTCTCTTAATAATTCTCATACTCCTAAAAGAGAGATCGCATGAGTAACTATCATGTATGTAATGAAATGTACAAGACCTGATGTTGATCTGTCATATTCTGGAGAAGATCATTGTAAGACAGTGAAAACATCTTAAAGTACTTAATCGGCACTAAGGATGTGATCAAATTTATGGTGGGTCTTAATTAAAACTAGAGGGCTTAACAGACTCAAGTTTTTTTTTCAGACTGACCAAGACGACAACAAATCCACTTTAATGTAAATCGTTACCTTGAACGGTGGTGCAGTGAATTGGAAAGGTTCTAAATAGCAAAGAGTTACAGGTTTAGTAATAAAGACAAAGTATATAGCTATAAATGAAGCTGCAAGTTGATTGTTTGATGAAAAGTTCATTACAGAACTAGGAATAGTTCCTAAGTCTCCTCTTGAATCTAAACATGTGTTGTGGCACTTTCATTTAATTATAGGAATCATTGAAAGATGAGAAATCGCTATAGAGATAGTGAGCTCTCAAGAACAACCTTACAAATCCATTTACTGAAGCTTATCCAACAGCAGGATAATCGTCACTTAGAGAAGAAGGGTATGAGATATCATGACGATTGGCTTTTAGTGCAAGTGGGAGATTAAAAGTAGTATGCACACAAGTCAATCATGTTTGATGATAAAGCATATAATTTATAACAATCTTATTTATTTATTAATAAAAAATATTAATTTATTAAAGGCTTTTAATTATCTACATGATGTTGCTTTATAATATGTGATAAACCCATAGTTTTAAGCAATACTTTTAGAATAATGATGATTATCATTCTAATGAAATCTAAATTCTTAAAAAGTTTAAAACTAAAATAGTTCCCAATCATTGGATTACTAAATTGAATATTAGTAAATCCAGATAGATTGGTACATACATTGCTTGCTCATTAAATGAGGAGAATTGATTTCATGATCATTTGTGTGGAGACACTAAAACAAGTATGTAGGTGCTTATTGGAGAATAAGTACACTAAACGTGGCTCGCTAAGGAATACCTAATGGAACTTTACTTGTCTATCAATAGGAATTCCTGTAGTGATTGTAGTACAAGTGATCATTGGACTTGAGATCATCATAGTATCTTGTGTATGATTAATTATATTTTAACTTATTACTTAAGACCCTTAGGGTATATCAAAGGGTATGCTTAGGTATAATAAGTTGTACATGGAGATAATGTATGATCAATAAAGAATCTACCGCTTCTAGTAAAAGAAGAGAAATGTCATATGTGATTCGATAAATGACAACCCAGTAGTCCTTGGCCAAGGCAGAATGAAATTAGAAAGAAGTTTCTAATTTGTATTATTTGGAGTTTTGCATTTAAGAATCAAAAAACATATAATTAAATAAGACTTGACAGTAATTCCAAGTCTTATATTTAATTGGGACATTGTATGGTGGAAGAATTGAATTGTATGGCAACTATTTATTCAAATGTTCTTTTATATTTAATGTTGAAATCTATATTATCTGGAGAGTCGTTAATCGCTAGGGAGACTTATCCCTATTCTAGAATAAATATTATTTATTTAAATGAATTAATAGTTTAATTTATTTATTTAAATAAGATTATAATTGTTCTAATTGATTTATTCACAACCGGTTTAATATGGAGAACCTAAAGGGTCACACCATAAAAGGAAGAATAATTATTTAAGAAGTTAATGGAATAATCGTAATAATAAGTTAAGTATATTTAATTTAATCTATGGTGATAGAATAAATTAAATAGCTTAATATTTATTATTTAATATTTTAAAAATATTAAATATAAATTAAGAAGAGGAGTCTTATTATTATTATTATAATTATTATTATTTTAATTTCTAAAGGAGTTTGAGAATTAATTAATAAAAGTACTCTCATATATTCCTAATAAGATTAGGAGGTTAAATTAATTAAAAGAGTTTAATTAATTATCCTTAATAAGATTAGGGAGCTTAATTAATTAAAATAATTTAATTAATTAAATAATACCCTATTTTCTAATTAGATTATAAGGGTTAACTGATATCTTTATAAGAGAAGTCTTATATTAGATATCAAGTAGACGTGATTCCAATTGTTGGAGAGTACGCTCTTTTTCTACAGAGATAGAAAACTAAGGTTTAGCCAACCACCCTCCTTCTTGAATCTTTCTTCTTCCTTAGTGGATCACCTCTAGAAGCCAAACACTTAGGTGGATAACGTTGATCAAAAGAAGGAATTAAATCCGGTGGATTCAAGTTGAACGCGAAAAGAATTTGGAGGTGAACTAGTACCTAAGGAAGCTCGAATCTTCAAGGGTATAATTCTTGTTCTTTATCTTTTCATTTAATTAATAATTGTGCATAAAGGATGATCTAGGTATATGGTTTGTAAAATTTTAAAATTCTATTTTGCCATGCTTCTGCTATTTTGGACAATTTGATTGTGTTCATGAATCTTACAAACCTAATAATTCGATCACCCAGACTAGGACACACTGCCCTCTTCAAGCCCGAAAGACTTGGTTATTTTAGTCATAAAGACAATGACACAGAGACCTCTTCAAGCCCAGAATACTTGGATATTTAGTCACAAAGACAAGGATCCTCTAACCCCAATTCGGTCACTTAGACCAAGATTCACCAACCTTAATTCTGTCACTAAGAACAGGATCCACCGACCCTAATTCCTGATTGTTGAAGTGTGCTGGAGGTGTTGCTAAGATAACATGTAAACGATTCATCTTATGGTACTTAGCAGTTTGTTGTGATCATCTTCTTTGTGCTTGCTAAACTTTAACTTTGAAGCTCGATCTCTTCTTGCAGTTAGCAGCTGCTCATGATCATAGTTGGTGTACTGCTAAGCTATTCAATTAATCTCCACATCTTCTTGTGTTTAACATCTTTGAACACTTGTTGGGTCGTAGAATTCTGCTATACATCTTCATCTGTTTAGCTCCAAGTGTTCTTTGTGACGCCCCAAAAATAGGTATACATCACCTATTCTGAGTCGTCAAATACATGGTACAAAATACAAATAAAACTTAATTACACAACTGTCGTGTAAAATACGACAAAACATAAGCTGCGAGTTTTAATACAATATTTTTTTCTAAACAGTATTCAAACTCAAAATAAGTCTTCAAAACATTTATTTTTACACTATTTCATAGAATAGTGAGGACTACTAATGCTATCATCTGAACCGTCACTCCGTTCCCCGATTAGTCCCCGCTAAGTTCTTATTTCCTGAAGAGAACAATGAAAGCAAAAGGGTGAGCTCAACTAGCCCAATAAGCGATATTATGACTAAGATAATGTAGAATAATTTATCATTAGTCTTCAACAGTGTTAAACTGATAAAATATAACAAACATCAAGTTTAACTGCAGCGGAACAAGCTATCCATTAAAAGAGTCAAGTAGAGAATAAAATCTACTATCTTTTATGATTTAAAAAGGTTTTTCATCACTTTTATAGTTTAGACTCAGCTTAATAAATAATCCACATCATCCCTGCACTACGGCCAAGGATATTCATTAGTATCACGACCACAAATTATCCATGCACTACGGGTCAAGGATATTCGTGTATTCATCAATGGTCATGATCATGCCAACAACTGTCCATCAATGCACTACGGGCCAATGAGGACTTTTACCACATCATTTGTAACATTACGGTCATGATTACACCGAATAAACTCTGGTCATAATCATACCAAGTCCATCTATGCACTACGGGCCACAGATGAGTTTCAACAAAATATAAACATGACAATGATGACAATGATATAAGAATTCAATAAAACAAGTTCAAGAATTAATTTATCCAGGAACCAACAACGTCTAAATTGTCAACATGATACTGATTTGTAGAGTAAAATTCAAGAATGCTCAGAAGAATATTTCCATGAAAAGATACTGGATGAAGCGCAAATATCAAAGATATTCCACAAATTTCATGGAGTATAAAAGCCAAAACTTTAACCAACAGAGTATAATAAAGAATGGAATAACAAAAGAATTCACCAAGCATGTAATAGACCGCACAGATAGGTTATTCCAACAGAAAAATAAATAATGAAATCAGGTCATGCGTAAACGCACAGACAGGATATTCCAACAGAATAATAAATATTGGAACCAAGTCATTCATAAACGCACAGACAGGATATTCAAACTGAATAATAAATAATGGAACCAGGTAATGCGTAAACGCATAGACAGGATGTTCCAACAGAATAAAAAATAATGGAATAACAACACAATTTCATCATGTATGCGGTACTTCACAGAGACAGGTTATTCCAACATAATAATAACGAATGGAATAACAGCTCTTACGAGTATTGAAAAGAAAATAATTATCTTCATGAATATGAAAGAATAATACCCCTTACCGTAAAAGAAGAGTATTCCGACTGGTAGGGCGAGGATATTCTTGAAGAAAATTTATACTGTTTTTTCTACGCTCAAAGCTTCTGAAAACTCTAAAGAAATACGCTCAAGATTATAGAAGAGAATTCTCTGAATTTTTGGTGTGATTTCAATTCTAACTAAGCATCCTATTTATAGGAGAATGGAAAGGATACTATGCTGCACTATGCAATAAAATATAATATATTCTATTTATAATCAAATAAAATAAAACTTTATAAAAAGTATTATGTTTTATATAAAAAATTTTTACTATACAAATACTATGCAGTCACTATACAAATACTATGCATAATAAAATATAATATATTCTGTTTAAAATCTAATAAAATAAATAACTTTATAAAAGTATTCTGTTTTATATAAAAAGATTTTACTATGCAAAATACTATGTATAATAGAATATAATATATTCTATTTATAGTCTAATAAAACAGATAACTTTATAAAATTATTCTATTTTATATAAAAAGCTTTTCTATTTTATTACATTAATAATACTAATAAAACAAAATTTATATATATAATATATATATATATATATATATAAACTTTCGTGACTTCATAAAAAGACACCTCAATATAATTAACAACATTTATCATCATTATTATAATTCACAATATTAATCGACCAGGTCGTTCCCAGGAAAGAGGGGCTTTCCAATAAGGATTTCTCCCTATTGGCGCGCAATTAGGTGACCAAACTTCTCCTTGACAGAACTTCTAGACATCATTAATACTGCAAATAATAATATTAATAACTTTGTCGTCTCAATTATTGATTATAAAATATTGATAATAATTGCATCAAATAACGTGAGATACTATGCAGCTACTGTAGTAATAATTGAACAAAACTGGGTGACTTCTCACGTAAGCATCAATAATCAATACCGTGTGCTACTATGTAACCACGCGTATTACTGTACTTTTAACACCGGGTGTTTCAATAGTTAACGGTAAAACTTTCGCCGTTATTTTCATAAAGTATTTTTGTGGTTTTCTCAATCCAACAATAATTCTGTTGTGGGGTCCACCAATGATTGTGCCGTCGTACGAATATTCCCTGTTAAAACGAATATTCCCCGACCAATCGAATATTATACAATAACTTGCGTACTTTGCAAAATTTATAAATATTACCCACAACTATAACATTATATCAAATTCATTCCATAATATTTAAAAATGATATTTATAGAAAAATTATCTTTATTAAAAATTTGGGGTCTTACATTCTTGGTGAAACGTAAAGTGGTACTTGAGATTGGCCTTCTGATCTGCCACTCCTACTTCACCAACATCAACTGCATGACTTCTTCATACTTTGGCTTTCAGCTTTGCCATGTCTTCCATTATCTTGGCACTTCGGCTTTGGCTCTTTAGCTCTGGCTTCATCAAGTACTCAGTAACGTCACATGATCTTCTAAAGTACTGTCAAGATGACATTTGATCTCCTTCCCTTTTTGTACTTGGCAGCCTTGAACACATTTTTAATAGTAGAGTGATATTTAGTCTACGTTTTTCAATTTTTAACTCGGTGTTCTTTTCTGATGATGATCCTTTACTTGTATTAGTCGCTCAATGCCTATAATCATTAGTTCATTTTAAATGATATTGGATTTTATAGTCCTTTTGAAATCTACCCGTTGAAAAGTGTCTTTTGGACATTTAATGCTTAGATAGTTTGATATCCCTGATGTTGACCTTCTGGAGATTTGTGTCAGGCTCAGGATTTATTGCATAAAGTTGCATCTTTACATACTTCCTTGAAAGGTCGCTTTCAGTAAACTATTCTACCAAGGATATATTGTTTGACACCTTGGGATATTTTACTTATAACATTTCATTATCAGTCCTGACTTGACTTTACGATATGTTGTCTTAAGAATCATAGAGTTGAGCTCTATGTTCTTCTCATCTTTCTGTTCTTCTGTCTGTTGATAGTAGAGTGATGGAAATCATAGATTTAGCTTTGTATTATCACTACGATTATGACTTTGGCTTCTATTCTACTATCTGATTACTTTATGTTGCATGGGCTTGATGTGCAGTCTTCTCTTTGCTCTTCGAATAAATTTAGCAACTCTTCGATATAAAAAAAAATTCTTCAATCTATTTAACTCCTACTGCTTTACATTATCAGCTATTACTTTACGAACTTCTGATTACTCTGCGAAATGTTATGACCTTTATGACCAAGCAGAGTATCTTTGCAATATAACCCTTATAGAGACCTTCTGGAGATTCCTTCTAGTGAGGACTATACTTAGATATTATCAGAGTATATCCTTCTGTTATTGGCTTATTCTTGTTTGGCCTTCACCTTATATCTTTGGCACGTAGGTAAGCTTTACAATCACCTTTAGCTCTATGGTCAACTTTAAAACTAATGCTTTATGATTCTGAGGCTAACTTTACGATATTAACTTCACTAAACGATCTTGGAGTTATTTTGCGATATAACTTTCATTTAGCATCTGCTTGGAGTATTCTACATTTAGCCTCTACTAAATAAACTTTACTTGACTTTACGATTCACTAATCACTTTTTAAGTTGATCATTACTTTGCGAAGTGATCTTTAAGATAACCGTAACAGCTTTGTGATTCCTCCTATAACTCTGATATAGCCTTGTAACTTTGTGATCATATTGTCCACTCTATGAACTGATTTTCACCTTACAAATTAGAGTGAGTTCTGCAATCTACATAATGCTTTAAGAACATAAGTTGACTCTGCGATTCATCTTCATACTACAAAACTGGCAAAGTAACTTTACGATCAATGGAACTAACATTGTAGGAGGGAAAAGCATAATTTCACTTCGCAGATAACCCCGAGGGAGGGCAAAGGAATAATTTCACCTCGGAGATAACCCCATGAAGAAACCAAAGTGCAATGACACTCAAACACAATGCGGACCGAACGAGGATTATAAAGTTAAAAACGTGACCACAAGAAGTCACCACAACAACTGTTTACTGTGAACCATTCAAGGCAAGCCAATTGAAGACCCTCGGGAACCAGAAGATACCTTTCAGCTAATTGCATCATTTTCCTGGACTTCGTTTCAATCAGACTTGACCTTATTTTGCAACCTTTCGCAAGGACTTTTTGGGATTTTTGGGTACGTAGCTCAACTTTCATCGGACCGAGATCGAAGGAACGAAATTTGAGAAGGCGGGGCCCACATGGCCCAACCATAGGTATAACTGCGGCTGGCCCGGAGGCCTTTAACGAGCAGCCAACAACTCATTTAAAAAAAAGTTAGAGAGAGAAATTGATTCTAAAGAGAGAAAGCTTCGGGTTTGACATTTCTATACCAAATTTTAGTTTTTTAAACTTTCATCTTTTATACTAGATCAAAAGAAGCTTGTTTCATTGCTCCCAAGGTGAAAACACTCATTTTTAATCATTTCCTTTATAAAGTTTGTTCAATATATTAGATCATTCTTAAATATTGTATATATATAGTTAGTGTGACTTCCCAAAATTCTCTACACTCCTTGTAGCAGATTTGGTACTCACGTAAATATTCCATAAGATAATAATTTTTATCAATCCAAAATTCACAGTATTCCATAACAGACAGAATTTCTCGTCAGAACAATTATTGTGTTTGGATACCCTTACTTGAATGAATAGATTTATAATCTCATGGATATTTCTTTCGTATCGATAGTTTTTATCTATCCAACATTCACAGTATTAATGCTAGTGTTGTTCTTGGAACTGAGGGGCACGACCTCAGTGCATCAGAGAACTCCCAAGATCTTTCAATACTCTCATTTAGATGTATAGTTCATATAGATATTGTACTTCTTTTTAACTTCTATAGAAATGTAAAAGTTAAGCAAATTATATTACATAACTTAAAATTTAATTACATAAATTACATAATCTGAAATATAATTATAATAATAAATGTATTAATAATCAGAGCCCTATTCAAATTATGGTTTCGATCAGCTATTCATTATTACCTCCTTTACACTGCTCAATCAATTTAAAATAAACAAATTGACTAGTCTGTTGAATTCATATCACGCATGCTCAAAATAATTATAAACACTATAATGATAAAAAAATATTGTTCGTAAAATATGTAAAACTCCTTGTCCTTACAGTTAGACTTGGCTTTTTACATATATATTATGTAGTAGTTGGTAGATCTAGAGACTTTATCGGTTATTTTGTATATATATTGTTAGAAACCACCATTGACTAAATCTACCTAGATCTAGCCAGATCTAGCACTTTAATCAGTTATGGAGCTTGAAGCCCTAACCCATAAGCTAGATCGACTTAGATCTATGGTAGATCGAGTCATTTAAATGCTTTTGGTCGGTCCCAATCACCCCGTTCAGCCTTAGATCAATATCTAGAGGTGAAGGGGTCCTAATGGCTCGTGATAGGGATTTCAAATGATGAAATCACCTAATACCAAGTTTAGGATATGTTTAATTATAATAATGTAAGCCTAGGAATCCCGAGACTGAGATTTAATAATCCCACGATAGACTTTTCGTTTATTATGTAATGTTTAAATAACGTAAAATTGTTATACATGTAATATCGGATCTTAAAATGAGTTCGAGGGGTTCGTTCCGAGAAGCCGGATTTAAGATCCCGTGATACTAAAAACTTGTTATTATTGGAGCCCGGGTTCATTGAGATAACTTTCATGCCTGACGATGATTTGACCCTTTTTAGCGCTTTCTAGAATGCATTATTACAAAAAAAAATCAAGTCAAAACCGCAAAGAGCTTTCATAAAAAATAAAGCATTTCGGGGTAGATTTACTTAGGATTAATAAATAGAAGTATCAAAAGACCTCGATTCCTATTTGACGAAGGATTTGAAAATCTCGTTTTACAAAACAACACTGATATATATTTTGTTCTAAAAATGAATTTTTATATTAATCAAATCTTTTGTGCATAGGTCCAAAGAGGTACAACACTACTTTCAGAATCACATTAAATATAATGAATAATAAAAGGAAGTATCAAAAGACCTCGATTCCTATTTGACGAAGGATTTGAAAACTTTGTTTTCTAAAACGTCATTTCCATATACTTTTGTCTAAAATGAACTTTTTCTTAAATCAATCAATCGTGCTTAGGTCCAAAGAGGTACAACACCACTTTCAAATAACTCACAATGAGGCTTAGAATAAATTTTAGAATTAAAGCACTGAGCACAATAAACACACATACACACACACACACTTTATGCATAGGAATATAATAAGATGCGGTAACCGTGTTTTTCACGGAAGTCGGGGGGTGCCTAACACCTTCCCCCCGCTTAACCAAGCCTCCGAATCCCATGAATCTCGGGTTTCCAGACCAATGTTACGGAGTCACATATTGGGCCATATTGCGAAAACTTTCAAAATCTGGCTGAGTTGGTACATCCATTGTAAATCATACCAATTGGCGACTCTGTCTCATCAATCATAAAAAATCAATATTTTTAAGTTCGTCGGCAATCATATCGTTCTTTTCCTAAAAACTCACCCTTTAAATAAATCAATCGACATAGTGAAATACAAAAGGGGTAAGAACACATTTTTAGGAAGGGATTTTTAATTAATTTTTCCCCGGCGTGGAAACTACATTTATACTATTAACATGCAAAGTTCCTTTTATAAATGATCCTATCTATTACATATACAGTCAAGTTAAAGATCAACCTAACAAGTTTGATCATTCTAATCTAAGTCATTGTACATAGATATCTAAGTTAAGGACTATACAGTTAAGAACTGTACAAAATTTATGTATACAAATATACTTTTAGTTTTCTATCATCAAATTTTATACATTTGGAATCTAATAAAGGTTCTATTCAATCTCCCCCTTAATAAAGTAACCTTCTAATCTATATACAAATTCCTAACACTATATATTGGCGTTTATATTGACAAAATTTGCTTAAAATTTTAATTCGAATAGAATTATAAAAATTAAGTTTTATTGTGCTAATAAGTTTTAATTTAGTTATAACAATTAGTTAGAAATGAATTCACTACAATTTTTCAACTAATGTTACAGTTATTATGTTTTAAATTTACATATATTATTAATTCAACTAATCGTGTGATTTGATAAAATTTTAAATTTAAATAAATTAAATTAGTTAGGATATTAATTTAATAATGAATTTCATTACTAATATTAATATGATTAAACCGTATGATATATCTTTGTAGTATGTTTAGTTGTTTGTTTGTAATTGTTTTGCCAGTGATTTTTTTTTAGTGATGTGTGTTTAACCAATTTTATTACAAAGATGCTAAAATAAAAAAATAAAAAATCTTTTAAAAGTTAACCTTTTTTTTAGAGATTGGTTGTATTTCTTTTAAACAATTTACAAATTTAGATGTTATATATTTAATTATTACAAATTTGTATAGTACTAACACCAATTTGAAAATGAAGGAAATAATCTTCTTTTTTCAATTTCTTTTAGGCGATGTTTATTTGAAAGGATTACACTTAAGATATGACTATTAATCTTACGTGTCTTGTTTGTTTTCAAATTTAGACTTGGAACTATTAGTTCATGAATTATAAAATGACTTAATATGATGAATTATTTTACACAATGTTCAACCATATGTTATAATCCTAACCATTTGGGACTAAAAATTTCTAGACAAAATTAACATCAATCTTTTTTCTAAAATGACCATAATATCCTATTATATCTGTAATAGCCGTGAATTTTATAAATAATATTAAATAAATAAATTGTTTGAATATTTATGTTGAATTACATATATATTTATGTGTGTCTTGGAAGGTAATAATTCAACTTAAATTGAGTTAAGCATGTAACAAGTATGTGATGTGGAGGAATTAATGAAAAGCTTATATTAAGCTTATGTGATATGCCTAGTATGGCATAATGGTGGACTAAGTAAATTTTTAATTTAATTAGTGAAGCAATGATTAAATAATATGATAGACTAATTGTTATTATTATTTTTGTTGATTAATTATTATGCAAACACCACTTTTACAGTACAAACCAGCGCAGCTGCGCCAGTGGCCAGTCCTTGAAAAAAATTATTTTTGGTTGCTTTATGCATAAAATAAAATGTGGGGTATTTAGAATAATAATATAATGTATATGAAATACCATATGATAAAAGTAAGCTTTAATTATGTAACTTATTAAGTGGTATGAAGGAACCTTATGTGAATTTATGATTTATGGTGAATCAATTAAACGTGTATTTTAAAAGTATGTGAGAAAATTAATTTTAAAGAAATAAATAATTGATATTAATTATCATTATAATATTTGGGTGTATTGGAAATAATAAAGTTTATGTAATATAATGAGTTGTTGATACCCAACTGAATTATATTTTAACTAAAATTAAATATTATTTGGACTAACCCAATGTACATGAATTATATGATTATTTGTATATATAACTCTAATTTATCACAAGGTAATAATATTAACTCATTAAAATTGCACTTATGAGCCCAAAAGGAATTGGCCCTAGTATAATTGGTAGTCATTTTGACAATACACTATACTTAAAATACGTGTCCCATATTCATTGTCCCAAACAAATCATCAGCCGCGTGATAGGCCATTCGCCTACTCCTACATTGCTTGAGCTCATAGATGGCAAATGATGAAGGGGGGGGAGTGGGTTCAATATTCAAATGGAACTATTCTACCAAATCACCATTGTCCATCATCTTCTTCTTCTTCCTACTAGTTTGAAATGGTGGACAAAGTCTTTGTATGGGTATTGAATTTTCTATAAATAGAGGACCTTCTCTTCACAATTCCAACTGTTAGTTTATCTGATAAGTTCCAAGTAGAGAGTGAGTTACTAATTTGAGAGAGCTATCTGAGATTGGAAGCAAGACTTAGCAAATCAACTTCACATAGGTAACATTTCTTAAACTGTGTTCTTAATTCCAAGTTTGGTAAATTTCTAATATTGCAAGAATTACTTGTTAATTGATTTGTGAATTGATGTCAATATGTTAGCTGAGTTTATATGAACGTATGAAAGCGATGTGTTTGGTTTAGTCATTAGAAATCAAAGTCATCTGTGTTGGTTTTCTGAGTTCTGCAGAAGCAGAGACCTTCCTGGAACTGTCTAGGGAAGGGCGCAGTTGCACCCCTCTTGCAGTTCAACACGGCGCAGCTATGTCGTGCACTAGAAAGGAATGATGGCTTCTACTTTAGTCTAATATGTTTTAGCATGCTAGTTTAACTTAGTTACGCATGAAAATAGGTATGGCATGTGATCTGGAGTCCCTTTGCGTATCATGAGTGGCTTCATTTGCTTTAATGTATGTTTTCTAATGAAAACTTATAGTTTCAAAAACAAAATTTGATGAAATTGGTGTACCTTTAAGTTTTGAATTTGGTAGCATGTGTACTTGGACTAGTTATGTATGAAATGTGATTCAAAGTTAATTTACATACGCTAAGTTGCCCAAGCTTTGTTTAGGATGACATTAAAAGAAAACTTGAAAGATTTGGAACTAATAACTATGAGCATGGTGTTGTTTACATTCTGAACTTTAGAACGTGTAAAATAGGACTCCTTACGTCTCTAATCATGATTTATATGTACACTCACCTTGTTAGACACAATATAAACTAATCAAGCATGATTTTAGGCAAGTTTTCAAGAATTGAATGATACTAACTATGTGTAAATGAATTTAATACATGCGAGCATGTGTATTACAGGTTGTATAACATCCTTACATGGTTAAATGGTTAAATGGTTAATGTAATTAGCCTCTTAATTTCATAGACTTATTTAGCCTTAAATAGAATTTCCATCTAAAACCATAGTGTGTAAAAGTGAACTTGAAATGACCCTAGTAAAGCCTAAGACCTCTTAATGTGCATATTTGTTATGTGTTAACACCCATGTATGATAAAAGTGAAATGGGAACCAGGAAAATCAAAATTCAAATTTGGTCAAACCAGGGAACTTTACAGATGCGCCCCTTCCATGCCGAACTGCAGCGCATATGTGTCGTAGGGCAATTCTGCCTGACTATTTTAAATGTGATCTGAACCTGGCAACATGCTTACATTGATATTCTAAGTTATAAAACATAGTCTAAATGATGTTTTAAGTATTCATTGGTGTGGTGGTTATATAGAATCAAGAAATTCCAAAGTTTATAAATAAGTTCTAAACAAGCCTTTAAAAGTAAAATCAATTGTGATTATGAAACTACGTGATTTGATAGTATGTTATATGTGGTCTGATTGTGTAACAAGGATATGACTTAATGTATGTTCCAAACAAACGTAATTGAGTATGTATAGGATTGTTGGTTTACGTACCAAACTTGTATAACTAATGTGTATATATATATATACACACATAAATATAATACTATAAGACTTTGTGGTGTCGTTAAGCTTTAGACTTGTAATCTACGCGAAAGGCAAATATCCTAATATATGCATTTACTTTATCCAAGGAATCTATGATTACACAAGTTTCCTAACTTCATTTAATTCTTATATTGAATGCAATTTTCCCAACTTCATTTGATTCTTATATTGAATACAAGTTCCTAAATTTATATCGCGTTGAATATTGTGTAAGTTTTGAATTATTGATCAAATATCCATGAATCGTTATTCATATTCTGAAATTAGACTTAAACTTTATATCTTGAACCATGTTGCAAGTTTGAACTTATTGTTCTTAAATGTATTGAGAAAGGTGTCTAAGCCATTTGATTCGACTAAACAAATATCTATGAGTTAGAAAGATATCCAAAACAATTGCTTTGGTGCAGAATCTTAAAATCTACTGAGATGAGCAACCCTCTTAGAAGGGAAAATTTTATATTGTTAGGGAACCGATGTGCGCACAAACAACATATTTAAATGTTATGCATAACGTAGGGTATCATAGGCTGATCACATGTTGTACTTGTTTACATTAAATTGACAGTTAAATACTGTTAATTTTAGCAGGAATTCTTGGTCCATAGTGACTACTCAGCATTTAATCTTCTCTAAACCTTAAAGTATTGAAACCTTTAAATTCTGTTGAATATCTTTTAGTCCATAGTGACTCTTATTTCAATTCAAAGGTCAGATTTGGAACAATTGATAATTCTTGCTTCCAACATTATTATTTTAATTCCTGAACTATCATTTACCGTTATACCATTGAGATCATGAACTTTATATACTTGTTTATCTTTATTGCTATATTACTTGTTGGGCAATTTTTTTTCTCATTCTTGCTTCCCTAAAACATTTCAGTTAAGGCAGAGTAAGGCAGAACTTCAGGGAAGGATGAAGGCAAGGGCAAGGTTATGGAGTAGGTTTAGTCCTTTATGCTCGAAACGTATTGTTATTATGTTTTTAATAAGACTTAATCGGTATTATGTATTAAGTTATGTGACCGTTTAAGTTATATATTAAGTTAGTAACTGTTGTGAGACCTTGGGACCAGAATATTTACATTATGTCAATGTAAATTATTCTATTATTCTGTTGTTTGATATTTTAGTTTGTTATTTGGTTAGATCGTGAAGCAAAGAATTTGAGATATAAATGTCTGAATTTAGGGGCGTCACAATATCCATTAATCAGCCTGAATATACGATCTCCTCTTTTTGTCCTCTCCTCGTCTCACCGAACTCTTCGTGCTTGGCGGCAACAACCCTTAAAGGATGATTTATTTTTTTCTTTTTTTGTTCAAATTAATTTTTTTGGTGAGAATCCTCCATCTCTTTCTTATAGGGTTAACTACATTTTTTTCCCACTATACTCAACCTCGATTTACAAATGCATCATTGGACTGAAAATTTTATTGGGTCAACTCATTGAACTACATGTTATTTATAAAAAGTGATAGAGTCATCTGTGTCTGTTAACCATTTAATAGAAAATTGACGTGGCAATATAATTAAATTACATACGTGGATTAAATATATAACTAAAAAGACTTAAATTGTTCATTTGTATAAAAATCGTACCTTTATATTGCCAAAGAATTATCAAAAGCCCTAAGTCCCTAAATCAATCCCAATTCGATTCTAAATTGGTTCCTCATCCATCACCTAGAGTGAAGAAGAAGATAAGGCAATTAACAGAGACATGAGCAGCTCCAGTGAAGTTAACATCTCAAATCGCGTCAATGAATGGGAGATGCCCAGAAGTTCGATGACATGCCGATGTGGTTTAGTCGCGCCGATATAGGTAGCATGAAAAGAGAGAACTGCTGATCCAAGAAGAAGTTTCATTGATTTTTCTCGTTTCAAGGTGTATACCAGTCTCTCTGTATTCTTTCTTCTAATTTCTTTCTCCCTTCTCTTTTTGGGTTTGCCATAATCCCTTTTTTTTCTATGTAATTGTGAATAATGAAAATGGTTTTTTAGCTAAGTCATGACTCATAGTAACTGATTTAGATTGGATTTGTGTTACATGAAGTAGTTGAATATGAGATGCATGCTTATTTGGCTAAGTTGTATGTGGGGTTGACTATGTGCATTGAATTCATGATTTGAAACTGTTTAACTGCTTATCTTGTTTGCAAAACCATATGAAGAAAAAGAAAATTGGAAAAGTGAAAAAATTGTTGAAAAGAAAAAAAAAATAAAATCAAAAGTGCAGATGTCTTGTGGTGGGTTGAGATGGAACATAAAATGCACTCTCCCATAAAAACACGCAAATAAGTGATATGGAGCATAAAATGTACTCACTTGGAAAAAAGATTGTGAAAGGTGAAATGGAGCATAAAATGTAGTCACCTAAGAAAGAAGGGTTCTATTGAGAAAAAGATGAATAACATAGAAGAAATGTTCAAAATTTTGAGACAATGTGCACAGTTGTTGTTCCATGATTAACTTAGTTGAGTATGTATGTGGATCATAGGAGAGTTATTTATGTAACTGCAGTTTAATTTAAAAAGGTTCAATGTAGGATGATGTGGTTGTTATTATAAGTTGATTGATGAAGTGTTAATCAGAAGCTTGTCAGTAAATGTTGATATTCATGATTTGAAATTAAAACCTTTGGAATTTGGTTGAATAGAAATTTTGATGAATTTTTATGATCTGTGTGTTTTACATGAGGACATGTAAAAAGCTAAGTGTGGGGGAATTTTATAAGTGCATAATATCTGATGATTTTGATTCCTTTATGTTTAGTTTTGTTGCATGTTATTTGTCATATGAACTGATTTAAGGTGTTTATTGATTTAAAGAATGATTTGTTATGATTCTGCAAAAATAATGTTTAATGTTAAGTTTTGTGTTTTTTCCAAACATACTCTACGATCATCATTGAGACTCTACGATCGTTGAGTAATTAATTTACGTTTGTATTGTTGGAGTATAGTCTGACAACTCTACGTTCGTAGTGTTGGAGCTCTACGATTGTTGTAAGTCATTCTACGATCAGACTTCCTGTTTTACGATTGACAAGACTACTCTACGTTTTCAGGTCAATAAATAAGATACTCTACGGTTAACGAGAACAACTCTACGATTCTGAGAATAGAGTATCACTCTACAATTTATCACTCTACGTTTGTCTGCTGAGAGGCTATGTTCTACGATTGAATGGGTTGACTTTTGAATTTCGAGTCAAAGTATGATTTGTGGAATTGAAGCTTGATAATTTGATTCCTAACATAATTTAGAGATAGAGATACACATCAAAGAGGAAGCTGAGTCTGATTAGTATAATCTAAGATGGAATTGAAGTCAAAGTCTGATAAGGAAAATGAACAAGAGTAGAATCCGAACTAGAAAAGGAAAAGGAGAAAGATGAAGACCTAATTTTAGAAACAAAATCCCAATCTAATAAGAAAGTTGTCTTGATCATATTTGTAGAGATTGATAAGGAAACAGAATCTACCATATCTGCATAGTGAAGACTTCCGAATTAGAATATGATTAGAATTCTTCTAGGTTTCAATTGTAACTATAAATACCTTTTCTTGTAATCAGTTCGAGAGATCCATTATCTTAGTACATCTTATATTTTATTATGTGTTTTGTTATCAACATGCTAGGCTAGTTTATTTTTATTCAGTTCTAAGGGGATGTGGAACCATATTTACAGTTAATAGTTAATTAAGTTACATTATTGATTCCTTCTTACATGAGATTTATTCTAACAATCTGCTTTCACTATTTACATGTTATTAAATTAACTAATTTTGTTTCTGCAAGATTAAATTGGTTAATTAATATCATCTGCTAGATTAAGATATAATATTAAGCAAACGATATTGTATCTGATCACATGTAGTACTTAGTAATACATGATTGTGGATAAGCTTTTGAGTATTGCTATGATTATTAGAAGAAAAGTTAAATAATCGTTGATAGTGTGATTTTTACTTAGAATAATCTAATTCTCTAATTCTTAATGCATCTGTTATATTAAATCTAGACTGATAGTTTTGGGTTATATAATAGTTAGGGTCTAGTAGGGGCGATTATCACATTAGATTTAAAACCTAAGGAGAATTTCGGATAATTGAGTGATTACGATTATTTAGGGTTGTTAATTTTATTGAAGGAAGAAATAATGTTAACTTGATTATATTGTTGCTGTAAATGGATGAAACTGAACTAAAGAACTGAATGTTTTACATATTTGGATATCTTTACAAATTCAATTATGTTTTCATTAGTTAATTATAATTGATTCAAACCTCCCCAATCTTTACTTTCTATTTATAGTTATGAACATTAGAATAAATTTAAAACAATATCATTATCTGTGGGATCGATCCTTACTTGTTACCGTGCTTATTATTTAATTTTGTAGAGTAACAGTGATGTTTAATTTTGGATTGCTTGGCGATAGTTTCCCATCAGCTGTGAGAACTATTTTCAAATTCCTTAACCAATCCGTATGGTTTGGTCCGGTTAACTTATTAACATCTACTATGCTCCGTAGTGAAAGAGAATTAGGCATAGTAAAAATCTGGAAATGAAATTTGTAATTTAACAATACTAGCATGCATTCATTATTAACCACTAAATTAATTTAGGTCTTTATTAAAATGATGTCTCCCACTATTTTCTTCAAACTATATTACCCTCCATAATAATTCAGCAAATCTTAATTAAAATTTGTATAGAATCTTCTTAGTGAGATAAGGATCCTACTTCCATAAATATATAGCATTGTGTTTGCGCAACAAATTATAGTTTCATTCAATAGGTAGACAACTTTTGTCAATTATATCTCTATGCAACTCTTTTTTATTTCTGTCTCTTAGATTATAATGGTCATGTGTGTGCACATTCTAACTAAAGTAATTTAAGTTAAGTTAAACCCAACATTTTCATATAAGTGAAGAGAAAATTATAGTCCTTGTGTGTGCACAACAAAACAGTATTATTCCATTCCTCATAAACATCTAATGTAATAAAGCCAACATCTCAAATATTTAATACAAGCCTTATGTGTACACACCAAACTTATATTAAATATTTAACACTATGTTGATTTTTCATGATAGAAGGTTACGTTCGACATTCTCTAATATCCTTGAACATAATTAACTTAATCTATTATCTTTGAGTTTTTTTAAAATGATTTCATCTTGTTTAGCACACATGCAAATATATATATATATATATATATATATATATATATATATATATATATATATATATATATATATATATATATATATAGCATGTACATATAGAATATTACATTCTACTTAGGTTGATTATGTACTTAATTCTAGTTTGGTTCGCTGGAGCCATTACGAACCAAAAGATCAAACCTAGGTGCAAGAATAAATATGAATATAACTTTTACATTCAACTCGGGCTTCATTACAAATGGGTATTCAATGCTCCTACTCTTCAGTTCCAATTTTCTAAGTAATTTTACTACATCCTATCACAATCTATTTTTAATAAAACAGAAACTTTAATCAGCAGTAAAGGGGAAGTACATAGGAGGGAGATAAAATTCACAACAGAAAAATAGATAGGCGAGGTACATAGACCCCATTTATGAAAACCTCATTCATTCAAACATTCATTCAAAAATTAAATTCAATCTTATTAATATTCAATCATATTTATCATATATATCATATATATATATATATATATATATATATATATATATATATATATATATATCATTTAATGGAAAATAAAAGTTTGCATGAAATCTAATTTTGAATTAAAATAAACTCCTTTATTTTAATTTATCCAATTTTGAATAAAATAAACTCATTTATTTTTAATCAAATTTCAAATCAAAATAAACTTATTTATTCTAATTAACATGGAATCCAATTCCAAATCAAAATAAACTCATTTATTTTAGTTAACATGGAAACCAATTTCAAATAAAACAAACTCCTTTATTTTAGTTAACATGGAATCCAATTTTGAATTAAAATAAACTTATTTATTTTAATCAAATTTCAAATTAAAATAAACTTCTTTATTAATTTGAAATCCAAATCCAAGTTAAAATAAATTCATTAGAATTTTTGAAAGAAAGAAAAAAAACCAACCTGAGGAACAAGAGCCCTAGGGCCACGACACCTAGAGCAAGCGCCGCAACGCTCAAGCCTTAGTGTCGCAGCTCTGGTGTGCTGCGCCGCGACTCTCCTGCTCTTGAGGTCCGATTTTGATTTTTTGAATCGCGATTTTAGCTGTTTTTCTTCAAACAAACATGATTATATATTAACAATTATGCCAAATTAAATTGTTATAAATATATCAATATATATATTGAATCAATATAATTAATAATTCGCTTAAGGATGCTTATGATACCACTGTTGGTTTGCAAAAACCAAACATACATACAATCAACATTGTAAAACAGCGAAAGCATGACATAAATCATATTTATATTTTCTGCAATCCTAAAAATCACCTTATGCAATATTATTAATTGATGAAGAATAAAAGATATATATTATGAAGATGATACAACTCCTTGCTATGATCTTCAAGTCTCAATCCTTTGATCTTTCGTGCTTCTACAAATCCTCGAATCAAACGTTTGTTACCCAAATGTACAATACCCTAAAGTTGATGTATATTAATTGAAGAAGTAAATTTAGGTTCTACAAAAGCTTAAGTGGCTAGCTATAATTCTCTCTCCCCCCCCCCCTCTTTTTCCCTCTCCTAACTCCTTAGGTTTTAAAGAATACTTACGTAGTAAAAAATTTTGCATTAGTCTTATCCACAATAAAACTCTTTTTATTTATTAACTAACTCTCAATCCTAAATCTTTTAGGACTTAAGGTTTTAATTTAATTCTCAAACTAATTAGGAACTAAATTAATAATAATAATAATAATAATAATAATAATAATAATAATAATAATAATAAGACTTTTCTTATTTATTTATAATTTAGTATTTATCCAAATACTTAATTATAAATATTAGTATTTCTCCAAATACTAAATTAATATAGCCAATTTATTTGTAATAATAATAATAATAATAAGACTTCTCTTATTAATTTACAATTTAGTATTTCTCCGAATACTTAATTATAAATATTAATTTATTCCATTTATATATTAAATATACTTAATTTATTATTATTAAGCCAATTACTTCTAAAATTATATTTCTTTTTTTTCGGTGTGACCCTTTAAGTTTAATATTAAGCCGGTAGTAGAATAAATAAATTAGAACCGTTCTAATATTATTTATAATGAATCAAACTCATTTAATTCAAATATAAATAAATAATATTTATTTTATATCTAGAGTGGCACCTTATGACAGTATATCATGACTATCCGGATAATATATATTCAACGTTTAATTATAGAGAACCTATTCCGTGAATAGTTACTGTACAACTCAATCCTTCTACCATACAATGTCCCGATTAAACATAAGATATGAAATTACTGACAAGTCTTATTTATTTAATCATATACATTTTGATTATAAAATGCACAACTATGATTAATGTAAATTAGAAATTTCTTTCTAATTTCCATTCAACTTGACCAATGATTTTTTGAGCTGTCACTTATTGAATCGCATAAGACATTCTCTCCCTTTATTGGAAGTGGTAAATTCTTTGATGATCATTCACCTATTTCCATATACAATTTATTACACACAAACATAACTTATAATATACTCTGAAGTATTAAGGAATATGACAAAGTATAGTTCAGAATACACGAGGTACAATGATGATCTCAAGTCTAAAGATTACTTGTACAACTATCACTATAGGAACACCTATTGTCAAACAAGTAAAACTCCATTAGGTGTTCCTTGTGCGAGTTACGTTTAATGAACTTATTATCTAATAAGCACCTACATACTTGTTTTAGTGTCTCCACACAAATGATTATGAGATCAATCATCATCTTCAACAGAGCAAACATAGTATGTACTAATATATCTGTAATTAGTAACCCCACATTAGTGACCCAACGATTATGAACATTTTAGTTTTTGAGCTATCTAGAATTTAGATCTCATTAGCATGATCAACATCATTATTCTAAAAGTATTGCTCCAAAATTATGAGTTTATCACAGTTATTTAATTCAACCAATTAAACATGGATAAATAATGTCTTTTATTAAATAAATTATTTTATTAATAAATGAACAATATTATAAATTAAATGCTTAGCACATCTAATGTGATTGGTTTAAGGGCAAAGAGAGTGAGCAACCCGTTTGATGTCGACATTTTTCTAAGCTTGCCATTTGAGATGAAGAAGTAATATGTGATAATGAAGTTGACTGGATAGATTTAAGACATTTTGGCACAACATTTAATTTAAGTTCTAAATTTTATCTCCACACAATGCTTAAATTTAGTTAGGGCCAATTTTTTTTCTTTTTAATTAGTGATTAACCATATTTTATACTTTGGAGTTTGAACGAAGATGGATAGTTCTAGACTTAAATTTTGGTGGCCAATTAAAATAACTAATCCATATTCTTTCTTCTAATTGTATTTCATATTTCACATATCATGTATTTTGTGCTATTTATTTGTTAATTTATGCGCTAATTTATGATAATTTGATTCTAAAATATTTCACATAGGAAGAACATGGTGAAACATTATGAACTCGCTAACTTATTTTAGGAGCATTTATAAGTTTGTAATTTATTGTTCATCATTTTTTTATGTATAAACAAGTTTAAATTATAGTTTAAAATATGTTATTATTGGTAAAGGTATAATAGCGGAAACAATATTTTTTATCCAATCCTGAAAAAAATAAACATAACATGTGATTATTTTAAATTATCCCATGAATAATCTTATAAAAAACAAACATGTGATTAAGACTATATAATCCTAGGATTAATAGTCTTGGAATTATAATCCTTACAAACAAACATGAAGATAATAATATTTTTAATTTGTATAGTATTTAATTGATACAAATTTAGATAATACTTATGTTAATATGAATTAGGAAAATGTGACTAAAAATTTGTGAAACCAAATCAAGTTTGCTATTTTAAGGAGTGTATTCAATTAAAACTTTTAAAGACTTTAAAAGTTTGGTTGTATTCAATCAAGACATATAAAGGGTTTATAAAAGTTTATTGGTATTCAATTACAACTTTTGTAATGTTTTTAAAAGTTAGGTGGTATTGAATTGAGACTTTTACAAAGTCTATTAAAGTATTTTGTTATTCAAAAAGTCATAGATTTTTTAGATTTCTATTAAATGGTAGAGTTTAGTAAAGTTTGATAGACTTTAGAAGAAGAGGTACTCATATTCAAAGTGTCACCTCATCTCCAAAGACTTCCAAAGTCTTTCAAATATTTGAGAAAGAGATGAGATGAAGAAAAAGAGATCAAACAAATAAGAGAAAAGAAAACAATATATATATATATATATATATATATATATATATATATATATATGTCTCACTTTATGTGTCTACCTTACTCCTCTTGCTACCTCAGTCCTCTCAAAATAAAAATCTCAAAAGGGAAGAGAGCTATTAAGAAAGGAGTAAATGTCTATTTATAGATGGTGATGAGAGAGAATAAGGAGGGGCTAAAAAGAGGGAGGGGCTAAAAAGAGGGAGTAGCGTTAAAGGTTCTAAATAGAACTAAGGGTATAAATAGAGATAAATATCATTTTATATTGCTTCTCTCACATAAAAAAATTCTCATTTATTATATTTGTAAGTATTAAGGAGGTATTTTGTTTTATATTTAATTTTAAAATTAATAAATTTGTTAATTTTGTTATTTGTTGAAAATTATAAATTGTTAGTTTAGTAATAATGACTTGATAGGAAAACGACAATGAAAAATTTTAAAATCGAAATTGTTATTTTATATTACTGTTAGTAGCAAATGATTTTTTTATGAAATATAAAAATTATGAAATAGAACATTTTCTTATAATAGATTGGGTATGATCTAATAATTTAACTTCAACAATGTTTTTTATTTCATATTAAGTTGTGACATGGTCAAAATATTTTAATATTATTTAATATTGTACTCATTTCATCTAAAATATAATCTGTAAAATATATTAGAAGTATAAAAAAGTCTTGCTAAAAAGTCTATAAAAGTATGTGACTTATTTCATGGAGTCTGTAAGACCCCGAATTTTATGAAATAAAAGTATTCAATTTTCATATAATTATTATTGTAAGACCCCAAATTATTAATAAATAAAATTTAATTTCCTCTATTTATTATTTTGAAATAGTAAGGGTTGAATTGATTAATGAGGTTAGTTATGGGTAAAATGCGCAAATATTTCAAAAAAGAATGTGGTTATAAAATATTCATTGTTGTCGGAGAATATTCGTTTGGTCGTTGAATATTCTTGCTGTCGGGGAATATTCGTACGACGGCGCAGTCTTTTGTGGGCCCATAACGGAAAGCGATTGGATGAAGAAAACGACAAGTATAAGTTGTTTATAAATAACGGTGTAGTTGTTACCGTTAATACTGTTGGAATACCCGGTGGTTAAAACGCAGTAATACGCGTTGTTGCATAGTAGCACACGGTATTGCACCAATTATTGTTTCTTACGTAAGAAGGCACTACTTAATAATTGTTATAGTAATTACTGTTCAGTATTTTATTTTATTGATTCAATAATTGCTACGTTGATATTTTATATTATTGTTGTTTCAATAATTGTCACTACATAATATTTTTTATTATCGAAGCAATAATTCATATTATCTGAATAATATTATTAGATAACATTATTGACAATGTCTAGAAAGTTCTGTCTAAGGAGAGGTTTGGTCACCTAATTGCGCGCTAGTAAGGAAAAATTCTTATTGGAAAGCCCCCTCTTTCCTGGGAACTGTCTGGTTGTCAGTATTGTGATTCGGTAATATTATTTGTGAATAATTAATTATTGATTTATATGATGAGGAAAATATTCATTTTATGTGGATATAGATGGAGAAAATTTTTTAAAGTGACAATTATTGAAAATCGATATTTTATCTTTTCTGATAAAATAATATTTTATTATATTATTATAATATAATAATGATGATATTTTTATAATGAATGTGGGATATATGAGTATATGAGGAGAAAGAGTATTTTTGTTACAAAAGTTGTTTAAAATATGTTAAACATGTCTGTGGGTCCATTTTTTGACTGAAATTTGATTATAGCCTGTAAAATCGTCCGCTTGTGGATTTCGGTCAATTTCTATTTGGAATTTGAAAAAAATTTCTTTTGCAAAGTTGTAGAGAATTGAATTTACTATAAAAAATCGCGAGATTCAAATTTTCTTATAAAGGGCTATTTATTATGAATTATTAAAGTTCCGAAATAATTGATTTTTGAAAGTTTTAATTATTTTTAATAACAAAAACGTTTTTTTGATTTAGTTGACTATTGGTGGCTGATATTTGGATCTGATTTGGTGTGCATAAGAATTTTTATATAATATAATAATATTATATTAAATTTTCTGCTTCGGTGTTCTAAGCATTTTCCTATAAATAGGGTGCTTAGGTTAGAATTGAAAATCACACCAGAAACTAAACATTTCTCTCTTTCTCTCCCTATAATATCGAGCGTATTTTGTGAGTATTTTTATACTTTGAGTGTTGCTACACGGTGCAAGTTCTTTCAGCACTATATCTGATATTCCAACCAGAAGTACTATTTTACTGAGGTAAGGGATGTTATTCTTCTTAAATGATATTATTTTCTTCAATATCATTATGCCGAAATATTTGTTAGAACTTTTTATCAAATTTAAAACTTTTTCATGTCGGGGTTACTATTCATGAGTTACTATTCACGAGTTACTATTCACGAATACTATTCACGAAGCATGATGATGTTTTTTGTGAAATTTTTATCTTTTAGTGTCGGAATTACTATTCACGTATATGACACTATTCACGTATATGGCACTATTCACAAATACGGTACTATTCACCGAAAAATGAAATTTTCTTCTTTTTGTCCAAAATATCTATTATGGATACAAGCTTTGATTGTATCCATGTTTTGATCATTCTTGAATTTTACTCCACTATGATTACTTATGAGGTATTTTTGGACATGGAATAGCTGAAATACGAATCCTTAATATTTATTCTTTTGTTTCATTGGATTCGTTTTCTTTAAAATATTTTTCATCATCTTCAGTCCTAAATGATGATATAACTGAATATCTTTGGCCTGTAGTGCAAAGATGAATGATTTCTAATGAATATCTTTGGCCCGTAGTGCAAAGATGAACAGGTGTTCAGATGAACATGACCAACTAATGAATATCTTTGGCCTGTAGTGCAAAGATGAATATTTGATTCCAGATATATATTGATTGATGTTACAGGGATAAAAAATAGACGATGAATTTTTAAATTCATATATAGAAGATAGTAGATTTCATTCTCTACTTAACTCTTCTAATGAATTATTATTTTCGCTGCGAATATTGATTTAAAACTTGTTGTCTATTGTATTCTATTAGATTTTTTCCTGTTGAAGACTAACGATAATTTATTTTATATTATCTTAGTCATAATGTTCTTTACTGGGCTAGTTGAGCTCACCCTTTTCCTTTTGTTCCATTTTTCTTCTCAGGAGGCGAGAATATAGCGAGTACTAGTCGGGGTATGGAATGAAGGTTCTAGAAAGTTGTTTTAGTAGTCCTCACTATTTTTGTAAAATAATGTATCAATAAATGTAATGAGGACTTATTTGAGTGTGGATATTGTCTAGATGGCAATATTTGTATTTAAACTCACAATTTTTATGTTGTATTAATAAAGTTGTAGTTGTTTCTGTACCATGTATTTTGACGACTCACAATGGGTGTTGTATACCTATTTTGGGGGCGTCACAGTTGGTATCAGAGCTTAGGGATATGATCTCTGGCGGAGATCGGGGAATAGAACTAGGAGGGGAGAGACGAGTAAATCCTTTGCTAGTGTGTCCTACTTAAGCTTATTTGTTAGTCGGTCATAATATAGGGATATTATGTGATATGTTAATTGCTTAAATTAACCCTTGTTTTATGGCAGTATTTGAGAATGTCGACTGAGAATGTTAACAGTGGAGTAAATGAAACTGTGGAGACACCTGTGCTCACCAACGAGGAGAACGTGTAACAGGCTGGCAATGTTCCTCCTGTGAACAACACCAATGAGCAGATGATGAACGATGGGATGTTTAGAAGCTTTTTGCAATTCATGCAAAATCAGACGAGGGAGACTCGTGTTCAAAATACAGGAGGAAATGATAGCAATTCACGGTTTGTCACAACCAAGCAGTTCAAAGAATTGGGACCACCAGAATTTAAGAGAAAGCCGGATCCGATCATGGCGGAAACGTGGGTCAAGCAAATTACCAAGATATTCGATATCTTGGGATGCACGGAGGAACAGAAGGTTCCATTCGCCACCTTTATGTTCCGTGGCGAGATAGACTACTGGTGGAAGTCTGTGAAGCGTACCCATCCAACCGCACTCAGCATGTCTTGGGAGACATTTCAGAAACTGTTCAATGACAAGTACTTTCCTGAAAGTATTCGTCATATGAAGGAGGTAGAGTTTATTAGACTGGAGCAGAATAACATGATGGTGTCCCAGTATGAGGCAAAGTTTGCAGAGTTGTCCAGGTTTGCACCTCATTTGGTGGAGAATGAGGAACGTATGACACGAATGTTTCTAAGAGGTTTGAAACCCGACATACGTCAATATCTTATTTCTCATAAATTTTCTCTCTATTCAGATGTTGTCAATAGAGCTCAATTATTAGAGCGAGATAACGAGTACGGCCAACCGAGGGACCACAACCAGGATCATACCGGTGACAGCAGTCATCAGAACATTGATAACCAGCGGAGAAAGAAAAATACAGACAAGAACGGCAACCACTCTGGTCGTAATCGTGGCCATAAAAATAGAAGAAGCGAGTCGGGAGGAGATTTTAAAAAGAGGAGATTCAACAATGACAATACAAAGACGTCAGCACCAGCAGCAACTGGTTCCAAGGGAGGAGAACGACCACCGGTCATATGCTATAAGTGTGGAAAAAAAGGACATATCAGCCCAAACTGCCCACAACAGTTTAAGGTATGTTATAATTGTGGAAAGGAAGGACATATTGCTCGAGATTGCACTGTAGCGAAACTAAGTCCAGTGGGGATAGTGACTCAAAAAGTTGTCCCAGAAAAGCCAAAGTTAACGGTTCTTGGAAGAGCGTTTGTCGTGACTGGTCAACATGCGAGGAACCCAAACGAGGTAATCACGGGTAAGCTAATCATAAATTCATGCGAAGTTTATACCTTACTAGATACCGATGTTACCCATTCATTTATTTCTCCTGCTTGTGCTCAACGTTTAAACTTGACTCCGGAGAAGTTAGACTTTGATTTATCTGTGGAGACTCAGTTAGGAGAAACTTTCATCACATCCACTGTTTATAAATCTTGTTTGATCCAAGTTGGCACCATCACCATACCTGTTGACCTTATCTCTTTAAAGATACTTGCTTTTGATGTGATTTTAGGGATTGATTGGTTAACTACTCATCATGCCAAAATTGATTATTTTCGTAAGGTTGTTACTTTTCATATTCTTAACCAACCTGTTGTGCGAATTCAAGCAACTAAGCCATTAAAATCAATCATTGTTATATCAAGCCATAAAGCCATTCGTTTATTAAAAAACGGATGTTAAGCTTTCTTAGCCCATGTTATGGATTTAAATAAAGACACATCAAATTTGAATAATATTCCTATTGTTATTGACTTTCCTGACGTATTTCTTGAAGAACTTCCCGGTCTACCCCCAGAACGTGAAGTTGAATTCTTTATCGATCTTGAACCTGGTACAAAGTCCATTTTTAAAACCCCATATCAAATGGCTCCTATTGAACTTCAGGAGTTAAAGGTCCAACTACAAGAGTTGTTGGACATCGGTTTCATTCGTCCTAGTACATCTCCTTGGGGCGCTCCTGTTTTATTTGTAAAGAAGAAAGACGGGAGTATGCGACTTTGTATTGATTACAGGGAATTAAACCATGTCACTATCAAGAATAGGTATCCGCTACCTCGTATTGATGACCTGTTTGACTAGTTGCAAGGAGCACAATTCTTTTTAAAAATCGATCTTCGTTCTGGATATCATCAGCTGAAGGTTAAAACTAAGGATATTCCGAAGACTGCCTTCAGAACTCGGTACGGGCATTATGAATTCCTAGTCATGTCTTTTGGATTGACTAATGCTCATGCGGCTTTCATGGATATGATGAACCGAGTATTCAAGGATTATTTGGATCAGTTTGCTGTTGTCTTTATTGATGACATCCTCATATATTCCAAAACCCGTGAAGATCATGAGCACCATTTGAAGCTGGTACTGCAAAGGCTTCGTGATAACAAGCTATATGCTAAGTTTAAGAAATGCGAGTTCTGGCTTGAGGAAGTAACATTCCTAGGGCACGTGGTGTCAAAACATGGAGTATCTGTTGACCCGGCGAAGATTGAAGCAATACAAAGTTGGGAGCAACCAAAGATGGTGACCGAAGTACGTAGCTTTCTGGGCTTAGCTAGTTATTATCGGAGATTCGTGAAAGGATTTTCTCAAATCACTATCCCGTTAACTCAGCTGACTCGGAAGGATATCAAATTCGTATGGAGCGAGGAATGTGAGAAGAGTTTTCAAGAGCTTAAGAGAAGACTCATTTCGGCACCTGTTTTGACCATACCATCTGGTTCGGATGGATTTGTTATCTACAGCGATGCTTCAGGCAAAGGGTTAGGATGTGTTCTCATGCAACGTGGAAAAGTCATAGCCTATACCTCGCGACAACTTAAAGAATATGAGAGGAATTATCCTACTCATGATCTAGAGTTGGCAGCAGTCGTTTTTGTGCTAAAAATCTGGAGGCACTATCTATATAGGGAGAAAGTGGAGATATATTCAGACCATAAAAGCCTCAAATATTTCTTCACTCAAAAAGAACTCAACATGCGGCAACGACGTTGGCTCGAGCTGTTGAAAGATTACGACCACACTATTCAATACTATCCTGGAAAAGCAAACGTGGTAGCTGAAGCGTTAAGTAGAAGATCATATGCAAGAACGAGTGCGATGATGTCAAGTATACGTATAGAACCAACTTCAATCGATAAAGTTAAAGTTGCTCAAGCCACAGACCCGGAGCTGATGCGTATGAAGAAAAAAGTGCAAGAAGGTGTTATTCCAGAAGCAAGAATCGATGAAGAAGGAATACTTCGAGTCCACTCCAAACTTTGTGTTCCTAACGATTCTGATTTGAAGTACAAGATCATGATGGAGGCACACAATACACCATTTGTAATCCATCCTGGAAGTACTAAAATATATCGTGATCTTCGACATACATTTTGGTAGAACAATATGAAGAGAGAGATTGCAAAGTTTATCTCGAGGTGTTTAACTTGTCAACGTGTAAAGGCGGAGTATCAAGTGCCAAAGGGTCCATTGCAACCACTTGAGATTCCGAAATAGAAGTGGGAACACATTACCATGGATTTCGTTATAGGTCTTCCCACAGTTTCTCAAGACATAAATGCTATTTGGGTTATTGTTGATAGATTAACCAAGTCTGCTCATTTCTTACCGATACGGGAGACTTATTCCCTTGAACGCCTTGCTAGTATGTACGTGAATGAGATTGTGAGGTTGCATGGCATGACAGTATCCATAGTTTTGGATCGTGACCCAAGATTCACTTCAAGATGTTGGGTTAGCTTGCAAAAAGCTATGGGCACGGATTTACAATTCAGTTCAGCATACCATCCTCAAACGGACGGGCAATCAGAGAGGACTATTCAAACTCTTGAAGATCTATTAAGACTTTATGTCCTAGATTTCAAGGGGAGTTGGGATAAGTACCTACCATTTGTGGAATTCTCCTACAACAACAATTACCAGGCAAGTATAGGTGTGGCTCCATTTGAAGCATTGTATGGACGAAAGTGTCGCTCTCCAGTATGTTGGGATGAGGTGGGAGAAGCAACGTTGTTGGGACCAAAGTTGGTACGAATGACTACAGAGAAGATCCAAACGATTCGACAACGTATACAAACGGCACAGGATCGACAAAAGAGTTATGCGGATCTTCATCGAAAGTACATAGAATTTGACATTGGGGATCATGTATTATTGCGTGTGGCTCCATGGAAAGGAGTTACAAGATTTGGAAAAAAAGGAAAGCTCAATCCACGATTTATTGGTCCATTTCAGATTCTTGACCGAGTAGAAAATGTGGCATATAGACTCGCGTTACCTCCAAGTATGTCTCGTGCTCATAATATTTTTCATATATTTGTGCTACGTAAATATGTGAAAGATCCAAACCACGTTATTGAGTTAGAACCGGACGAGATAGCCGAAGACTTAACGTACGAAGAGGCACCTGTCAAGATCTTGGATAGGAAGGAGCATGTCTTATGCACGAAGGTCATACCACAAGTTAAAGTTTTGTGGAGAAACCATGCTATTGAGGAAATGACCTGGGAGTTGGAAATGGAAATGAAAGCAAGGTATCCTCATCTTTTCGAAAAATCAAGTACGTACATCAATTTCGAGGACGAAATTTCATAAGGAGGGGAGGTTGTAAGACCCCAAATTATTAATAAATAAAATTTAATTTTCTCTATTTATTATTTTGAAATAGTAAGGGTTGAATTGATTAATGAGGTTAGTTATGGATAAAATCCGCAAATATTTCAAAAATCAGGTGGTTATAAAATATTCATTGTTGTCGGGGAATATTCGTTTGGTCGTTGAATATTCTTGCTGTCGGGGAATATTTGTACGACGGCGCAGTTTTTTGTGGGCCCATAACGGAAAGCGATTGGATAAAAAAAACAACAAGTATAAGTTGTTTATAAATAATGGCGTAGTTGTTACCGTTAATACTGTTGGAATACCCGGTGGTTAAAACACAGTAATACGCGTTGTTGCACAGTAGCACACGGTATTGCACCAATTATTGATTCTTACGTAAGAAGGCATTACTCAATAATTGTTATAGTAATTAGTGTTCAGTATTTTATTTTATTGATTCAATAATTGCTACGTTGATATTTTATATTATTGTTGTTTCAATAATTGTCACTACACAGTATTTTTCATTATCGAAGCAATAATTCATATTATCTGAATAATATTATTAGATAACATTATTGATAATGTCTAGAAAGTTCTGTCTAAGGAGAGGTTTGGTCACCTAATTGCGCGCCAGTAAGGAGAAATTCTTATTGGAAAGCCCCCTCTTTCCTGGGAACTGCCTGGTTGTCAGTATTGTGATTCGGTAATATTATTTGTGAATAATTAATTATTGATTTATATGATGAGGAAAATATTCATTTTATGTGGATATAGATGGAGAAATATTTTTAAAGTGACAATTGTTAAAAATCGATATTTTATTTTTCTGATAAAATAATATTTTATTATATTATTGTAATATAATAATGATGATATTTTCATAATGAATGTGGGATATACGAGTATATGAGGAGAAAGAGTATTTTTATTGTAAAAGTTGTTTAAAACATGTTAAACATGTCTATGGGCCCATTTCTTGACTGAAATTTTATTATAGCCTGTAAAATCGTTCGTTTGTGGATTTCGATCACTTTCTATTTGGAATTTGGAAAAACTTTCTTCTACAAAGTTGTAGAGAATTGAATTTCCTATAAAAAGTCGCGAGATTCAAATTTTCTGATAAAAGGGCTATTTATTATGAATTATTGAAATTTCGAAGTTTCGAAGTTCCGAAATAATTGATTTTTGAAAGTTTTAATTATTTTTAATAACAAAAACGTTTTTTTGATTTAGTTGACTATTGGTGGCTGATATTTGGATCTGATTTGGTGTGCGTAAGAATTTTTATATAATATATTAATATTATATTAAATTTTCTGCTTTGGTGTTCTAAGCATTTTCCTATAAATAGGGTGCTTAGGTTAGAATTGAAAATCACACCAGAAACTAAAGATTTCTCTCTCTATAATATCAAGCGTATTTTGTGAGTATTTTTATACTTTGAGTGTTGCTACACGGTGCAAGTTCCTTCAGCACTATATCTGATATTCCAACCAGAAGTACTATTTTGCTGAGGTAAGGGGTGTTATTCTTCTTAAATGATATTATTTTCTTCAATATCATTATGCTGAAATATTTGTTGAAACTTTTTATCAAATTTAGAACTTTTTCATGTTCATGACTTACTATTCACGAGTACTATTCACGAAGCATGATGATGTTTTTTGTGAAATTTCTATCTTTTAGTGTCGGAATTACTATTCACGTATACGGAACTATTCACGTATACGGCACTATTCACAAATACGGCACTATTCACCGAAAAATAAAATTTTCTTCTTTTTGTCCAAAATATCTATTATGGATACTAGCTTTGATTGTATCCATGTTTTAATCATTCTTGAATTTTACTCCACTATGATTACTTATGAGGTATTTTTGGACATGGAATAACTGAAATACTAATCCTTAATATTTATTCTTTTGTTTCACTGGATTCGTTTTCTTTAAAATATTTTTCATCATCCTCAGTCCTAAATGATGATATAACTGAATATCTTTGGCCTGTAGTGCAAAGATGAATGATTTCTGATGAATATCTTTGGCCCGTAGTGCAAAGATGAACAGGTGTTCAGAAGAACATGACCAACTAATGAATATCTTTGGCCTGTAGTGCAAAGATGAATATTTGATTCTAGATATATATTGATTAATGTTACAGGGATAAAAAATAGACGATGAACTTTTAAATTCATATATAGAAGATAGTAGATTTCATTCTCTACTTAACTCTTCTAATGCATTATTATTTCCGCTGCGAATATTGATTTAAAACTTGTTGTCTATTGTATTCTATTAGATTTTTCCCTGTTGAAGACTAACGATAATTTGTTTTATATTATCTTAGTCATAATGTTCTTTACTGGGCTAGTTGAGCTCACCCTTTTTCTTTTGTTCCATTTTTCTTCTCAGGATGCGAGAATGTAGCGAGTACTAGTCGGGGTATAGAATGAAGGTTCTAGAAAATCGTTTTAGTAGTCCTCACCATTTTTATAAAATAATGTATCAATAATTGTAATGAGGACTTATTTGAGTGTGGATATTGTCTAGATGGCAATATTTATATTTAAACTCATAGTTTTTATGTTGTATTAATAAAGTTGTAGTTGTTTCTGTACCATGTATTTTGACGACTCAAAATGGGTGTTGTATACCTATTTTGGGGGCGTCACAATTATTTCGTAAATGGTTAAATTGATAAAAGGTTAAGGTTAAGGGTGATATGTGAAATTTTTTGCAAATTAAGCAAGTTGTTAGAAAATATTCGTTGGTCGGGAAATATTCTTTTTGTCGGAGAATATCCGTACGACGATACAATCATTGGTGGACCCCACAACGGAAGTATTGTCGTACTAAGAAAACGGCAGAATTATCATTTTATAAAAATAACGGCGAAAATGTTACCGTTAAAACTGTTGAACTACCCGGTAGTAAAAGTACAATAATACGCGTGGTTGCATAGTAGCACACGTTATTGATTATTGATGCTTACGTAAGAAGTCACTCAATTATACTCAATTATTGCTACAGTAATTGTTGCATCATATCTCTCATATTATTGATTTAATTATTGTCACAATATCATCTGTATAATATGTTATAGTATTAAATCAATAATTGAGACGACAAAGTTATTCATATTATTATTTGTAATATTGACAATGTCTAGAAGTTCTGTCAAAGAGAGGTTAGATAATCTAATTGCGCGCCAATAGAGAGAAATCCTTATCAGAAAGCCCCCTCTTTCCTGGGAACGACATGGTTGTTAAATATTGTGAATTATAGTATTAATGATGAATAAGTTCGTGTTGATTAAAGATGAAATTGATATTTCCATTGTGTTGGAATTATTAGTGTTAGTGAAAATCGACATTTATTTCGATAGTAATTGATGTCTGGAGGTTATATTGATCAATCAGGTAAATAACCGGATAAATGAGCAATTAATTGCTATTAATTCACATGCTTATAACTATGTGTTCACATATGTGTACTATTGATTCACATTCTTGTACTATTAGGAGAGTTGGTGCAAGATTGATAATACTTGCATGACTAAATTAGAAATGGAGGTATAGTTGAAGGTACTATACTGAAATTAGTCTTTTCACATGATTATACTATTGAGTCACATGAATGAACTATTAATTCACATGATTTACTATTAGGGGAGGTGGTGCAAGTTTGATAATACTTGCAGGACTAAATTAAAAATGAAGAAAAGAGGGAGGTATTATATTGTAATTTTTCGAGCCCCAAAATGTGCAATTATTGAAACTATATTTTCCTATAAATAGAAGTTCATTCTTCCTTCATTCTCACCAATTCACTAAGTCTCACAAGAGCAATTATTATAGAGAAATTATAGAGAGAAAGAAGAAGAGAAGTCTGCTACCTCACTATTCCAGTATCCAGTTTTCTTCTCAGGTAAGGGGTATTATTTCTTTCGTATTCATGAAGAGAGCTATTGTTATTCCATTCCTTATTATTATGTTGTAATAAGCTGTCTATGCGAAATACCACATACATGGTGAAATTCTTTTGTTATTCCATTCTTTATTATTATGTTGGAATATCCTGTCTGTGCGGATTACGCATGACCTAGTTTTGTTTTTTATTATTCTGTTGGAATATCCTGTTTGTGCAGATTACGCATGACCTAGTTCCATTCTTTATTATTCTGTTGGAATATCCTGTCTGTGCGTATTACGCATGACCTAGTTCCATTATTTATTATTCTGTTGGGAATAACATGTCTGTGCGGTCTATCGCATGCCTGGTGAATTCTTCTGTTATTCCATTCTTTATTATTCTGTTGGGAATAACCTGTCTGTGCGGTCTATCGCATGCATGGTGAATTCTTTTGTTATTCCATTCTTTATTATTCTGTTGGAAATGATCTGTCTACATGGATTACCGCATGGCAGATGAAAATCTATTTGCAGTTTCGTATATTCTATTATACTCATATGAGATATCATTTCTTTTGTACTCGTTATGGAATATCATTTTCTTTGGTATTTTTCTTTTACGAGTTACTATTCACTCTAGTATCATTCACTCGGGTATTCGGGGCACTTTTCGTGTCAGAGTACTATTCACGAGTTACTATTCACCCAAATTACTATTCACCTGAATATTATTCACTCGGGTATTTGGGGTACTTTTCATGTCGGGGTACTATTTCCGAAGTACTATTTACCGGGTACTATTTACCCGAAAAATATATTTCTTTTCTGTCCAAATTATTTTTGGTACATGAATATTATTTTTGAATTTTACTCCACAAAGCAGTATCATGTTGACAATTTGGACGTTATTGATTTCTGGATAAATTAAATTATAAATCATTAAAATTTATCCTTGAACTTGTTTTATTGAATTATTATGTAATTGTCATCATCCTCATGCTTATATTGTGATGAAAGTCATCTTTGGCTTACGTGCAGAGATGGACTTGGTATGATTATGACCAGGGATCATTCAGTATAATCATGACCATAATGTGACGAATGATGTGGTAAAAGTCCTCATTGGCCTGTAGTTCATTGATGGACAGTTGTTGGTATGATTATGACCAGAGATTATTCGGTATAATCATGACCATTGATGATTACATGAATATCCTTGGCCATGGTACATGGATGATGTGGTTTATTTATTAAGCTGAGTCTCAACGATAAAGTTGATGAAAATCTTTTTAAATCATAGAAGATAGTAGATTTTATGCTCTACTTGACTCTTCTAGTGGATTGCTTATTTCTGCTACAGTTGTTGATCTAAAACTTGTTGTCTATTATATTCTATCAGTTGTTATACTGTTGAAGGCTAAGGATAATTTATTTTGCATTGTCTTAGTCATAATATTTCTTACTGGGCTAGTTGAGCTCACCCTTTCTTTCACTGTTCTCTTCAGAAAATGAGAATATAGCTGGGACGAGTCGGGGAACGGATTGACGGTCCAGATGATTGTTTTAGTAGTCCTCACTATTCTATGAAATAGTGTGACAATAAATATAATAAGGACTCTATTGAGTGTGGATATTGTCTAGATGACAATATTCTCATTAAAACTCTTATATTATGTTTTGTCGTATGTTACATGACAGTTGTATAATTAAGTTTGTATTTGATTTATGTACCATGTATATGGCGACCCAAGATGGGTGATGTATACCTGTTTTAGGGGCGTCACAGAATCTCTAAAAGTCATTAAAATTCACAAACTCTACAAAAGTCTATCACTTGAAAAAAGTCTTTATTGAATACACCCTCCTAATTATATAGTTAATTTTTTTCCTCTAGTTTTTGAGTTTAGATTCGAATTATAGTACTAATGATTTTCACCACCCAAACTCTTTTGTTATGTTTGTTCCCATTCCTTGACATGTATTGAATGAAATGACTTAAAGAATGGAATAACTTAAGGAATGGAATGGGAATGGGAATGGAATGCTCATTCTCATTTTTATGTTTGATTTATCCATGCATTCATTCAGGAATAAAATTACCATTCTACTTTAGCTGTTTAGTTTATATGCATTACATTATGAATGGAATGTGAAATGATCTTTTTCGTTTTTTATACACTACAAACTTATAAAATGAATGAAAAATAATCGTGTGAGGTCATTAAGTATAAATTTAAAATTCTTTCTCTATTTTTTTACTTTTATTTTTTTAATTTGTGTGAAAATTATACTTTATTCATTTTTAATTTTTAAGAACGGAGAGAGTATTATGTAAATAAGTATAAATTTTCATATTCATTCTTGTAATTTTTTTAATATTCATATTCTATTTTTGTAATTTTTTTACAGTATGTATATTTTTGTAAATATTTAAAAACATTAATTGTTTAGTATATATTTAGTAAAAATTAAATACTAAACACAATATTTACAAAAAACGTTAATACGATATTTTTTACAAAAAATATTACTAAACGTTAATATTTACGGTATGTATTTTAACATGATTTTTTTCATACTGTTAACATGTTTTTAATATACTAAACGTTAATACTTTTAATACTGTTATTTGTTAACATGCTTTTTTTAATATTACTAAATGTTAATACTGTTAACATGTTTTTTTTTTAATTTTTGTAAATAGAAACATGTTTTTTTCTAATAAAATAAAAATTAGTATGTAATTTTTTTTTATAAAAATAGAATATGAATATTTTTATAAAAATATTTTTTGACTAGTAAAAAAAATATTAGTCTGGAAACAATATAAAAAAGTAGTTCAAAATAAACATAAATATAATGTTTTTGTAAGGAAAATAAAGTAGCATAAAAAAGTAGGAAAAGAAATGGTGATAGATAGCGAAAAGAAAGAGGGAAAAAAGGTTGGTCTAAAAATGAAATAAACCCACATATATCTAAAAAGGAATGAAAAATAACTTTCAAATTTGATAAGAAATTACTACAAAAATGAAATGGTCATTTCAATTAACTAACCAAACATATTTTAAGTCATTTCATAAAAAATGATTATTCCATTCCTAGCCCATTTTATTCCATTCCCTTCCCAATAACCAAACACAATTGTTTCAATTTTAAGCCCTAGCCCTAGACACGCATCAGTTCGCTCCGACGCCGCAATGGGCCAACCCGGTTTCGCCTACGACCCACCTAATTTACACTATCCAAATTCCAGATATTCAATTCAATGCTATATCCAACTCCAACGCAAAAACTGTGAAGAAGTAGGAGGAAATGGCCACAAGTTTGCAGCTTCCGATGTCGTCTTCAATCTCTTGCTGTTCCTCATCTTCATCAATATCCCTAAAACGCCACAATTTTAAGCCTTACTGTGCTGTTAATTCTCGAAACAGTGCGAAGATTCCAATTCCTCCAGTGAACCCTAACGACCCGTTTCTATCCAAGCTCGCCTCAGTTGCTGCAACTTCACCGGAGAAGCTCCTTAATCGGCCGGCCAACTCCGATATGCCACCGTATTTGGACATCTTTGAGTCGCCCCAGCTCATGGCTACCCCTGCCCAAGTACAATTTTATTACGTGTTATCTATTTATGAACATGTTTATGTACGAATTTGTTACACATTTATGTAAATATTGAAAGAAGAAGTTTTTATAATAAGTAGTAGTTTTACTTTATAGTAATAATTACAATTGTATTAACTAAAATTGAATAAATTCACATCAATTTTGATTTTTAGGATTTCAAAAATGACTTCAAAAAGTCACATGGGACTCTGTATGTTGGATAGAGGAAGTACTAAATAGTAATTTAGCATTCTTAGGGATTGGTTAAACGAGTAGATACAGTTTCATATATTAATTTAATGTTATTGAGAATGAATCAGTATGTGAAGTAGCCTTTTGGATAATGAAAACTTGTTCATTTCTGCAATAATAGTAATTGAGAGACGTTGTCTTATGTATATATATTTTCATATTTGAATTCAGATTAAATATCTAGATAAGGAAATTTAAAATGAATTGGAAGCATGTGATAACTATTTAAGAATAATATTATCTTCATCTATTTTTTTAATAGTTGTTAGCGAATTTTGTGCGAACACATGACAATTGTGCTATTGGAGCTTTAGCAACATTGCTGGCAGTGCAGGTTATGTACAAAAGCAATTCTGCTCTAAAGGTGCAGAGTTGGAATCCCAATCAACTCGGACTCTCACTAATATAGGTTTGATGAATTTCACCTAATAGTAACACATTTGCAGCTAGACAAGTTATCTCATGGTAGAGTTCAGTCACAACGATCGAATGATGTGTGGCTGAGCAGTAAGACTGTAAGATAGGTGGAAAGGTGCATATATTTCCTTAGGGATATGATTACTTTGATTCAAGTTTTCTGTATAGTATATCTATGTATTACGTATCTTTGTTTCACATAGTGTTACTATCTCTTTAAAGAAGTTGATGAGGGATACTTTGGTCGGGAGCAGGTGATGAGAGGAAGAATTATTTGGGGTAAGAAATAGTTTGTCTATCATTCAGGGGGGGGTAAGAATTACTGTTGCGGGTATGTTCTTTGGAGATTTTCTTTGGAATCTCATTCCCTTTTGCATGGTGTTACTAGGATCAAGTTTAGTATATAACTGAATGGGTGGAAAGCTGGGCCTTGGATTTAAGTTACCCTTGCAATTTCATCTTCCAAGGATATAGTTCTTTATTATCTGAGATATGGGGTTGAGAATGGTCCTAGTATTTGTTTCGGAGGACAATTGGGTAAGAGATAATCAGTTCTACATAGCATGCTTACTTCGCCAGAAGATCTATATTGTGCTTATTCTATCTGGCTACCAATAAGTGGGTCAAAAAGCTCATTTTAAAGTCCAACGCAATACACATACCCAAGGTACATGTATTGTGTGATATTTACATACTCTCCGGGTGCATTAATTGTTAGTCATTTGCAACTTTATGCTTATGCCTATTTGATTGTTATTAAAAGTGCAAGATACAAGTTTGGGGCCTCTCCTGGTTTAAGGAGCATCTCAATATGACGCACACCACACGCCCTCTTGGGCTTAGGCGCGAGCGCTGATTGGCCACCAAATCTGATCTATTTAATCCATAAAATATAAGCTTATGCAGCTGATTACACCTTAAGTCAATAAAAACAAGAAAAAAAGAAATGAATCCCTGCCGGGTCAAGAAGAAAAAAAGCCCTTACTTGGATGAGCTTCAAGATGAGTTGGATGATCTTGAGAGTTTTAGGATTGCATACTAGGGACGAAAAACTTTTTCTGAATGTGTGCTTCAAGTTATTTATCTCTTTTACTTGTTGAATTGGGTTTTTAAAAATAATTTTTCTTTGGATCACTATTTAGAATTTGTATGTTTCTTAAAGGTATGACACTTATTAAAAATTTGTCACATATCTTGCAAAATGATTGTTATTTGAGTGCATTAATGCCATATATTTTCAATTTAAGCATAACATATTTTATTGTTACGATGTTATATGTAGCATCATATATATATATATATATATATATATATATATATATATATATATATATGGTACTATATGAGGATATCACCTCCCTTCGATGCCCCCCCAAAAAAAAACCCACAAAAAAACAAAACAAAAAAACTAGTGCATTACACTTTGTGCCTAGGGCCTAGGAGGACCTTTGCATCTCGGTGTTCCTTTTGCCTTAAATAGCAATGGTCTATTTCATATTAATCTCATGATGCATGTTGTGTATAAGTTTAGTAATTGTGGTTTCATTCATTTTAACTATCATTTATTATGTATATATTTTTATATGATTTTACTTTTTATGTTAGATAATTATTTTCTGAAAATCCCTTCTGCTAAATATGTATACTATCAAAGGCTAACATTTTTTATTACTTAAATTAGGTGGAAAGATCAGTCTCATACAATGAGCACAGGCCTAGGAAACCTCCACCAGACTTGCCTTCATTGCTTCTTCATGGCAGGATAGTTTACATTGGCATGCCGGTAAGTGGTGAGCTGGCAGTATAAGAAAATTTGTGTATACAAATGACAAAGTACCGATGATTGCTAGTAAATGATGGAGCAAAAATGTGCCGATCATGAGTGCTCTTTTTTGTTTTAGCATAATCTACTCATAAATCTTCTGTTCACTTTAAACTAATGTTTTCTATATTTTGATTAAATTTTCAAACCGATAAGCGCGCACACTGCGTTCGCTTTTCTGGAATTTTCACCCTACAATATAATGTTTCCTTAGGTATTATATTTCATATAGCCTTCCAAGCAGATGTAGTTCTGGCCTTCCGGGGTAAAGTAAATATCAATAGAGTTCTTTAGTAGTGTTGTGGTTGCTCAATGCCAATTCTCTTCAATACCGTTAGCATATAATCCGCACTAAATAAACAAGTGATTTTCCATCAGTTGGTGCCAGCAGTAACAGAGCTTGTGATTGCTGAATTGATGTATCTGCAATGGATGGATCCCAAAGAGCCTATATATCTTTATATAAATTCTACTGGAACTACTAGAGATGATGGTGAAACTGTGAGCATTCCAATCTCTTAATGACTATTTGCATCATATCTTGTCATGACCTTTTGCATCATATCTATTTTTAGCATCATATTTCAAGAGAAATTTTGTTCAACACTTGGTTCAAGCATGCTTATCGTCAATTTATGTGCATGTCTCTTCATGGTAAACAATATTTTATATGTACCTGCTGTATATATTCTAGTTACATAACCTAGAAGGCTAGAACTGAATTCATTAAACTGCCTTTCAATGCGGTAGGTGCATATAAACTATGACTAGCTTTCTTGATATTTTAGTTCTTTAGTTTTGTCAATGTTGACCCAAAGTACTGTCCGTCTTATTAAATCCTACTTATCTAAATTCTAAAACAAACTGACAACCTCAGCAACATATATATGCCATTCGTGTTGTTTCTAATTCATTTGTTAATTTTCAATCTTTTAGGAATGCTCTTCTGTATTTGGAGAAGTGCGAAGAGTTCTACTTTATGGATAGTTATACGTTTTAAGATTCAAGGGGTGCCATGCCTTAATATTTTTAGTCTCTAAAGAAATTTGTTCTGGCATTGCTAACCACTTGGTTGTTCTCCTCCTACGTTTTCTTTTCTTCTGTCTCGTGATTATTAGGTCTACCTTCTATGCGATTTGTTCTGGTTGGCAGTTTGAAAACTTTCTTTGGTGGTTTATTCTATTTCTTATTATATACTACCTCCATTTCAGTTTGAGTATATTTTTTTCTGGATGTACCAAATTAAGTGACCCTATTTTACATATCAATGCATTAATGTCTCAGTGGCACTTTGACTATATTACTCTTATGTTGGAAAAAAAGAGAAAAAAGTAACAAGTTAGAACTCTTGGACCCCATCACATCTACAATGGGAAGCAAAATTGAAGTCTTGTTATGTACTCTTCTTTCTAAAACTTTGTGCCAAGTGAAGAGGGTTACAAAAATTTGGACAGAGGGAATATATATTCATTTAAATTATGATTATTATTATTACTATTATTATTTGCTGAACCAGTTGGCTTTCAACCTGTTCTTGTTTTATTTTATTCATTAACTGCATATCATTGCTAAAACTTCTCTCTTATCATCCTTGTTTCAGTCGTAGCTTTTTTATTTGACAACCAAGATGCAACCCGGATCTATTTTTGTTTCCCTTGTATCTATCATTGCTAGCATCAGATCACATTTCTATTGTTTGGATATATCTTTATGTTGTTTTGTTTGATATTCTTACATATCAGTAGAATTAAACATGATACCTTTTTCCCTTAAATATACTCACTTTGTAATGTTCATCATACAGGTTGGGATGGAAACAGAGGGTTTTGCAATTTATGATGCTCTGATGCAATTAAAGAACGAGGTAAGCTTCATCTTTTTAGTGTTGATTTCTTGGAATGTTTTTCATACCAATTCTATACACCTTATGGACACCTTAATCTTGTTAAGTTGATCCATTCTCTGTTTCTTGGGCTCTTATAAACTGTAGTATGTCAGCAAGTAGAAAAAGATGTCTTCACTAATAGATGGGTGCCATAGTTGTGTGAATGTCACTTCAGGTTCTTATTCCTTTTCTATTGTGGTAGGATCTTGAAAGAATCCATTTTCCTGAACAAAGTTATTATGTCGTCTCAGGGTTAGTAACAAATGATTTTGAACTGTTTTCACATGGGTCCTGTGTGAATCTATTAAAATTATTTCACCCTCTCAGAGTGCATTTGTGAATGTGAGACGGATATAAGAGGCGTCTTTTATAGCCAACGAGTTTGTGAAGGGGACTAAAAGCAGAGTTTACAATATTGAGGTCCTTAAATTGGACTAAAAAAATGTTTATGTGAATGATTTGAGTAGTAGTTATTTGGATCAGGCCTTGGAAATGAAAGTTCTTGAGAATAAATAGAGATCTTGGTTTTTAGGTGCCTATCTTCCTCGTATTTTGTGTCATTGCTAATGGGGAGCCTAAATCCTAGTCTAAGGTTTGTAGGGTTTGAGACGGGGATCCTAGGTCCTCTTTTTTTCTTTTTATATACCTAAGTTGTGTTAAGTCGTATGATTAGGAAGGGGAGGGAGAGAGTTCGAGTTATCAATGATTTTTCTCAAGGATGGATCTAGGATTGTTTGTTTGGGAAGGACAAGATATATAATTTCAAGGACTTGTATGTAAATGTAATGGATTTAGTGTGAAAAATACTCCATCCGTTCCACAAAGTCTCATTTGCATAAAAAGTCCTCTTTTTATCGATAAAATTGACATAAAATGTCCTCAAGTTTAAGAACACAATTTCACTACCATGTCACCACTACTAAATTAAACACTCATTATATTTAGGGAAAAACATGGAAGAAAAATATATTCTTAAAGTTTGCAAATTTTGTAAATGAAACTTATTTTGTGAAAATGAGCGAGTCTTGAAATTCCAAACATTTTGGTAGGTGCATGGCCCCCATTGCCACCTCCTTATTTGGTCCTTCATTTTTCTCTTTCTGCTTTTGCTCATCTCCTGGACCATAGTTGTTACGACGACTCAGCGAGGCACGGCGGTAGCTGATCGCCAGGACGCCTAGGCGATAAGGTGTCTGCCATGGTGTTCGTATGGCGACAAGTCGTTCACGGTGTATAATTTATATACTACCTCCATCCCATAATAACTGTCGTTTTAGAAGGAAATTTTTTTTCTAATTTATTTGTCGTTTACAACTTTCTAAGAGAATAAATTATTTACTTTCCTATATCACTCCTACCTTCTCTCATTGTCCCAAGAAATTTTTCCCTTGTATTAATAGTTTTCAACTTCCCATAAAGGGGGAGGGATGAAATTTCACACCAATTTTAATTAATAAATGATAACACTAAATGACTTTCTTAATCCATGTGCATCAAGCTAAAGCGACAGTTATTATGGGATGGAGGGAGTATTATTTATTTTACTTTAAAAGTACATTGAAGAATGAAATTTTATATACATTAAAATCCAAACATATTTACTGAGTAACATTTGCAATTATATCAGCACCTGTTAAAAAAACTTGCAACACTAGTGTGTTTTTTTTAAATAAAAAAATTATAGGGACCTACTTGAAAGACAAATACACAAACAGGGTAAAATTTGTAAAATACAAAATTGAAGGGTTAAACTTAATAGATTACCAAATTATGGGGGAGACTTCAATAAAATTTTACTTATATGATACTAACAGGAGTTTTATTTCCCTTCGTATGTTAATGGGGAAGCAGTCGGCACAGACAAATAAGAAAAAACCTCGCGACTTCTTCTATCAGAACGCGACTTCTTCTTTCGCTTAGATCTGTTTTGTTTTTCTTCTTCTTTCTTTGTTCTAATGTTGTTGATGGCTTATCACGGCTTAGATCTGCTTAGATCTATTTCATTCTTCTTCTTCTTCTTTCATTGTTCTGGTGTTGCCGATGGCTTATCACGACTTTTACCGCGTGACTTTCTCTGATGCAGTCAGGCGACCACTCGACTTGGTGCAGCAACAGCGACATGACGCTTGGGTGACGCCGTAACAACTATGTCGTGGACCTTAATTTATGTTTTGGTTTTGGGGTAAGCGATGGGTAAGGAATAGCTTAGGAATCTTCACTTTCAGTTTGTGGATGAAACTATCCATTTCTTGGACGATGGGATTCAATATCTTCAGAATGTGTTGTTTGTGTCCTTCAATTTTTTTAGTGTACTTTGAGGCTTCAAGTTCACATTTCCTAAGAGTAGCATGTATGTATTAGTATAGATTATTCTTCTCGTTCTGCTTTTGCTTCTATACTAGGATGCTTTATCCAGTCCCTTGACTTATCTTGGGACTCCATTTAGAGTTTAATACTTTATCCCGATCGTAGAACGAATTTTTAATATCTTACTTTTAATCTTGTTTATTTGGTATTCTTATTTCTTACCTCAAAGTTTTCTCATCTAGTAAGGTTGGCTAGGATTTGAAGAGGATTATGGGTCATTTTCTGTTTGCTGGGATGGGGCATTGGAGGATGCGGGGGATCATTTGCTGGGTTAGAAGTTAGTGTCGCCCTTGCCAGGTGGTTTTTGGGTATGGGAATTTGGTGTTGAAGAATTTTTTTAAAGTGGGCAAGTGATTCTCTTACGTAAGATGATTATAACTTTACAAGTAGTTCAACCTTCACAGGAGTGGGTGGGATGCAAATCCCTATAGCTTATATGTTACTTAGGCTAGTCCTTAGAAATTCATTTCCTAGGGATATCCCTCTTTCCTCCCACTAGTTCAGTTTAAAAGGGTGGACATCATGTAGCGTTTTAGGAAGACATGTGGCCTGGTTATGTTTCTTTTGATGTCTTTGTCATCTTTCTTCTCTTCAAAATGTTCCCTCTCTTGTTTCTCTTCTTTGGATGGAGGTTTTTTTTAAGCCTATCTTGGGGAGTAGAATATAATCTCATAATTAAGTACATCATCACTGATTAATTATAATAAAACTAACTACTAACAAGGAAGCAATCTAGGAATCCGAATCCATTAAATAATAAACATAACAAGTAATTCAATCTCTTCTATTTTTATAACTTAATTATGGTTTTGATCTCCCTTACCTTTAATTTAGTAATTTTATAATTATTGTGCGCAAACATAGACTATGAAAATTTAAGGATTAACTATAACCCATCAAAACTTTTTTGAGCAAGCATAGATTATGAAAAACTCATATTTTAACAATAATTTATCAAAACCTCTTAATCAATTTAAAATTACATAAGAACTATAAAGCAAAGATATTTAAATAACGAAACATGAAGGCGATATCAATTAAACATAAAAAGCATAAATAATAGAAGAGATGAAAAATATTATTATAAATAATTATTTAATTTCATTTTCATTCTAGATGAAAGAAATTAATTAGACATGAAAATAAATAAACTAACTAAAATAAGAAAGAAGAAATAGAAATAAAATAAGAAAATTCCCTTTAATTAACGATCATCCAATGAGCGTACAATGAAGAAGTAATTTATTACTCCTACTCTTAACCTAAACTAATACACAACTCTCTTTAAAACAAGAGATCTATTTATAGGAAAAATAAATTTGTGTCCTATTTTAGATTCATTGAACTTCGTCTCTTTTGTCTCCTTTTATCCTTTTATTTCCTTCTTGACTTCAATCTCTACATGGTAATCTCCCAAGAGTCTTTTTCTATTTTTAAAAGCTGGAACAATTATCTTTTTCTTATTCTCCAAGATAAACATGATAATTCCAATATTGTTCCACCTCTTTCCTTCTCGTTGTAGTATTTTTCGTGCATCTTTCCTTCCATGAATAGGAGTATTAAATACTGATTGATCACCAAGATTTTGACTTTATTGCAACAAAATATTAAATCTTACAAAATAAAATAAAATAATTTAATAAACTAATATAATTAAAAGGACAAAATTAGGGATAATAGAATATATGAATTGTGTGTCTATCAATCACCATCACTATTACAAATAATCAATCAAACCTCACATAAAGGAAGAAATACACTTCACATAAAGGAACCTCACATAATGGAGGTTCTATCCACTTTCAATTTTTATTTATTTATTTATTTATTTAATTTTAAAAATTTATTCTTAAGCTCAATTACAATGTTCAATGATCTTTCTTCTCTTTCATTGATTCATATTTGCTTCTTCCTCGACCAATAGGCGTGCTTGGGTTTGGAGTCCTCAAGTTCCTTATCCTGCAATTCTGTCTTCTCTCTTCTTATTGGCAATACGCCTTTGTCTCAGTTCCCTCTTATATCTTAGACGGCTACGACTACTCCAAAGGGAAATGCTTTAATTTGGTTTGTGATTCATCATAACAATTTGGTTTGTGATTCATCATAACAAGCTCAATAATCAATATAAGGGCTAAGGCTGTAAATCGAATCAAACAGTTCGAGCTCGATTCGAAAAAATACGAACGAGACTCGGATTCATTAATAATATAATCTAAATCTGAGTACAAAAAATAGTTCAAATAAAAATACGAGTAAAATCTGAGTAAAGTTATACTCGGCTCGTTTAAGATTCAAACTATTTGAATTATTGATTATGATTCGATACATACTCGATTGATATATATTCGAATAGATACTCGATACATTCTTATATATGCACAATTTAATAAAATTAGAATAAATAATTATTATTTTTTATTAATTTAATTGTATTTTTTTTATTTGTAAAGTGTAATTGTAAATATATTTTCTAATCTCCAAGTAAAATAATAAGTTCAATTAGTAATTATATGTATTATAAAGCTAATTACTATGTGGAGATTTGAATTCAAAGTTCGTGAGTAGTTTAAATATAATTCGATCTGAGTCGGATCGAATTTAAGTAATAAATATTCAAGTCGAGTCAAATCTGAGTAGAGTTTTTCAAATACAATTCGAGTTCGAGTGAAAAATTTACTTTTCGAGTCGAATCCGAGTAACTCCCTGTTCGCTTCGGTTTGACTTGTTTAAATCCCTATTTAGGGCACAAACCCTTTAAACCCTCGTGTATGGATATATGGCTAATGTGTTTGGAGAGTAATGACTCACTCATACACCTTCTTGCATCGTCACATTGCTCGGAGTTGTGGTGCAAGTTATTTGGAGAGATGGGATTTGTCCTAGATTGGTGGAGGACTCCATGGAGTTTAGAATTAATGGGATCTGGGTTCCATAAGGTTGCCAAGGTTCTATGGAGATGTGAGTTTTTTTGCTATTCTAAGAAATTTGTGGATGAGAGCTTGAGTGAAAAGATCCTGTCTAGTAAGGGCACATATAATACCTTATCCGATCCCCAAAGTCCATTGGTGGCCCCACTTCTCCACTTGCACAGCATGAAGGATTGAATCTGGTACCCTAGACTGGGGCAGATGGCTCTAATACTACTTGAACTGAAAAAGATATCTTGTCTAGTAAGGGAACTGAGACTTCCTTACCTTTGTCATAATGTTCGAATTTTTAGTGAGCACATTTTATCTTCTAATCTTTTGTGGGATAATAGGCTCCTTTCTCTCTTATGTATGGGCTTCAAGGAGTGCATTTGTTGGTTTTTATTTGCAGAGATTGGTGTATAGTTCAGCAAGGAGGTCTTTGTTTTTATTATATGTTTTTTGGGATTCAGAGGACCTCCTATTTGTCACCCTTATATTTTCTCTGCTTTCTAATGAACTATTCTTCTGTCTTTTACCCAAAAGAAACTTACTGCTTACTTGCAGTGCTCATTCACCACTATAAATTTTCAATATGCAGATACATACAGTTGCAGTTGGAGCAGCTATAGGTCAGGCATGCCTCTTACTTGCTTCAGGAACTAAGGGTAAAAGATTTATGATGCCGCATTCTAAAGGTATGATGTAGAGTGGCATATGATTTGTAATTGTAATTGTGACTTCAACTGTTCTACACTTTTTAATCAAGTGTCACTTCAAAAAATTTCAAGGGCTCACTTAATATTGTTCAGCCATGATACAGCAGCCCCGTGTCCCATCATCAGGGTTAATGCCGGCAAGTGATGTGCTTATTCGTGCAAAGGAGGTGAGTCTGAATTCATTCGGTAGCTTTCTAGGGTATATGTTTTGATTGCAAAGATGGTTTTAAGGTTGACACATTAGGCTTTTGGTAAAATTCTGTGGTGGAGCCACACTTACCTGTAAAGAAATTCTGTGGGATGGACTAGTATTTGTGGTTCAATTCCATGTTGATTTTTTTTGCAGTTCAATTAATGAGGGTTTTCAGTTCTAGTTCAGTTTCATGCATGGTTTGGTTGGTTTAGAAGAAGAAAATCTAAACATTAGTAAATTTCCCTTTGGAATTCTTTTAACAAAACATTTTCTCTGTTGTGCATGCAATATTTCTCGTATACTTTTACCAAACAAAATTTAAAGGCATGCGAAGTAGAACAATAGTCACAGTCAGTGGCAGATCCGGGAATTGGGTTGAGCTATGGCAATACAGGTTTTTAAGAATATTCTTCAAAAAAATAAGATTAAAGATACTAGAAGAATTGATAATTTAAAAAAGTAAAGTGATATTTCTACTGGGTTCTCCTCAAAGGAATACCAAGTAAAAATATTACTTTTTTACTTGTGAAAATAACCCTTCCCTACAATGTCTTTCAAGATTACTGAATTATATAATTATCAAAATAGTTATGAGTAATAAATGAGAGCCATTATCAAAATTGTAAAAAAGTACCGATACTAGTAAAAGAGATAATTTTTAGTAACAAATTATAAGGTTAGCAAATTTAATAGGCTTAATTAAATATTGCTACCCTGAACTCTGCAACTCATTCCACTTTGGTACCTGACATTTCAATTTTTTTTAATTAAGGGATTTAACTCCTTATTTATTTCAATTCAATTAAATAGAAGGTGCACATCATAATTTGATGATGTGGCACATACGGATGAAAGTTGAATGCTTATGTGTTTAAAAAATAGAGATGTACAACAAATTAAAAGGGCAAAATTGTAACTAAATGTATATTTATAAAAATAAATTAAAATACAAATAAAAAAGATATTAAAAACAAACTAAAATTTAATTGAGAACAATTTAAAAAACAAAATTAAACACAACTAAAATAATAATAATAAAAAGATAAAAAAACAAATTACAAACATTGTTAAAAGAAACAAATTAGACCAAATGAGTAAGTTGATAACAAAGCAAACCCAGGAAGGCAGGAAGGAAAACAAAAAAACTCAAACCCAGCTGCACGCCGCCGCCACCACTGTTGCCGCACAACAACACAAACCACGCTGCACAACACTTCCAACAGAAAATCAAACCCAATTAACACCACCAATTACGCCGCCGCACACCACCACTACTTCCATTGATGGCGATACTTCAAAAAACACCCAAATTGTTATCCAAAAATCAAAGTTCCTTCTCAAACGAAACCTAACTAAAACATTCCTTCTCAAATTATTGTCGTGATGTATTTGGTTGAATTTACCAAGATCCGTTGCTGCGAAGCGAAAATCCACCAATAAATCTCTCTCTAATTCTATTGTTTACCTTCATTTTTTTTGGGCTCAAACCCAGACATCTTTTTTGATTTTGTGAGTTTCTGAATCTCGATATTGGGAACTGTTGGGCTGGGATTTCTAGTTGACCTAATAATTTGGGGGTGCTCTATTTTCGGTAGCGATGGTGGATGAACACACAAGCTATCGTTATATCAAGAAGAAAGATGAAGAAGGCTTAACTTTAGATTGATCTAGTTGAATTGGAGATGGAAACGTTGATTGATTTGGGGTAAAATGATAGCTATATGTAGAATTTTTATTGTTTTATTAAGTTATAGTTATTGAAGTACTCTTTTACCCTCCTGAATTGCTATAAATTTTTTTTATTTTCCACACATGCATCCCTGCCCAACTTGTATGTGTCACATCACCAATTTTTGACATGGCATCACTGATTGATAGACATTGAAAAAAATTAAGAGATGAATCCCTTAATTGAAAAAATTAAAATGTCAGGTACAGAAGTGGGATGGTAGAGTTTAGGGTAGCAATCTTTAATTAAACCAATTTAATATTAAAAAATTATTATCTTTATCTAAACAAATTTCATAGTCTGGGTGTAAGAAAATCAAAGAGAGATCATTTTTGGACTGAGGAGTATAACCATAATGAAGACATAATTGACTATATTTAATAAATAAATTGTTTATAAATACTTGGTAAAACAAGACACCAAGTGTCAAACAGAAATCTATTTCAATCTCTTATATATCTCTAGTATATATCAGTATGTGATTTAATCTATTGCCATGTAATTGTAAATGTTTATATGATCTTTATATATTCTCTTTGTAAAGGAAGACAATTAAGCAACAAAATTGGCCCGAAAATATAAATAGTAACTGCAAGTCTGCAATACTAATTACTATACATAATAATCATATTTCTTCAAAAGTCCAGCTATGGCAATTGCCATAGCTGGCTCTAAGGCAGATCCGCCCCTGGTCACGGTTATCACGGAGCTGCTTGCTCTGCTTTCTGGCTCACAGGAGAATATAATATCATTCTGGCACCCCAGTAGTTTGTTGGTTCATGTTTAGCACCTCTCCCCCTCTCTTTCTCTTGAGAATGTGTGTGTTTCCTATGAACAAGGCCATGACTGAAAAGTAAAGCTCAGTTAGACTGAAGTTAATGCCTCTTTTTCCCACTATTAGGGTGAACAAATTTAACCTTTGGTCACTTTGAGTAAAATGGTTGAACCTAGTTCAGTATCTAGTGCACAAGGCTCCCAAAATAACTGGATCTAAGGAGTGTTGAATATATGCAGCCTTACCTCTATTCCCTATTAAGCAGACCCTGATTTTAGAGCTCACTGGAGCTGCATGTTCATATATACATCTTCCTTCGCAAATGTGCATTTAATATTTGTTTGTGTTGAAAAAGAACTTATGTCTTAGGTTAGATTCTTCACAAGTCTACATCTCACTGCACTCTACTTTGACAGACCTAAGTAATGATTTTATGCATCTGTGTATATATGTTGGGTACTTCTAATAATTTGTTTTAATTGGTTTTGAGACTGATATAATTGTTTTTGCAGGTAGTAATAAACAGGGACACCCTGGTCAACCTTCTGGCGAAACACACTGGGAATGTAAGTACCAAGTAAATGACATATTAAAATAGTATTCGTTTTTAATTAGGATAATTGATGGGAGATGAAAAGCACTCATTATATGAATTGATATTCTACTAGTCAATAGAAGCTGTTGCTGATGTGATGAGAAGACCATTTTATATGGACTCCACAAGAGCTAAAGAATTTGGTGTCATTGATAAGGTACTTTAAGCTATGCTATGCTCTGCATTTTTTATTTTTGATACTTTTCTGGGCTGAGTTATGAGTTCTGGGCTTCAGATACTCTGGCGTGGTCAGGAAAAGATAATGGCAGATGCAGCCCCACCAGAGGAATGGGACAAGAATGCTGGCATCAAAGTTCTGGATGCATTTTAAGTTACTCTACGAATGGCATACAGTGCAAGTAAATCCATCATCACTTTTTCAACATATACTATGTAGTGGCGATCTTGAAAGACAAATAAACCTAGAGGAATTTGGGGGGGGGGGGGGGGGGGGGGGGGGGGGGGGGAGAGAGAGAGATGATAGGAAAATCCTTGGGGTTTCATTGATGGATCAATTTTAAACGAATAATGGCCCAAATCGGCCTAGTAGCCTGAGCAAACCAAGAAATTTGGTGTCTGCATTTATTTTTCGATACAAATCTCCGGCTGAATACGACCCTAATTTCTATGTTTGTGTATTTTTGGTAGTAAGCTTGCTGAGTTGTCCCAAGTGTTTGGAAAATTTAGTTATATATACTTCTATATCTTCTAAACTTTTCTTTATTAAATCATCCTTGTCATGTTCATGCCCTATACTTTTAGCCCTTGGGAGATACTGTTTTGGATGTACATATCCTTTCATATCTGTATGTTCATAGCCGAGAACCATTTTTGTGAGTCACTCGCAATATTATGAACTTCCATTAAGCCATTAAAGAGAGCCAGTTTTTAGTCTATAATAATGCAGTTAAAGTTTCATGAAGGACAGCTCTTCATTATCTAATTAAGCCGATTGGCCACGGTGATATTGTCGCAGGCCTTCTTCAACGGGAAGTACCAAATGTGGCTGGAAATTGAATGTTAAAGCATTGAAATCACGGGAACGAGAAAGCTTCATGGCGTTGATCAAGTATTAACGGAGTCTTTCAACCCGGAGCAGTTAAGTATAATTTTCATTTCAACAAGCTTCTTATACAGAAGAATATAGTGAGGAGCAGTAACAGCTTCATCAGTTGTTTTAGTCCCAAGATGTAGGAGATTGGTTCCTCAACTATATCATAAATTACAAAACTTAGATATTGACTAGCATATGGATGGATCATTTGTGTCTAATACTAGATGTGAGTTGATTCGTTTCGATTCAACTCGTTTACACCCTGCCTTCATGACTAGCATATGGATCATTTTTGTTCTCTACAATCTCTACGGAGCAAATTTGGGTGAATTAATTTGAAGGAAAAATGCTGTTTGAAAATGTGGGCTCACCACTTTAGTTTTATTTTTTAATACTCAGTTTCAAAGTATTAGATTAATTTTGACTTTTTAATTTAAAATTTAAAATATTAAATTTGTTTCCCCAGAAAATGACTTCAAAAAATTAACAATATATATTACAGATAACGAGAGTATATAATAGGAGCTGCATATTATAGGTTGTCGTGAAAATTATGGAAGTAGTTAACATAAAGTTTATTTTGGAATAAGTTGGTTAATTGGCCAATAGAGTATTGACACACAGTCGAGTCTCTATGTGTGTCAGTATTCTATTAACAAATTGACTAACTTATTATAAAATAAATTTCATGTTAACCGGATCCGAAAATTATAGGGGGGCACTATTTTCATATGATTTTTTAATATTTTCATATGATCTCCAGTCACATGAAGGCAAGGGTGTAAACGAGTTGAATCGAAACGAACAGAGAATTGTTCGAATTCGACTCGAAACATTAAATATATACTCGAATTCGAATTATATTTAAAAAATTCTACTCAGATTCGATTCAAATATTTATTATTCGAATTCGATTCAATTTGGATCGAATTAAATTTAAACTATTCTGAATTCAAGTCTCCACATAATAATTAGCTTTATAATAAACATAATTATAAATTGAATTCGTTATTTTACTTAGAAATGAAAAAATATATTTACTATTACACTTTACAAATATAAAATCACAATTAAAAATAAAATAAAGTAATAATAATTAATTATCTTAATTTGATTTAATTTTGTATATATTATAAGAGAATATATCGAGTATCTAATCATCTAATCATATGTATCGAATCGCAATCGAGAATTCGAGTAATTTGAATCTTAAACGAGTTGAGTAGAATATTATTCAGATTTTACTCATGTTTTTATTCGAATTATTTTTTTGTGCTCAGATTTGGATCATATTATTAACGAATTCGAGTTTCATTCATATATTTTTGAGTTTAGCCCGAATTGAGGCCGAAACTTTTTGGTTCGTTTACACCTTACATGAAGGTGAAATTTACATTATTCTCATCTGAGAGACTACTATGTACATGAGTTTCCAAATTATAACATCAACCTTAGCCATCCTTCTCAATAGTGTCTGACCCACTTAGCATAAGATGTTACACGTAATTAATGATTAGTCAAATTGAAATATTTTTAAATACAGAATTATATTAATATGAATTTATTTAATTTTAACACAAGACAATTATGAAAACTATAAATTTGTACGTATTATAAATGAATCACATCAATTTTAAATTTTAAATTTTAAATTTAAAATTTAAAAATATCTATTGCCTGATTTTTTGCTCTCACAGTCTCTCCTACAAAAATGAGTAGGGGGGAGATGATGGACCTCAATGTGAGTTGTTGGGCAAGCTCACCACCAGGTTTCCATCACATTAACCATATTTTCTGTGCTTACAAAAAACCTGACATGCATACTTTTGGGAATTCTTTTGATGCAACATGTTTTCAAAATTTCAAATATGTCAAACCTCACTTCTGATTTACTACTACTATCTTAACAATGAAACCACTTCTTTTCCTACCACTTATCTCAATACATTTGATATGATTATAAAATTAGTTCACTGCATCAAATACATCGTAAAAGTATTATCAATTAGATTTATCCATATAATTCGTAATAAAAAAATCCAATATATATCATTTTTCAAAAAAAAAAAAGTGATTGAATTAATATTTACTAGGATTACAATTTTCACATACAGGGACGGAGCCAGGATTTGTTCTTGGGGGGGGGGGGTCAAAATTTTTTTTAACAGCATCAAATATATTCATCATTAAAAAGTAAAATTTCACTATTACAAAACATATTTTTACTAAAACAAAAATAATATAGTAATAGAATTTGCTTTGACAAAGATAATAAAACATAGCAAAAAAGTCTTTTAAAACATATCAAAACTTCGTCAAAACTTGAGAGGCCGTAGCCTTACAAAATTTTCAAACCAAACCAAATGTACAAGTGAGTTTTATAAAATTTTCAAACTTTGGGGGTGAATCTTAAAAAAATTTCAAACCTTGGGGGGGCCGTGGTCCCCTCCAATATACATGTGGCTCCGTCCTTGTTCACATAAAAATTGATATTTTTATATGATTTATTTTATATAAATAGTGAATAGATTTCACTTCTATATAAGAGAGACTATAAAAATATCATTTTTAACACGTAAAAATATCAGTTTCCTTACCAGAATTGTACAAGAAACCGAAAAGTGTAAGGAAAAAAAAAAGAGGTGCATGTTAACATTGCTGCACTGCTAAACTTTATCACCAAACATGTTTTGTTTTTTGAAAATATCACATTGGCTTACTTTTTCTTTTTACTTTTACAATAGAATATGCACTTCACCCTCCTCAGTCCTTGAAGTTGTGACAACTCAAGAAACTAAAGAATCAGAAAATATTTCATGGAATTTGAAAAGGGGATTCTAGGGGGGTGGAGGGGGGTGGGGAGTGGGGGGGGGGGGGAGGGGGGCAAACAGGACCACTATTTGCTAATTGCTATAAATTGGTTTTAATTGCTGGAGCCCTACCTATTGACAACCCAACATATCACACAAAGAATTAAATACTACCACTATTAGGGTTCATACTATTTGAGATTTATATTCTTCACCAATTCTTTAAGTAATGAATTTGATTGTGCATAGCATGTGAAGGACTTTAATATGCTTGATATTCAAATAAATTATTGAGGGTGCAACCCTACAAGTAATACCATACATACAAGCTATCTACTTTGATGGTGATTTTGTGGCTACATTGGTTGCCTAGTGTGGAGAAAATATTCTCCCCATGTCTAGTGCTCAAAATCTTGTCATCGGAAGGTTGGGTCATTGCTCACGAAAAACTATGCGTTTTGAGATTTAAAATGTAGGTACGAGTTTAATGTATATGCGATCAGGGTGATTTTGAGTTTTTAAGAGTTTAAAGCGACAATAAAAAAATGGGTCTTTTGCGAATTGTTATTAAGATAGGCATAAAAGAAAATTATAAGTCTGTCATTGAGATTTGGGCCTATTTCATTAGATAAATTTTTTATGGCCTTTTAAATTTAAACTGACGTAAGTTACTCTTTTGTTTGGATATATATATATATACCTAACACAAATATTTTTTGAAAGTCCTAAAAATTTAGAAATTTTAGTGGGCCTAAAGCCGGGCTTTAGCCCAGGCCAATGTCGTATGCGATTGCCATAAGAGAGTCAAACTCAAACCTCCGAGTTTACGGTCAAATTCTCTCTTAAACTAAGAAGCGGGGTTTATTCGTTTCATTTTGTCAAATGATCTATCAACTTTCTTTTTTCCAAATATGACCTTTCCTTCTTGTTACGTTTGTTCTTATTCTTTTCTTCTTCTCTTTTTCCTTGATAAAGAGAGAAAAATGAATAAATGACTTGAATGAAAAAAAAAAAAAAAAACCTGAAACAGACTACTCAACACTTTCTCAACTTCAAAAGCACCAACCATGACAAGCGACAACATTTTGATATGGTAGTACACCATTTTCAAAATTTTGAAATAAAATTGAATATATATATATATATATATATATATATATATATATATATATATATATATATATATAGCAAAGATCAAGTACATACTCTTTATCTTATTCATCCGTACTCACCCTCCTTTAGACGACGGTTTCGATCATACAACCGTCGTCTATACTTTTAGCGACGCTATATGTTGTCCGTCGCTAAAAGTATAGACGACAGTTGTATGACCAAAATCGTCGTCTAAAGGGGGTGAGCACGGGTGAGTAAGATAAAGGGTATGCACTTGATCCGGACCGTATTTATATATATATATATATATATATATATATATATATGAGAAGTAATAAAACCACCAACAAAAAATTATATAAAACTGAATTCTACACTTAATACTTGCATAATTATAATAAGACAAGTTTATATCAATCTAGAGCAAAACTATTTTTAAAAAAATTATACAATTTAACAAAAAAATGCAAATTGTCAAAATACCCTCATATTTAAATCATTGTGTATATCACAAGGTTTTAGCTAAATTTATAAAAAAGAAAATTTTATCATTTTGTAGTATTTTTAAAAGAAATGAGACTTACATTTTGGGATTGGAATAAAACAAATAATAACAGCTTTCTTCAGACATATAAAACTATAAAATAAATTATATAAAGATGGTGATAAAATTAGTGTTTTATATTATCTAATAAAAAATTTAAAAGAAATCAAGGAATTTGAAATTCAATATATTTAATTAAATAGTTTTACTATAGTAAATAATAAATACAAATGTAGTTAATATAATTGAAATTCCTTGATAATTTCCTAAATTCTTTACAGGATTAAAATCAATCCGTATATAATTTATTTTCATAAAAATATAAAGTTTCCAACCAAACAAGATCAAAACAAGAAAACCCCATTATTCATATGTGTAGAACTTATGACTTATCAAATATGAATTATGATTAAAAATATCATAATTGTATACAAAAAAAGAAAAATATAAAAATTAAAAATATATAACAACAATTATCTTCATCATTAACACCCAGCATCCATCACAAATCTCTCTCTTCCCACTGTAGAGCAGACAATCCCATCTCAAAAAAAAAATTTAAATTAAAAATTCAAGAAAAATTTGAAGATTACTAGAGAATAATAATTCAACTAACTCCTGCACCGAGTAATGGCACTGCACCCACGGTTGTACGGATTGGCCTGTGCACCCTGCTTACAGTTGTAGTAGGAGGCGCCACGTTGCGAGCAGGGCACACTGTTCCTCTGCAGCGCACCGTAGCTGATGTAGCGGGTGGTGGCTAAGATGCGCCGGTTGGACTCTGAGTTCAGCTCGAACTCCTCCTCGCCGGCCAAGCACTCGGCGACGGTTCCCCGGCAGCCGGATCTCGTGGGTATCCACCCAATAGAGTTCAGGTGGGCCCCACTTGCGCCAACGGGGTGGGATGATAGACAAATTATCAGGAAATTGATGAAGAAGAAGGCTAAAAGTGTAATTAGAACTGAAGAAGTAGTCATTTTTTGCTGGATTTTTTTTGTTTGTGAAGGACCGAAGAAGAAGGAGAAGAGCTCTACTTTCTCTCTCTTCTTGTGTGTTTGTATTATTTCTCTGTGTGGATTGGAATGGACATCGGGACAAATAGGCAAGTTGCATTATAAGTAGTTGAATGCTAATAATTGGGACTTGCTTTTGCTTTTATTAACAGAAATGCCATGGGAGTATGAACTAAATTATTTTTATTTTATTTCCCTCCCTTCTCAAAAAATGAATAAAATATAAATTTTACACATATTAAAAAAAAACAAAAATAGAGTAAATAGAGTAAATAAAATTTTAAATTTTTTTTAATGATCCCACAAAATGATGAATAACTTTATTTTTTTATACTAATAGACTTTTGTAAATAACATAATTATTTTTCATTTTATCTCATTTTTTAAAAACAAAAATAATTATATATTTATTCATTGTTTTGTGTGGAAAACAGAGTTATGGATGACCACTTTGCGAATTTCAATGCAGATTTTTGATATAATAATCTTTATAGAAAAGTGTTTGACAAAGAAGTTTGGAACAAATTATGGAATATGGAACTGCTAGAGTTGAGATGAATTTGACCTGATTCATTTAAACCTAACTCGTAACAACCCAATTATGAATGACCCGGTCCATTAGTTAATATATTTAATATTATTTTTATTTAAATTTTCTTCTATTAATATTTATTAATAAGGTAATTTTAATTATTTTATATTCTCTTTATAATTAATCGTGACTCCTCTCTAATCCTTTTACGACTGACTATCGATACCATTCATTCTCCATACATAAAATATAACAATGGTGAAAATATACTCTAGTGACAGGAAGAGATGAATTATCTTATTTTACAAATAATATTATGTTTTTAGGAGTTTTTCAATGTCTAAAACAAATTAAGTTTTATTGTTTAGAATACTTAAAACAATTTAAGTTTTATTGTTCAAAAGAACTTGAATTAATTTCCATTTCATTGTTTAATAATACTTAAAAAAAATGTGTAAAAAAAAGTAATAAACAAACATGTATTTCCAACATTTAAATGTACCAAAATGAACAATTCATAATACTATGGAATGTTTTGAAACTCAGTTAGGACTGGCTGGTTCAACTGGTTGAATAGAGAATCGGTTCTATGTCGATATGATTTGGCTCGGTTGGACTAGTTTGATTAAAACATGGATTGAACCGGTTGACTATCAGTTGAATCAGTGGTTTAACCAGTAAAATTGGTTAAGTTGACCCAATAAATCAATTTTTAATTATTTTTTAATATTTTTTGAACCAAATTTTTTTAATATTAATATTAACCACTTTTAATAATATTATAACTCAACTTCATTATGTTTTAGGTAGTAAAAAATGAGATTTTGTAAAATTTTATTAATTAGTAATAATATATATTTTTATATATTTATGACATCACCGATTCAATAAGGTTCAATCACTGGTTGAATCAACGACTCATTATTCACCCGATAATTTTTTCGGTTTGATAACCGATAAAAGTCTAAAAATATTGATATTATGTAATTACTTTCATACGAAAAAAAAAAGAACAAATAACTTAATTTGTAATAGAAAAGAACAAAATAAAAAACTTATATATATTTTCATGTTGTTACTAACTTTATAAAATAATGTAAAAGATAATTTTAATTTTATAATCGGCTTTACAAAAGATTTGTTTATGTTATTTAATTTTTCGTATAATTTTTGTTTATTTTTGTACGAAAATTGTGTCAAAAAGGTAATCAATTTTTTTAACAATTTCTTTTATTTTCTATTCAGTAAAATATCAAAATAATCGGACAAAGAATTTAAAACACATTGCAAGGAAGTAGACCAGCATAAGAAAAATAAAATAAATGAGAAGGGGCATTGCCGTAATTAGAGTGAAAACAAAGGGCCTAGGTAACAAAGCAATCGAGTTGAAGACGAGGGCATCTAAGGTTTTCTTTTTTCTTCAATTATCTGTTCACCCAAACACGTCTTCTCTTTCCTATCTGTACTGCCGAACCACCAGCTTCCGTCACCGTCAGAGATTCTCCGTTTCTTTTTTGTTTACCATGGAAAAGTTTTCTTTTTTTAAAAAAAAATTTCTATGCAGACATAATAATTAAAACTTTATAATTTTATTTATTTATATTTTGATTTCTAATAAAAAATAAAAATAAAAATAAATAAATTTATAAAATATTTGTATCCAATTATATCCAATTAATTATTATGTCCATATAAAAAAACTTTTTTTTGGAGAGATTATTTATGCACGCAGTGAGACAATAATAATTGTTAAAGGACACAATTATTATAAATCGGTATAAAAATAAGATATAAATAATAACGCTTCTTCAATTCTCAATAAAACAATAAAAATATTTTGAATTTCAAAATTAATAATTCATTTACGTTTTAAGAATAACAAATCTTGTGATCAATAGTTTTTTTTTTATAGTTTATAATTAATTGTATTGTTTCAAATTAAGTGATTAATATTAATTTTTGAAAAAAATCAAATTAAATTATAAAAATGAGAAGAAATAATAAATTTAAGATACTTGTGCAAATCAATCCTAAACTTATACTAATTAATTATAATTTTTGTCATTATATTTATTTTCCTTTATCTGGCTTTTTGTTGACCAACCCACTCATATACAAGCAATACTATTAAATTTATAAAATATTTTGAATATCGTAAAAAATAAATAAAAAATCCGCCATATTTATCTTTTGCTGACTTGCACATGGCCTTCTGATAACAGAAGTTGTAGTATCCCAAACGGCGTTAGGCAGAAAAGAAAGCGCCGACGCAACCCGCACGTAGCCGTTGTAGAATGGGACCCACCCACAGTTGACAAAAAGGCAACGGTTATTGTGTGTTTGCGCGTTCCCAAACTAATACGGACTACTACTATTTCTCTAACCAGCTGTTTCTTCTCCTTCAAAATATATTTAAAATTAATTAGTACCACAATTTTTAAAGAAATTTATATTTTTACCTGTATTATTTTGATATTTTCATATATTCTCTCACATAAAAATAAAATAAATTATCAAATACATGTTCAAATCTATTATCAATTGATATGAATTCATTTAAATTACAAAAATAACAATATGATTAAAATATTTATATTATTTGTACGGAAATTTTATAAACTTAATATTAATTTGAATAATTAAGATTTTGCGTGAAAATTGAGTAATAAAAATTAAAAATATATATCTCTAATTTTAAATATTCTACTACTATTTTAAATATATCTATCCTCTTTCCTGATGAGATTATGGAAAATAAGAAAGACATTCTCTCACTAAATACAGAAATAACTATGGTACTATTTTTCTATTTTCCTTTAAAGGAAATTTTTATTCAGTTATTTGGTTGTCCTAATCTTCTTTTGACTATGAGGATAAGCCCTCCCCAATCAAACCCTATTACTTAAATGGGTTTTTTTATGAACAAGTTCAAGACAACTTTAAATGTCAAATGAAGACGGCAAATTAATTATTCTTATAGGAGAGCACTATTTTTATATATAATTTTGATATTTTTATGTTACAAGAGAATAAAGTGAATTCCATCTTTATGTGAGAGGATCAAAATATTAAAATTACACGTCAAATATCATTTCCCATTAGTATATTCAACTCCACCTACCCTACCCTACCCTACCCTATCCTACCAATAGAAAAATAATTCCTGAAGAAGAAGAAGAAGAGAGAGAATCTTGTTTATACAATTGATCTAACATTACATCCTGGCATATGTCAGTATTGTTGATAGGGTATATGCTGGCTGATATATGAAATGCATAACACCAGATATACACAAGATGAGACAGAAATTATATACTGCTAATTTTGGACCCTGCTTGCAGCACAGTGAGGGTAAATGAGGTACATTTACTAGTAAAATTGATAAACAAAGAGAGTAATCTGCACAAATAATTGTGAATAAATCATACAACTTGCCAAATAAATAATACTCCTGATTAAGATGCAAGACATCCATAAATCTCATATTAATTTAAATATTATCCTAATTCATATGAACTCCTTCCATATAACCATATTTATGTGGGTCCTATCATTTGTGGACTTGGCATTACTTCAAAAAAAATGTATCCTCTCTTTATTTCATGTATTGTATTGATGTCAAATAATTTTTATTCACTTAAAAAATTAATTGTAGATAAAACGATAAAAACTCGGCAAAAATATAGTGTGAAAGTAGACGAGACAACAGTTGGAGCAAAATAAATATTTGTACTCGATTAATCCATATTTGGCATATACATTTAAAGCACTTTATAGAGATATTTCAATTAGCTAAATTAATCCATGTTTAGCATACACACTTAAAAGCACTTTATAGAGATATTTCAGTAAATTTTTTAGTTTGAATACAAATACGGGTTGAATAGCACAAATCTAAACTGTAAGAGCAACAGATTAAGAATGTTTGGCAATGAAATTAAGCTTTTGATTATCGAAATAGTCAATAGATAACTCAGAAAACTGCAACTAAGTTGAAGAGATTGACTGCTCAAAGACTAGGTATGTTATATTTGGCAAAAGACCTACATTTTCGCATTAAAGGATACTTCAGCAAAGTTTTAACTTATGATTTTGATTGTTGTTGTATACAAGTTCCTAGTCAATAAATTCAGCAGGGCATCAATTGAACCAGAAACTGTTCCAACAAATATATTGATTTAAGTTCCACAAAGAGGATTTTACAGTCTAAATCTATATGATCTTCACCCTTAGAAAAGCATCCATGACAATTGACAAGTCATACAGAATCTAAGTATTGCCATGAAAAAAAAAACAGGAAAAGAAGATGCCCCAAGACCCAAGTTACTTACTAGTATAAAGCACCATAATATTGTTTGATAACTCGCTTTGTCCAGGCTATGTAGTTACTACATCAGGCTTGCAAAACAAGAGCGCAGACCTGCAACAAGAGAGCATATATTTGATCACTAAAATTCCTGCATAAATGCATTGATAATTTGATATCTTATTCTCAACTGGGATCTTGATTAACCTTAAAATAACTATGTAAGGTCAGCATCTCACACAAAATAAAGCTCAAACAATTTTTTTGTTTTTATTTTAGATAAGTAAAAGCAAGTGCAACATGCTACATAGAGAACCAAAACCCTCTCCATGTTAGATCCAAGAACTATATTCCACATAAACAAGTGAAATCAAACCACAAAAATAGACTGATTCTGGACATGTGCTTAAAAATTTAGGTACAAAAACTATACTAGTGGAAACCAGGTGAAAGAACAAATCAAGCCAGATCCCTTAGTTTGCACTTTGCAATATGATTCTAGATTAATCCCGGCACGAAAACTTGTATACAGAAAAGAATTTTGAAATGAAGGGGTGAGGATATCAAATTTTACAGTTTGCTACTAGTCTTGGATTGTGACTACAAGGGGAAGAAATTTTCAAGGAGACGAGTCATATTTTATCAAGATGTTATTGCAACTATAACCCTTCTAGTCATGTTCATCAAATTACATAAGGCATCTTGTTATTATCTGTCTATACAAGGCTACCATATTTAACATGAAATGTACTGAAATACAAAGCTAATTCCTGGATCTAAATCTAATATATTGCCCTTTGATGTTAGACCTAATTTCCATTCATTATAAACATCTCAATCCAAATGTAAAACAAATGTGAAGGTAATTCTTCATCCTATTCAACCCCTCAATGCATACATAAAGTTTCTATCCAATTAAAGATAATGAAGGTAAAGAAAAACAGGAATGTAGTCATGAGCCATTGACATACGACAACTTATATACAGGTCTACTTTCTATCATAAAAGTTCAGAAAGTTCAGAGATTTCAAATCCCACAGCTACGTTCTATATTAACAGTACACTGAATTAAGCAATGCTATTTAGCATCTTCGAGCAAATGTCAAATACATAAAACTATCAGGCCATACTGATATTTTGTTTCAGCTTTTCATAAGAAAGGCATACGTGAACACTCAAAACTCAGAAGAAATCCAGATTCTTCCCGGTAGCACCGTTATAATCCCTGATGAACATCTATCTACTTCCACAGTAACATTAAATAATTATGCATTAATTTATTACTCCCTCTATCCCAAATTAAATACCCGGTTTCGACTTTTTTTTAAGTCAAATTGACTACTTTTAGAACTAATAATCAAGCATATATAATTTTAAAAATGGTCAATTTGACTTTAAAAAGTCAAAACTTGGCATTTAATTTGGGACGGAGGGAGTACATAATTTCTTTCCCCAAAGGTAAACCTATGTCTAGACTGATTAATTGGGCTTTTCATTAGATCAACCTGGTTTACCTTTATAGGAATGCTGATTTCTAAAGCAGCTCAAATATAAGTCATAATATCCAATGCTAGACGCTGGTTCTTACTAACCAACTATAATTGTAATTTAAACCTGATATCATACCAGGCCTATCATTCGTTTCATATACAACTATATGCTAAAACATTCATGACAAAGCAAACTTGCTGAAGTTAGTTATGGGAAGCAAAAAATAAAAAATGAAGGATATAAAATTTCAATGAATAAAAGACGGACACTTCAGTACAAACCAGCAGCACAACAACCCCCTTCGTAAGAATTAGTATGGAACATTATCAGTGCTATCTTTCTTCATAATATGGAGGAGTAGATTGGACACACAGGTCAGGCTCCTCCCCTTCATCATCATCCTCATCAGCATCAACCCAGTTACTAGGATGACGTTGTGAAAAACCATGATCATTAGTTTCAGCTCTATCTGCAAGTAAAAGAGTGTATGGAATTAGTTACAGAGAGATCAATGACGATCAAAGCTGAAGCCAAATTAATACTCTGATTGACCTTAAGGTTCTTCAGTTTACCATAACATGGGAGCTAATAAATCAGTAAACAGATGACTTACTATTCTTTTATTGATTGAAATATGAAAATTTAAAAGGATGTCAAACACATGGAAAACATTTCTGGCTACCTAATTCTGACATTGGAACCATTCACTTGGACTACTACTCTATCACCTAATGAGGTAACCATATACAACCATTTAGAGCTCAATAAAATAGCTTAGATATCTTGGAATATGTTATGACTTATGAGTCATGGTATTGTCCGCTTGATGAGTCCAACCTATTCCTTAAAGTATCTTCCCACCTCATATCATTATTGTTAGGAAAGGATGGCCCATGCAATACCTAGTGCCCGAGCCCTCCGTGATGCCGAAGCCTTCCATGATTCCATGTTGACCAAGCATGTTCTCGAATCCCACATAGGCATATGCCCAAACCGTGATGTCCAAGCATTTTTAATATGATCCATGCATGGAATGCATGCCACTCAAGGCTTATTAGATTAGTAATGAACTAAACCATGGAGAATATAATAAAGGGCATGTGGTTTCCAACCTGTTTGGTGTAAGTTACATGCACGGCTTATATATATACATAAATACTTGGCACAACCATCATGTTATGTAGTTTCATGCATGGTATTTAAGCCTAGCATGGTCCCACTCCTATCACGATACCTGAGCTCCATGTTGATATGGTACCCGCCTATGACATGTCTGAGACATTTATGACCCATTATCCGAACTGGCTGTGGTACCGAATTTTAACCCACAAGACAGTGTATACAATTATACAAACACTTGAAGACAAGTCTTGGCAAAAATGGACTCTCATCCATAGATATTCAGTTGCATTTGGACTTGTCATATCCAAAAACGACGAGGACACATGACCTAAATATTCAACTATAAATTATGAGGGACCTCCGGTATGTATTTTTTACACACCTCTCTCTCTCTCAAAATCCTAAAAGCTCCTAGAAGCTATTACTGACTTTACTATCGGAGGCGGATCCAAAGGAAACCCCTCTACGCATCCGTTATTTTCAGGTTACTCGGAGCACCAAACATCCGGTGGTAGAGGCGGCAAAAAGTAACTTCATCAATTATCATGAGATGCAAAATTATTAGCAAACTTCTTATATTTCTAGCTAAAATCCCAAAATATAGATTATTTTGTATGGTTTCATCAAGTGTTTTCTCATTTTTAAAAGCAATGCAGAAAATGAATAAGAGTAAAAAAACACAAGATACACCATCCAGACGTCCTTGCACACTACCAAATGATATACTGATACTTTCTGAAAGTCTAACCATCGAAAAAAAATAATAAATTACAAGTATATTAAAAATATCTACACTTGGCTATACACTTAGCTATGTTTGTTTGCAAGGACTATTTTCAAGGGATTACAATCCTATGGACAATAGTCCTTGGATTAATAATCCTATCACTATTTCTATCCTTTTTTTAAAAAATAAAAATAAAATAGCAATGCGTTAGTTTAGAGGGGATTATATGTGAGATAGCTTAAAAATAAGGGTACTTTTGTCCTAAAATTTCTAAAGTTAAGGTCATCATTTAAGCAAGAAAATATTTAATACCAAGGGAGACGACGAATTAAATAGTCATCCATTTTGGGCATTTTGGGGTGTATTATATTATCCTAGGACTTATAGTCCATAGTACAAATTTAGAAAGCAAAACTGGATTAAATTTTTTAAGGATTAAATAGTCCTATTTCAGGCTTAATCCTTGCAAACAAACATAAACTTAGAGTCTTACACGCATGGGCGGATCTACCTTAGGGCAGTGGGGTCAATTGACCCCACTCAATTTTTGGGAGTCAAGTTTCAATTTGATTTTGATTTTATAAAGTGTTTAGTGAAAATAAAAAATTTAGATTAAAAGACTATTAAATGTCTCAAATTTCTACTAACACAAACACTCCACTCTTTTATATTGTTTAGTAACTTACATTGAACATGATATTTTTGCAGCTATTGAAATGAGACTATCAATACGATAGTTTCAAACAATGAAATCTCGAAAAATGTTATGATAAATAATATTTTAACAATATTATTTAGTTTTGTAATTTATTTTAGAGAACACAAGAAGTGTCTCTTATAATAACAATGTTTTAAAAAATTATAAAATATCATTTTATATATAACATAAGATCAAGGATTCGAAATGTATTCAATTACATAAAACAATATAAAGTTTATATGATAGCTCACACAATTATTTGAAATATTCATCACATTCTGGCGCCTTTATTTTATTGTATTTTATTTTATTTTTATAAATTTTTGTTTTAAAAAAATTGACCACACTGAACTAATGGGCTGGATCCGCCCCTGCTTACACGTAGCACTCTCATACACTAGGCAAAAAAATTAAAAGAATTCTAGGGTACGAGTTTTTACCATTGGGAACATTTCCTCCACCAGGGCCAGTTGCAGAAATATGCATTGCACTAATTCTTCGAATCTCTCTTTGTTCATTCGTATTAGAATTTCTTTCCCCCTGAACATGCCTTTCTTCAACGCCACTACCACATCTCATGCCACTTGCTGTTTGAAATTTGAAACTCGGAATATGTGAACTCTTGTTATCCATGATGCTTTTCAGCACTACAGAAAATGAAGAAAAAACTACCTGAAAGTTCAGACCAAACTCTTGTGTGATCAGATTGATGCTCAGAAACAGTTCCCCTTGGTCTCTCTTGTTCTTTTGAACCTGCCCCTTGATCAGACTGATCATGCGTTGTGGCTTCAGTTGGTGGAGGCCCTGCCGAAGTCCTGTCGTGGAGCTGGGATACAAGCATCGTTGCAAGTACAAGGGTAGCATCAAAATTTGAAGTGGAACCATCATCAAGGCCGAATTTTGGTGCCATAAGAATAGGCCTGTTTTGAAATCATTTTCATTTACAAGATTAAATATTATGAAACCAAAAAACACAAGTGTCAAAAGCAGCTAAAAAGGGAGAGTGATGTTGAAACATAAGGAAATATCTCTTTATAGGAAGTGAATTTCACTGTTTACCAACCACTGCAAATTCTTTTTAGTGCAAGTTCATAAAAATTTGTACAATAGACCGTTTCTTGTATTTTTTAATTTTTTTAATTTGGGCATTTGTTTACGGTCAGATGAGTAGTTAGAGTGTACACCTTACCCCCAGGCCTCAACTAACTCATAAGATCATCTTAAAGTCTACACGACGTTACTGATTTCCCAGTGAAATTTGTACCTCAGTGAAAATATCATTTGATTTTAACTATCTGGCTTAATTATGTTTAAGATGATTGTCAACTCATTAAATGTATACAAACATTTTGTTACTTGCTAGACATATTATTGTCCGTGATCATGATACAAGATTATAATAGAAGGAACCAGGGCTAGGATAATATACGACTTGTTTCAGGATGCTGACCATCCCAAAGTTTCCTAAATAAGCATCATCCTTCAGATATAAAGAAATGCAAGTCAAGACAGGACAAAAAGGAAGAAGCATCAAACTAAAAGAATATTCCATAGATAAAGCAAAATTATCATACTTGCCAGCTTTTTCAAAGTATAAATGGATATCAACTTCACATCCCTCGCAGAAAGAGAGAAAGGCCTGAAATTTGGAAATTAACAGAAAACCTATAAGGAAGCTGAGACACAAAAAGTAAACAAATATATCAAATACCCAAAAAAAATAATGGAGATTATCTCTTCATGATCAATTTATCCATTCATATGGCTGTAATGACAATGGTGACTATGGATGCCATCTTTGTTTTATAATAAAAAAATGTCAATCGTCAAAACTGAGGACTCATATTTGGGATAATCAATAAAGACAATTTTCCCGTGAAGTGTTGTCTAAGGTACCTTTAATTCCTTCACACCAAATGTTACATCTACAGGGTCACCTGTGTGATTGTACTGCACAAACTCTTCAGTTGGATCTATCCATAGTTGCGTGTGTAATGACGAATCATTATCTACAATTGAAGTTTTGAGAATGAAAAGTCTTCTCAAGGAAATGTCAGCAGAGAGAACATAAAGTGCACTGAGAAGCATACCCTACCTTTGCTTGGATCTATGTAACTTCTAAGTTCAACAGCTTTCCCTCCAATTTCACTTGCAGCGTCAGAGGGTAAGGAACTGGGTGCTGTTGCTATGATTGTAATCTCCTGAAGGGTTGACTGAAAATTAGCCAATAATCTGTTCAGGTCCCGAGGCCTAACAACAAAGCTGCTAGGAAGCCTTCTCCTATCAAGGGATAGTTGTTGTATGTCAGGTTCAACATTGCAAGTAATCCAGTATGTTTTTCTCATACCTGCGAAATTGAACATGAATCTAATCAAACCTCAGTGAAGGAGAAAGTGGTTTACTGCAACGCGATTATGTGAAGCAAACTATTACATATTCTATTGGGGATTGCTTATTAAAATTTGATGTTGAGAGTAAATAAATATACTTATGTGTAAAGTTCTTCAAAGAACATATGTACAAAGACTTAGATGGTAGATCAAAATTGTTAGGTCGATCTGTGCTTAATATTTATCATTCTGTAAATAAATGTATAGAAGAAAGATCAAAGCTGTTAGAATGATCTATTTTGAAGTATAATAGATAGGCCTCAACAGAATCGTAATCTGTCAAGACAGCTGAGAGATTGCAGAAGTCAAGGCAGAATCGTGGAGTATCGAAAGAAAAAAAAAAGTGCTTCAGAATCGTAGTTTGTCTTAGAAGCCACACTCAGAATCGTGAAGCTAGTTCGAGCGCCTGCCGAGCCAAGTTAAGAATCGCAGTCAGCTCTCAGAATCGTGGAGTCTGCAAAACAAAAGTAGAGATCGTACTCTATCAGAGCTTAAGAGAAATCGTAGTGTTCTCTTCGATCAAGACTGAATTAAGCACGAACATGTCAAGACACAACGATCGTGGTGTCTCTCCAGTCAGCATCAGAAGCACCGAGCCTCGTCCATTTACTAAAAGATGAAGTATAACAAATGAAGAATGACTTATAGACGTTGAGATTTCAGGAATCCCAATAACCCAACACTCATCCGTAGTATGTATCGAAGAAGCGTATAGAAGAAGCTAAGGAAAGGACTGCATGCCTGCTAAAAACACATTTTCAGGTGTTAGGTGAGATAGCAGTCTGCTGTGTCAGTGGGTCAGACGGCTGAACAACAGATTTCTAGAAAGTCAACATCAGTACTCAGAAATATTTGATGCATTAAATGCTACAACAGATGCATTCAACGGACACATTTCAAAGGCTCCTTTATAAGCAAATCAAGTATAGTCTGCAAAACAAGCAAGTACAAAACAAAAAGGTCAAGAACATTCAACGTCCAATACTCTACGATCAAGAAAGAAAAGCTTTTTCTGCTACTCAGTTCTTTCGAACGTATGCTTAACTGCAACTGAGTAGCACAACCCAAAAACTCAACTCGCATCAAGTGTATTCCAAGTCTGCTGGACTTGAAAAGTTCTAAGTGAACTAAGAAGTTCCAAGACTGCTGGTCTTGAAGGAATCTAAGTGATTCAAAGATTGTAAAGATATCCTTAGTAGATTTCCTACTCGTGGAGTAGAAGAGTGGACTAAGAGCCTTGAGTGCTCTAAACCACTTAAAATCACTGTGTCTTCTATATACCTGCTATAACTGTTATAGCTGTCATAACTGCTTATCACCTATAAAATTGGTTTATCTTAAAGGGGAACAAACAAATCATATATTCCGCTATGGTTAATTTATTAACAAATCTGACAAGTTTTTATAACTATTGTGTTTCTGGGAATTAACAATTAGTATCAGAGCAAGTTCTCTCAATCAGCCTACAAAGCTTGAGTAGATCCAATGGCACAACTGATAAGCGAGTCCAAGACCGGAGGAGGCAGCAAGCCACCAATGTGCAACAAAGACAAATTTGCCAACTGAAAAGTTCGTATGCTAGCCTACATATATTCAATAGATGAAGAGCTATTTGAAACTGTTATGAATGGGCCTTACGTTCCAACAAAGCTTGCACCAACTCCAGATGATCCAAACAAAGTTCAAATCAAGATCAAATCAGAATGGACCGACAACGAGAAGAAAGCTGTCCAACTAGACAAAAAGGCCAAGAACATTTTGTTCTAGTCTTTAGAAGATGATCTGTTCGAGAATGTGGTCAACAGCAAAACTGTCAAGGAAGTCTGGGAGGCATTGCTCATTATGCATAAAGGAACAGAAGAAGTCAGAGAAAACAAGCAATCTCTTCTGACTCAACAGTATGAGATGTTCGCCCATGTTCTAGGAGAAAACGTCACTTATACCTATGAAAGATTCAATGTGCTGCTCAACTCTTTTCGAGCTTTTGGAAAGATCTATCCAAACAAAGATCTTATCATAAAGTTCATGAGGGATCTACCGAGTAAGTGGGATGCCAAAACCACTGCCATCAGAGAATCAAAGAACCTCCATGAAATGACAGTTTAACAACTCTATGACAACCTTCTTACCTACGAACTAAAGTTGACCCAACGAGCAGAGACTCTATCTGAAGGAAGAAAGAAGGACAAAGGAGTTGCTCTCAAGGTAACAGAAACCATCTCCAAAGCTCATGCTGAAAATGAATCTGACTTTGAGGAAGATGATGATGAGGATATTGCAATGCTGATAAGAAGACTCAAAAGGTTCATGCGGAAAGGCAAAAGCAGCAGACCTAAGAGATTCAACAACAACAACAGCCAGGAGCAGATCAGCAACTTATGTTACAACTGCAAGAAGCCTGACCATTTCATTGCAAACTGCAACAAACCTCTTAAAGAAGAGCTGAAGAGGAAAACAACTCCAAAGAAAGAGTTCAAAGGCTACAAAAAGCTCCAGAAGAAAGACAAAGGTCTTGTGGCCGGAGGATCGTAGAGTGACTCAGACAACGACACAACTCCTGAGTCTAGAGATGATGAAAAGCCTCAAGTAGCAAATCTATGTCTAATGGCCAAAAATGCAAAGGACAAGAAAAGCACTGGCCATCATGAAGTACGTATCAATGAGGTATTTGATTTTAACTCTCCTAATATAGATATTGATGATTTAAGAACTACACTACATGTCATAACATCTGATCTGCATCAATACATAATGAAGTGATTCAGAGTTCTGTCTAAAGATTATTGTCTTCTTCAAAAAGAGAAAGAGAAAGTTCAAGAAAAACTGGAGACAGCTCTACTAAGTACTACCTCTCTCTCTAAATTTGAGGCTGAGAATAAACTCTAAAGATAGACCAATGAACTTAACACACAGAGAGTCAAATCTAACCTCCAAGATTGAGGAACTAGAAAAGATAATCTTAAATGCGGAATAGATCTTCTTCATCCATGGACTCCCTGATCTCTAGTCAGAGAAGTGCATCTGACAGAACAGGTTTAAGTTTTGGAGAATCTACCTCAGTACCATATGTGGAAAAGCTAAAGGAAATTAACATTAATAGTGCCTCAAATTTCAATAGAAGTATTATATTTGTGAAATCCTCACAGAAGAAAGAACCAGTGCATCCCTGCTCTACTGAAGCCATGTTCCAAGATATAACGGATCCCATACTGGCCTAGGGTTTAGAAAAGAGAAGAGTAACTTAGTCACTACTCTCCAACCTCGAAGGATCGTGGAGTCAAGTAAAACCAACTCCACGAACCAACCAGGAAGGAATAGTAGAGTTGATTTTCACTCATCACAAATCATGAATCACAAGGATGCATGAAAAAAGAAGAATCAGTGTAAGGGAAAGACCACCAAGAATCCACATAAGTTCAAATGGAGAAAGAATCCACACACACACAAGCATGCATCATGCTAGATGCTTTGTATGTGATAAATATGGTCATAAGGCTGCAGAATGTTACAATAATCCTCTGCATAATAAACCCAAAGTCAAGCAGATTTGAGTCCCCAAGGGTACTAACAAGGTAGGACCCATGCAAGTCTGGATACCAAAATGAGAGTTTAACCTTACTGCAGGAACAGAGCTCCACGATCACAACTTGGTATCTGAACAGTGAATGCTCAAGGCACATGAACGGGAACAAAACCCTCCTGTCTAACTTCACGGAGAAGGAGGGTCCAATAGTCATCTTTGGAGACAACGACTCTGGCAAGACAAGAGGATATGGCTCGGCTGGGAATGGTGCAGTGTCCTTCAACAAAGTAGCCTATGTGGAAGGATTAAAGCACAATCGTCTGAGCATCAGCCAACTCTGCGATAAGGGTCATCAAGTCACCTTCCTCAACAATCAGTGTCAAGTCAGAGATCTAAAGACCTCTTCTATAAAGCTGACCGGATCAAGAGAAGGGAACGTCTACACTGTTAATCTTGCTCAACTGAGTTCTGATGAGACAATATGCTTTCTTGCTAAAGCCTCTGAAGAAATTAGTTGGCTATGGCATAGAAGGTTGTCTCATCTCAATTTCAAGAGTATGTTAAAACTGGCTTCCAAAGATCTAGTAGCAGGTTTACCCAAGCTCAGCTTCGTCAAAGAAAGACCACGCAAAGCCTGTCAGCTTGGAAAGCAAACTAGGAGCTCATTCAAAGGCAAAACAGTCAACTCAATTGATAAGCCCCTACAGTTACTTCACATGGATCTTTTTGGGCCAATTCCAACTATAAGCCTTGGAGGGAAGAGATACTCATTGGTCGTAGTGGATGACTACACCAAATTCACATGGGTGTTCTTTCTAAATTCTAAAGATGAAACAAGCTCTCAACTCATCAAGATGTTCAAACTGGTGATGAATGAAAAAGGAGAAAAGATCAAGGCTATAAGGAGTGATCATGGAAGAGAGTTCGACTTATCTGAGATGGATCAGTTTTGCGCAGACAATGACATCAGTCACAACTTCTCAGCTCCACGAACTCCATAGCAAAACGGAGTAGTTGAAAAGAAGAACATAACGCTGATTGAAGCTGAAAGGACTCTACTAGCAGCAGCTCATCTGCCTGAATACTTCTGGGCAAAAGCTATCAATACTGCGTGCTATACTCAGAACAGGTCTCTTATTCACTCTACACTAAAGAAGACTCCCTACGAGCTGTGGAGAGGAAGAAAGCCAAATGTCAGTTATTTCCATGTGTTCGGCTGTGCATGCTTCATTCTCAACAATGGAAAACAATATCTGACTAAGTTCCAACCCAAGTCAGACGAAGGAATCTTTCTTGGATATGTCACAGACAGCAAGGCCTATAGAGTGTTCAACAAAAAGACGTTAAGTGTTGAAGTCTCGATTCATATCATCTTTGATGAAACAGACTCAGACAAGTCTGTATCACAAGGCACTGCGATCGACGACTCAGACATTACGAATGAGGTGGTCGAGCCCAACACCACGATCGCAACCCCAGAATATGAAATCGTCGAGCCTGAAGAAAAGATCATAGAGAGAGCTACACCAGACGATAAACCTCTGCAACAAGAGACAAAAGTTGATCTTGAAGAATTCAGACAAGAAGGCATCAGAACAGATGTTCCAACAGGGAACAGATGGGCAAGAGATCACACTCAAGACCTGATCATTGGTGATCCAAATGCAAGAGTCAAGACGAGATCTGCCACCCAGAATGAGTGTTTCTATCTGAGCTTTCTGTCCCAAATAGAACCCAAGAAGATAGAAGATGCTATGGAAGATTCGAGTTGGATAAAAGTCATGCAAGAGGAACTGAATCAGTTTGAAAGAAACGAAGTCTGGAAATTAGTCCCTAGACCAATAAGTCACCCAGTTATTGGCACCAAAATGGGTATTCAGAAACAAAATAGATGAAGATGAGGTAATCACAAGGAACAAGGCAAGACTAGTGGCCAAAAGTTATTCTCAAGAAGAAGGCATCGACTACGACGAGACCTTCGCACCTGTTGCCAGACTAGAAGCTATCAGGATATTCCTTGCCTTTACTGCCCACATGAAGTTCAAAGTTTTCCAGATAGATGTCAAGAGTGCATTTCTGAATGGTGAACTTCAAGAAGAAGTATATGTGGAGCAACCTCCAGGTTTCATCAATCCAACTCTCTAATTATGTCTATAGATTAGACAAAACCTTATATGAACTTAAACAAGCACCTAGAGCATGGTATGAAACACTAACTAACTTTCTTATTGAAAATAGTTTCACTAGAAGAAGAGAAGATATCACATTATTTCTTAGGAAGCACAAAGATAAAGTTTTACTAGTTCAAATATATGTAGATGATATTATCTTTGGACCTACTGATGAAAATTTGTGCAAGAGATTTGCCAAACTCATGCAGAGTACGTTCGAAATGAGCATAATGGATGAGCTGAATTTCTTCCTTGGACTGCAAGGGAAGCAAACTGATGAAAGTTTCTTCATTAACCAAGCCAAGTACATTAAAGGCTTACTTAAGAAGTATGACATGGAATCAACCTCTCCCATGAAAACAACAATTGCTCCAGCAACTAAGCTTGACAAAAATGAGAAAGGTAAATGTATTGACATTTCTTAATATAGAGGTATGATAGGCTCTCTTCTATATCTAACTACCAGTATACTAGACATAATGTTTGCAACTTGTATATGTGCTAGATTTCAAGCTAATTCTAAGGAATCACACCTAACTGTTGTAAAGAGAATTTTCAGGTATCTCAAAGGCACACCTCACTTGGGACTTTGGTATCTCAAGGAGTCCTCCTTTGAACTGACAGGATATTCAGATGCTGATTTTGCAAGCTGCAAAATTGATAGGAAAAGTACCAGTGGCACTTGTCAACTGCTAGGAAACAGACTTGTATCCTGGTTTAGCAAGAAGCAAAATTCAGTATATACTTCAACAGCAGAAGCTGAATACATCGCTGCAGGCAGCTGTTGTGCTCAAATCTTATGGATGAAGAACCAGCTAGCAGATTATGAGTTTGACTTCAAGTCTATACCTGTTCACAGTGATAACACTAGTGCCATAGCAATAACACATAATCCTGTCATGCATTCTAGGACTAAGCATATTGAAATAAGATATCATTTTATTAAGGATCATGTACAAAATGGAACTATATCTTTACAATACATCCCTACTGAAAATCAACTTGCTGATGTCTTTACAAAACCTTTAGTTGAATCTAGATTTAATAAATTGATAAGTGACTTAGGTATGCTAAATCTACAACCATAAATTCTATGCTCTAGTTGGTGTTAACCATGCAGATAAAAAGGCTATATTAAAATCGTAAAGATGACTAAGAGAAACCACGATTGTGGAGGGACAAACCTAACCCTTAGTTTTAGACTAAGAGGTTGGCCCTTCCTGAGCTACCTTAACCCAGAAGGGATGCTAATTCAGAGTGCATCACAAGATTCGAGACAATGATCGTGGAGCAGGTTTAGCAGTGTACTCAACAATCATAGAGCAACCTCAACGATCGTAGTCGTCCTAAAGGATCCACTAGCTCAGGGGAAGCTAAGGGCAAATCAGTACTTTCCACATCACTTAAAATCGTGGAGTTCTGCAAAACTCGACACGTGTCCCACTCTGCAGATCGTGAGGAGGGAAGTTACAAATACATTTTGAAAAATGTCTTTCGACGGTTCACCTTTGAAATTCAAAAGCTCATTCCTTTCTTTCTCTCTCAAAAGAAACCCAAGCTTTCAGAACGCTCAACTAATTTATGTTCGGTTCAGGAAAATCATAGCAATCAATGGCTGCTTCCAATGTTGTATCTGGTTACCAACTATGCTTCGACGAATTCAAGACAGCTGACCCACAGTTCCACAAAGTTCTGAACCTTCTGAAGAAAGCTGGTCTCGAACAAGCTCTGACCACCAGCACAAGGATTTACCCAAAGCTGGTGAAAGAATTCTACTGCAATGGAGTCTTCGAAAATGACATCATCACTACAAAGGTCAAGGGGGAGCAGATTCGACTCAAAGCTGAAGATATAAACCTAGCCCTAGGTTTTAAATCAAAGGGACTTTCATCTCTGAGTGTCATCGACTTTCATGAAGGTCTGAAGAAGATGCACCACAAGAAGTCTCAAGGTGACAAGGGCTACAAGAAGAAAGAGTTTCCCCAGAAGTATGAATTTTTGGCTGATATTGTTGGGAAATGCATATGCTGCAAAAGCTCTGGCCAATCTGCTTCAAAATTCAAGTCAACTATGGAGCCTTGTTCATAGAATGGATTGGGAAGTGGATGCTCAGCTCAAAGAAGACGAAGAGATCTGGCAAAATGCTCTATGGGAGATTAATCAGCATAATTATGCAAACTGCTCTGGGAGACAAAATCGGAGACAAGGAAGGAGAATCCATCAACCCCAACAGAAAAATGACCCAGCAGTTGTTTCAAAATTGAAAAAGAAACCCTGCAAAAAACGTGAAGATGATGTTTGAATCTAGTGCAAGGACTGGTGAAGTGAAGAAATCAGTTCTGCCGGGAAATATGTCAGTTTTGAAGGAAGCTGAGGAAGAAGAAGTCAATCAAGAGGTACCCATAGCTCTGGTCAGAAAGAGTAAGGGTAAGAGGAAATTAAATGTTCAAATAACAGAAGAGCCTCAAGGCTCAACCACTGATGCGCCCCAAGAAGGTTCGGGCAAAGAGATTCAAGGTCTTTTCACACAAACGGAACTCACCCTAGAAGTGATCGAATAACCAGAAGAAATTCTGAAGGAAATAAAGAAGAAGCATGGTAAGGTTAAGGCTGGAGGATGTTCTGAGTCTCAGAAGAAGAAACACAACCATCAATCAAAGAAGTCTTTATTCACCACCATCGTGGAGTCTAGAATTACCATCTTTCTAGAGAAGGATTCTGCAACAGTATCTCAGCCTGAACAAACTGTCAGAGCTAAAGCTGAAGAAAATACTGAGGATGTGGCTAAGCCCAGGAGAACAAAGAGAAAGCTTGTCAAGAAATATATTCTTGTCAATGAAGAAGTCCTGAAAGAGGAAGAAAGAAGAATTGCTACTGAGAAGGTTGAACGAAGATCTAAGCCCCAAACAATTGATTCCTTGGATGAGATCAGGATTATTACTGATGTGATAGTCAACCTTAACAGTGCAGTAAACCCTATTGCATCTGATCAGACTAAAGGGGAGCTTCTTGAAGCACCTGCACAAGGAAGTGCTCCAGCTGAGGGGGAGGTGTTAGAAGAACCTGAGCAAGAGAATGCTACAGCTGAGGGGGAGATGCCAGAAGATGCTCATAAAGCCTCGTCAGCCCCTCAAGAAATCGGAGTCTCTGAAGCTGTGGAAATAGATAGTGTTGTAGCTATGGAGGTGGAGGAGCATGAAGAACAAAGAAGAAATGAGGAAATGATTGATGTGGTGGAAATTTCAAATGAAGATGATGGAGACTGGGAAGAAGAAGAGGATGAAGAAGTTGAGATTATTGCAGTAGGCTGGAATGGATATAGGAGAGCCAACTATAATCAGTTGTTCTCCTACTTACCAATGATGTCTTATCTCAGAGCCCTGATTCTCAACTCCTGGGATCACATGTTCTGGACGTACAAAGCTTATCCAGCGATTTCAATACTAGCTCATGGATTCCCAAGCAGCCTCAATTTTGCTCAGAAGCTGATCACAAATCATTCTTCTTCAGAGACTGGGCGTGAGGTACAATTTATTCTCATCTCTCTCATAGTTAACCACTGCCCTCCATCAAACTTCAATCAATTTTGTGAACTGCCAAGATGGTTGGAAGTGGTTCTTCACCCCCTAAACCAATTTCCAGCTACAGAATCTCAACATTCTGTAACTGATGAACCAAATACACCTAACGTCATGATAGTACAATCTTCAACCTCCTTTAACTCCACGAAAACGGCACAACGTGACACCACGAACATCGCTCCTAAAATCGTGGAGCCACCTGCTCTACTAACTTCAACAGCCTCCTCTCCCACAACTCAAACCTCTATTCTTGCACCTCATTCAGACATTCCTTCTTCATCAAACAACAATTTTTTCGATCTAGCTCTTGCACTCTCAAATCTGCAAGACCAAAATACAAAAGTCTCTCCTACGGACACTCAGAAGATTCTTGAGCTTCTCTCGTTTCTTCCCACCAAATCTGAGTTGTCACACGCATCATAGAAAGTGACCACGGAAATTCAGGAAGATCTGGAAACTCACTCTCTGCTCGTTCATCAACGGTTAAACCACTTGATCGATGTTGCCAACACTCTTCCTAACAACCTGAGTTCTGAGCTCACAAAGAAGCTACGGGAGATCATCAAGGAAATGATCCAAAGTATAAATGAAAGGGATCAAATTCACTTTCAATCTACCCGGAAGCATAAGGAAGCAATTATCCTTCTTCAGCAGAATCAGGAGGCTCAAAACAAACTCATTACGAAAAATCTTGCTAGCCTACGATCTTCTATGACTGAATTCCAAGCATATTCTATGAACCAGATGAAACAAACGAACAATGTCTTGGCCATTCTGCAAAAACACAAATCACAAACTGATTCTCTGGTTCAAGAAAATCGTGAAGACATTGCTCAGTCACGGAGTCAACTCCACAAACTTGTTCAAGGCATAAATCGTCTGTTAGAAGGCATTTGAACCCTGGATGCTGACATAAAGGGGGGAGATTAAAGAGGAAGGAGAGAAAGGCAAAAGCAGAGGCAAAGGGAAACAAATTGCTCAATCTTCAAGGAGTCCTCCCTCAAAACAGCCTCGCTATCAGACTCCACAAACTGAACAACAGCAGCGCCAACCAATTCTCATGGCGCAACCACTAAGGAGTCAAGGGTCATCTCCTAGCTCACAAGGAGTAACCACTACTGGCTTTAACATGCCTTGATGAACATACATGATCATGGAGAAAGAGGATATTGCATGGAAAGATGAAGCCAGCAAGAGAAGGAGAGCTACAGAGCATGACAATTCTCCAAGGAGCAAAAGGCAAAGGAGATAGAGATAAGTTGAAATTTGTTTCTTATTGATGTAATTATGCTAAAATGTAATATATGTTTAACATCAATAAATTCATGTTTATTCTCTATCAGATATTATCACTGAAACACCAAGTCATATTTACTTTCTAGCATCCTGCATTTAGAAATTGATGTTATGATGCAAATCTCCTTGGTTATGTCAACATCAAATGGGGGGAGATTGTTGGAGATTGCTTATTAAAATTTGATGTTGAGAGTAAATAAATATGCTTATATGTAAAGCCCTTCAAAGAACATATATACAAGGACTTAGATGGTAGATCAAAATTGTTAGGTTGATTTGTGCTTAATATTTATCATTCTGTAAATGAATGTATAGAAGAAATATCAAAGCTGTTAGGATGATCTATTTTGAAGTGTATAGGCCTCAATAGAATCGTAGTCTGTCAAGACAGCCAAGAGATTGCAGAAGTCAATGCAGAATCGTGGAGTATCGAAAAAAAAGTGCTTCAGAATCGTAGTCTGTCTTGGAAGCCACACTCAGAATCGTGAAGATAGTCTGAGCGTCTGCCAAGCCAAGTTAAAAATCGCAATCAACTCTCGGAATCGTGGAGTCTGCAAAACAAGTAGAGATCGTAGTCTATCAGAGTTTAAGAGAAATCGTATTGTTCTCTTCGATCAAGACTGAATCAAGCACGAGCATGTCAAGACACAACGATCGTGGTGTCTCTCCAGTCAGCATCAGAAGCACCGAGCCTCGTCCATTTACTGAAGGATGAAGTATAACAAATGAAGAATGGCTTATAGACGTTGAGATTTCGGAAATCCCAATAACCCAACACTCATCCTTAGTATGTATCAAAGAAGCGTATAGAAGAAACTAAGGAAAGGACTGCATGCCTGCTAAAAACACCTTTTCAGGTGTTAGGTGAGATAACAGTATGTTGTGTCAGTGGGCCAAACGGCTGAACAACAGACTTCCAGGAAGTCAACATCAGTGCTCAGAAATGTCTGATACATTAAATGCTACAACGGATGCATTCAACGGACACATTTCAAAGGCTCCTTTATAAGCAAATCAGACATAGTCTGCAAAACAAGCAAGTACAAAACAAAAAGGTCAAGAACACTCAACGTCCAATACTCTACGATCAAGAAAGAAAAGCTTGCTCTGCTACTCTACTCTCATCAAATGTATTCCAAGTCTGCTGGACGTGAAAAGTTCTAAGTGAACTAAGAAGTTCCAAGACTGCTGGTCTTGAAGGAATCCAAGTGATTCAAAGATTGTAAAGATTTTCTTAGTGGATTTCCTACTCGTGGATTAGAAGAGTGGACTAGGAGCCTTAAGTGCTTTAAACCACTTAAAATCAATGTGTCTTCTATATACCTGCTATAACTGCTTATCACCTATTAAATTGGTTTATCTTAAAGGGAAACAAACAAATCATATATTCCGCTGTGGTTAATTTATTAACAAATCTGACAAGTATTTTGAAAAGAAAAATTTTTAAAATATCTATTCAACCCCCCCTTCTAGATAACTATTGTGTTTCTGGGAACTAACATATTCGGCTCTAGTTTCTCACACATTAAAACTAATATGTCCATCTCTGTATATCCCTTAAAAATTTCAATCCCAATTTAGTTTACTACTGCAAAACATAGAGCATGAAAAGAATCATTATATAAGTTGAAAGAAGATCTGAAAGAACTGTTAAAAGAAAAGGTAGTAATTACCAAGTGGATTACCATGCTAATCAATAAACTTCAAGTCTAACATGACAAAGTAAAGGTATAAAAAAATGCTATATTAGTTAGTTTATTATGCAGCAACAAATTAGGATCATGAAATTCATGCTGCTTGCGGCGACAAGTCTTACAACAACATTATCATCTAAACAAAAATATAGTGGATTGCCAGGTGAACTGGGTGAAGGTGATCCCTTCATTTCATGTCAAGGACTAGTGATATGTTGTCTCCATGACAAGCAATTACTTTGGTGCTTATGTCAATTTAATAAACCCCAAGTCCCCAATCTTCTTCAAATATTTTGTTTTGGATTTTTAAACTCTCATGTTTTATAGAATGATAAAGTCTAGTAACTACAACGTAAAATGTACGTTTAAAAACTTATAAAGATATCTATTAAGTGTTGAGATGCATGAGACACGTGAAAGAATTAATATTTCTGCAATATCACGAATCGTAAAATTACTAATTACCATAGCTCTAGCAAATTTTTCGCCCCAAATATCAAATATTATGTAGCAATCATGTTAACTAGTATTACCAAACATGTGTCCACCCATAAACATATAGGTGAAACCACAAAGTGCAGGGTGTGAATGTAGGAGATCTTCTCATGTGTAGATTGAGTAAGAAGTATTAGAACAAGGATTATGAATAATGCTTTACCATTGTTGCAGTCCAATGTCCACTGCACTTTTGATGCATCAGGATCAGACAATAGCACAGTCAAATGATCAATATTTGCAATTGGTGTCCTAAGAACAGAACAAATAGCCTGTATGCATCATACTTAGAAAGTTTACTTATACAGCCAAGTAATTTCCACTGACCACGGTTAGAAATTAAACTGTACCTTTAAAAGCACACTGCACTGCAACTGAGTGCCACCAGAAATTGTATACACATCAAAGAACGACGGCTTTAACGAGATAGATTGATAGGCAGACCTTGATGAGTTAAGACTGTGAAAGGTGAGCTGAAAATGATAAGGGCGAAAATAAATAACATCCTTAGAATTCTTCAAACAAACGAATGATGGAAACCAGTTTTTCCAATCATTTATCTTATTTCATGTTTTTCTTTTTTCAACTCAATTTTTTTTAATAATCAATTGCAGCACTCCTCAATAATGTATTAGAATTTTCACAGGGAAAAATATCCTGAGTTTCACACTGAAAAATCTTACTAATTTATTGACTCTTTCTGAAAAATCTTACTAATTTATTGACTCTTCTCAAAATAAACTGTCTCAAGTCGCTTCAAAAAAAAAAATATTACTCTTTAATAGTCAGCGTCACTATACACACACACACACATATATATAATAAATTTCTTCTTCTATTCATAATTTTTCCTCCAAGGGTACACCAGACTTGTAATGACCATGAATTTTAAAACTCCTTATTTAATTAAATATGTGATTTAATTTTTAATGAGTTAGTTTTGTGAGTCTATTTAAACCTTATGTGGTTATGTGAATTTATAAATTGATTAAAGGGAGTCACTAATAGTTTATTTAAATTAGTGGACTAACCCTAAAATTTTAATATCAAGGAATTGATAGGATTATTAATAATTAAATATTCAATGTATTTGAATATAGTGGCAGGATTTGAGCATATTGATTTAATTGCAATTAAATGGATAATGTGTTGATTTATGATTATTATGAATAATTAACAATTAATGAGTAAGAGGTTAATAAATATTATATAATTATATTTACTTGATTAATTTGTGCAAGCATACAAGATAGTAAACCTTTATTATATGGTAGTTAACTATATAATTTATATTGTACAAGTTGATACATTAATGTCAATATATTATATATATAGACTATATAGTAAGAGTTATTTGCATTCATGTGAGTTGCATAATAATATTGTTATATGATATAAAGTGTGTGGGTAAACATTTATGTATACCCTATTGACATATAATAAAATCAATTGTTAAATTAATAATGATTTCATTAAGTTATTATGATAATAACAGTCATGGTAATAAATAATAAGTAATGCACAATTGTATTTGGTGGTAATAGAAAATGTACATGGATTATATGTATGTGCACTACTTGATACCTTGTAATTAGGAAATACATTGTGTGCCCTTTAAATCATTATAACCTAAGTTATATGAAACGAATTGTGTATACATATTATATAACCAAAGTATATATTATGTGTAGATATAGTATAAACCAAATGTTGCATTAGTATTATTTGGCAAGTGCTGAGATTTTTCCCCTTGTCCCATATTAAGAGTCCACTTCATTCTTCCCACATGAAAAGCTAGCTAGCCTATCTTCATCTCAAATTCAACAAACCTAGAGCAATAAGTGGATGGGGAGTGGGATTCATGAGTGAAATCACCAACTCTCACCAACTATCTCCTACCCATTATACATTCTTGAAATCCTTTGGTTTAGTTTGGGAGGTAATTGTATTATCTATGTAACCATTCTCCTATAAATGAGACCCACACCTTCCTCATTGTAATTGCTAAAAATTAGTCGCTAAGGAACTTATATAGAGTGAGTAGATTGTTATATTGTAGTTGAATTGATTCACAGAGGTATAACTTCTCGTCCCTATTCTTCATTTTTGATAAATTGCTTAGTGAATTGATTCTTTGAATTAAGCATGTATTAGTTGATATTTGATTTGGGTTATGTTGCTTAGTGTTATACAAGCTTCTAAATGTGTTGGGTTATGCTAGAAACAATTTTCATAAAGAATTTGTGTGATGGGTTGCTGAACTGCCGAAGCAGAGCAGTGTCTGTCTCTGGCCGACAGCCTGCGCAGCTGTGCCAGTTTTGCACTGGCCAGCGGCGCAGCTACGCCAAACCTGCACCAGATCTTTTGTTTTCTGTTTTGTTTTTGTTCGTGCCAACTTGTTGGCACTTGGTTAGAGCAAGCATGTAAACTGGATTAGCACACACACATAAGCATATGCATGTGGTATGAACAAGTATAACAATATTAGTGCATATGATTGACACAACACTTATGGTTTTGAAATGAAATTTTAGTTTCAAAAGTGAACTTTGTCACGAACACATCATGTGAGCATTCTGAGTTTATGAACATGATAATATGGTTTATATCGACATGAAATGCAAGTCTAAAGTGATTAAACACATTAGCATACATGATTGAAAATTAAGACTATTTCAAAGATAAAAAACTTAAGACTTTTCAAAGTGAACTTGACAAACACTTTTATCTTGTAAGTTCTGACCATTTGAGCATGTATATGTAGCTTTAATATATGTTTCAAATGCATAAGAGTTAGATGTCGAGATGCCTTGTATGTACTAGGTTGACTTGGAGTAAATTTCAAAGAAAGTTAGAATGAGGAAGCTAAGGTCATCAAGTAATGAGTAAAGTACGTTATGACCATGCAAGCATGTATATTAGGACTCATTATACCTATAGATATATTGGCATGAACAACGTTTAGTTAATGTATGATTTTCACTTATGCACACAGTCATAAAAAGGAAATTTCTAAAATATGAACTATGTGAGTAAAGTATACATGTGTTGTCTTTATACAAGCACGACTACTGAGTATTGTATAACCAAGTTACGAAGCATGGTAACCACATGACTTTTCTATTCCTGAGCACCATGTAAATTATAAGCTAAAAACTTACAAAGGTAAATTCAAGTATTGTCATGTGTTATGTGTGAACCTCTAGCATGTATGTATGTTAAAATATATGCGTAATTAGTGTGTTAGAGTTGGACTGAAGTCGGGAGAGCAAAGCTCAATCCTGGTATGGCCAGGGGACAGCGCAGCTGTGCCATCCCTAAGCCTAGACCAAGCGCAGCAGCGCCGTCCCTAAGCCTAGACCAAGCGCAGCTGCGCCGTACTGCAGTTTTGCCAAGATTCTGTTTTTGATCTAAAGTTTCAAGGCATGCTTATATGATTTTTGTAATATGTGACAAATATGTTATGTAATATGTTAAGAAGCATGCTATGTGATGATTTGATTCTTATAAGTGTAGACTCATATTAGTTTACACAAACTAATTTGAAAAGACCGACTTGTTAATGTTAGGCCGTTTCAACGCAAGTTAATTAAAGCTAGAATTAAATTGTAGCTGAGCAAACAGGCAAGTTTCTTGAACTTCACTCTTTGATTGTGCAAGTTACTAAACTTCACTTGTTTTTGTGAAAGTTTCACATCCTTCTCATACTGCATTGAGCAGATTATTGTTGAATTGAACGTTATTCATTTAAGCTTGAAATTTATTTCCAAGCATGCTATTAAGTGGTTTAATTACCTTACAATTATTTCACATCGACATTATTGATATTCGCACTTAGTGCACTTGAGTTCGTACAGTATTGGACTTGTACATCATTTAAAGTTCTATAATTTTTGAACCGTGTCAGATAGAGTCTGAACCTTTGTTCGGTCACACAAGTGTATGGAGTTTTATAAAAGTTATCCAAATTAATTGATGGTAAGGATTCTTAGACTGAAAGAACACCCTTTTTATGATAGGAGAGTACCCCAGGTATCTAATATAAGATACAAAGAGCAGATTTAAATATTATGCATATACATGGTGTACGCGAGACTGATCCCCTCAAGTACTTATTCAGTAGCCAATAACCAAAGGGTCAATCAGCTATTGATTTCATTGGAGTGTTATAGTTCAAAGTCTACTTGACTATCAGTTAATCTAAAAGTAAATCATTATCTTTGTTTCCAATATTCATATTGTTGAATTCATTGTCAGATATTTTTCCACTCATCATGATATATCCTTATTGTTGTATTTAAACTTGTTGAGCAAACTTGTTGCTCATCCTTGCTATATCATGAATTATATTGCAACTAAGTCCGAGACCTCAGGGAAGGACAAGAGTAAAGGAAAGATGTAGGATAGTGGCAAGAAGCAGGCTTTATCTTACGCCTAGTTTAAATTACGATTATGTAATATGAACCCTAATTACTATTATAGGGTATGTTTGTAAGACTTTATTAAGGTTATCGAATCTTGGGACTAGTAACACCTTTTGAATGAACAACGTACGTTTATTATTTTTCGCATTTTAGTTATCGCATGTTGTTTAGAGGTGTATGTTTGTATTTTATCGTGATGACCGAACCGGGGTAAGAGGACCCGGTTTCAGGGGTGTCACAGGTTGGTATCAAAGCTGTAGGTTATAAACGTTAGGAATGCGAAACCTATGTTATAACCTTAGTAGAAAACTCAAGTATGTAAGTGATGGGTTGAGGAAATCCATCGAGTTTTTTATGATAATGAAGTTGTTTATTTAAATAAAAAATGATTGATAGACGTCTTAAACTTCTTAATGCTAACATGGATAACATATCACAAAAAGTCTAATAGTTTTCTTCTTTTCCTCAAATCATGCCGCCAAGGAGACTAACGCGGAACCAGGAGGAAGGATCCGTTATCAATGGTGGAGGGGAAAATGTTGATCCAATGCAGAACTTCGTTAACCTGTTAACTGAGGCAATGCAAAACAGACCCCCGCCAGCAGCAGGGCAGCCAGGACAACACTTGGCTAGCTTTAAGAACTTTAAATTGGTAGGACCACCGGAGTTCCGGGGAACCTTCGATCCAATTGAAGCCCAGACATGGATGGAAGAAATGGAGAAGGTATTTGAGGTCGCCATAGTTATTAAGGCGTCGCCTAGGCGGTAAGTTTCAGTCAAGGCGAACGACCGACTTGGTCGATGGAGGAAAGGCGAGCGACCAGAAAAAAAAGGCGTCGCCTGAGACGCCGCGGCGACGACTTGGACGACTAACAAGGAAATCGACCGACTTGGTTTCGATGTGTATGGATCGACCCAAAACTGTACTAGGTTAAAAAAAACATCGAAGGGATAGAAAACCAACCTAGTCGAACAGATCGGCAGCGAGAGAAAACAGATCGATCGAGTCGAGCTCGAGAGAAAACAAAGAGGCGATCGGCAGAGAGTCGCGAGTCGCGATAGATAAAGGCTACGACAAAGTCGTGACCGACCAAGAGAGGCGATCGGCAGTCGGCAGCTTCGTTCGAGGAGTCGACGTCGAGCAGTTCGGCAGGTATTTCTTTTTCCTTCCCCTTTTCTTTTCTGCTTCGAGCTTGACTAAAAGAAATGGTCGTATTTTTTTTTCTTTATACCGAGCCTGCTGAATGAAGAAGGCTTCAAGCTTGGCTACTTTTTTTCTTTACTTCAGTCGATGTTGTCTCTTTTTTTTTGGTTAGCTACTTAGCTACTGCTGAAAGCTGAAGCATGTTTCTTTTGGGTTTATAACTTTTTATATATATATTTGAGTACCCACTGGCTGAGGCAGTCACTAGACTAGTTCTTAACTTGTTATATCATTTTATTTTATTTTTTTGCAATTACATATTTCACTAAAAGAAAGAAATTTATCAAACATGAAAAATAATAATTGTGAATTTTTTAATTATATGTAAATTAGTACTACTATTAATTATAATGCATGACTGTTAGTTATTATTTTGACCTTAACTTTATGGTTAACTCATCATATGAACTATTATTAGTTATTTGATATAACTATATATATATTATATCGTATTAATAATGTCAGCATCAGAGATATTTGTGGGTGCATTATGAGATTGTGAATTCTATATAAATATTATATTATATGTGTCTTATATTTTGCTTTTGATTGTATTGTGTAGACAGTAAAATGGCGGAAAGTTCGGGGGCCGATAATTATGATATAACGAAGGACCCTAAAAGAAAAGCTAAATCGAACGATCCGGGTTGGAAATATGGATATTGGCCAGATTTAAGTAATAAGGATGTCGTGCAATGTATACTTTGTGGGAAGAAATGTCATTCGGGCATCAAAAGGCACAAATAACATCTAGTCGGAAATTATGGAGATGTAGCTAAGTGTCCCAAAACAATAACAGAAATTATGAGAGATGCAAGCGGCTTTGAATAATAGAAAGAGGAACAAGCCACTTGAGCTAGATGATGATGATGATGATGATGATGTAGTAGTAGAAGTGCAAGAAGAACAATCATCTGCTCGTCCAACCATGGCTTTCAATACTTCTAACATTATCCCAAGTTCTGGGACGGCTTCTAAAAGGAAGAATGTTGTATTTCAATTCTAAAATCCACAACTAAAAGCTAAGACGGTTGAAGCACTTCTAAGGAAGACTCTCGAAGAAGTTGTAGAGGAGAGGCATAGCAAGCGTTTGAGCCAAAAGAGTATTGAAAGTCGTTTGAGGACACCGGAGAAAAAGGAGAGAGTCCAAATACATGTTGCCGACTTTTTTTACGAATGTGGCATACCATTCAATGCTGCAAATTCAAGGAAATTTGAAGTGATGGTCGAGTCCATAGGGCAATATGGGCCGGATTTCAAGCCTCCAACGTATCATGAGTTTAGGGTTCCTTTACTTGAGAAGGCAAAGAAGAAAACCGATGACTTAAAGAAGAAACATGAAGTTGCTTGGAAGGAATACGGCTGCTCACTCATGTCGGATGGTTGGACAGATAAGAGGGGAAGACACTTGTTGAATTTCCTTGTTAATAGTCCGGAGGGGACTTCATGGGTTCTGTTGATGCCTCCAGTCAGTCTCAAGATGCCACAATGTTGGCAAATCTACTTGATAGCAAGATCGAGGAAATTGGCCCCGAATATGTTGTTCAGGTGGTCACAGACAATGCCTCTAATTACAAGGCAGCGGGGCATATACTAATGGAGAGGAGACCTACACTGTTTTGGACACCTTGCGCCGCTCACTGCCTTGACCTTGTGTTAGAGGACAAGCAAGTTGAAGCAATTTCAGCCCACAATCACAAATGCAAGGAGAATTACAACATTCATTTATAGACATGGTCGTCTTCTTAGTGCGATGAGGGAGAAAACGAATAGGAGGGATCTTGTGAGACCCACAGTTACTAGATTTGCTACAGCTTTCCTCACCTTGCAGAGTTTGTACAAGAATAAAGATGCATTAAGGCATTTGTTCATCAGCGAGGATTGGTCAAAATCAAAGTTGTCGGCTACTGAAGCGGGGAAGAAAGTATGTGATACTGTTATTTCAACAACATTTTGGCATACTGTTGAGGATTGCATTAGGGCGTCACAGCCACTTCTTATAGTCTTGAGGATTGTTGATTGTGATGAGAAGCCTGCTATGCCGGAAGTTATTGCTGCGATAGAATGTGCGAAGAAAAAAATCAAAGATGCATTTGATAACAAACAAAGACTGTATAAGAAGGTGATTGAAATTATTGAGCGGCGATGGGAAAATCAAAAGGAGCAAAAATTATATGGGGCTGCATTGTTTCTCAATCCAGGTAAGTACTTTGATATCAAAGAGGAACGTCGGTTGTTTGCTAATGCTTTACGAGATGATTTCAATGACGTTCTTGCAAAGATGGTGCCCAAGTTAGATTTGCTAGACAAGATAAGCAATCTAGCCGACAACTATGATGCTTCTCGAGATACTTTTGCAAGAGAAATGGTGATTAGGCAACAGAAAATAAAGAATTCTCGTACGTATATTCAAATATATATAAATATATAAAAGCTAAATTATGATTATAATTTATATACATTCTTCCTTTCCTCCCTTTAAAAATATTTATATTTCTTTTAAATGTTTGCTAGTTGATTGGTGGAATGCTTTTGAAGCGCGGGCTATTGAGCTATCCTCGTTTGTAAAAAGAATTTTAGGCCTCTGTTGTTCTTCTTCCGGTTGTGAGCGCAATTGGAGTACATTTGAGTTTGTAAGTACTTTCTATTGTTAGTTCAAATTTCAAAAAAAAATAAATCATTCACTATTATTAAAATTTTATCATTAATATTATTATTTTTTGTTCTATTTATTTTAGATTCATACGAAGAGGAATAGATTGGAACACAAATGATTGAGTGACTTGGTGTATGTCCAATAAAATCGAAAGATCGACTCAAGGTTTCAAAAGAGGCGTGAACTTGGCAATAATTTTGATCCATTAGTCATTAATGACTTTGAATAGGGTAATGAATGGATCGATAATGATGCCGATGTTGTTCATCCTGGGGGGATCTTACATGGAATGATGTGGATCGAGCAACCGGTGCATCCAACACGCTTGAGGGTCGCAATCTTTCAAGGAGTGCTCGTGCTAATACTAGTAATAATCTAATGACATACTCTCGACGTGGTGGTGGTTCAACTTCAAGGAAATCAAGGTTGATGGATTCCGACTCCGATAATGAAGTTGATGAAGAAGAGAGAATTCCAAATAATGATGAAGATGTGGAGGATGATTTTGGAGAAAGACCATCACCTACGCCTTTGAATGAGAGTAGTTCTCGTGGAAGAGATGAAGATGATCTTTTCTATGATGATTTGATTGAATGATGTTTCTAGACTAGTGTAGAGAGGTTAAACATTATTTTGACTTGCTATGGTGGTGTTTTATTAGTTATTAGACTACATATTTGTGATGGTTGGTTGCAACTTTATTTTCTATGTGGTGTTTGTTGAATTCTTAATTTCTTTTACTAATTTTTAATATCAAGTGTGTTGTTTTTGGATTGTTATTGCTAAGTATTTACATAATTATGCCTTTAATGTTATTCCATAGTGTTATGTTTTGAGTTTTAATGTATATAAAATTTTATTGCCAATATACTTGTTAAGTAAAATAAATAATATATAAATTGCACATTATAAACGACTTGTCGCCTTACGGACGCCATGGCAGTCGCCTTGTCGCCTAGGCGTCCAGGCAGTCGGCTACCGCCATGACTCGCCATGGCGCCGTAACAACTATGGAGGTCGCACGAGTGACCGAAGCACAGAAGACGAGTTTTGCCACTTTCATGATGAAGGGTGAAGCTAATTATTGGTGGAAAGCCAATAAGGGTCGAGCAGACGAAGGAGCTATTCCTTGGGATAGATTTAAGGAGTTATTCCTCAAGAATTATTTCTCGGAGAATACGCAACAGGATATGGAAGTTAAGTTTCTGGAACTGAAGCAAGGTAGTATGTCTGCCGCAGAGTACACGGCAAAATTTAACGGGTTAGCCCGATTCGCGTCACATCAGGTTGACACGGAGGCCAGGAAGGCAAGGAGCTTCGAATTAGAACTGAAACCATGGGTGCAAAAAGCAGTGGCTGTGTTAAAGATTAAGACTTACTCTTATCTATTGGAAAGGGCTATCATTGCCGAAGGAGGCAATGAAGCCATCGCTCGATTCAAACAAGAAAAGAAGACCGGTCAGGAAGGACAGAAAGGGGGAAGCAGCGGAGGCAGCAACCCCAATAAGCGTAAATGGACGGAGAGCCAATCCTCTGGAGGTAATAAGTCTGGAGGGGAGGCCAAGAAAAGTATGAAGTGCAACAACTGTGGGAGGAATCACTCGGGAGAGTGCACGAAGGGAAAGAGTGTTATCGTTGCGGACAACCGGGGCACACGGCTCCTCAGTGTCCGAATAAGCAGAAGGGAGGATGTTTCTCGTGTGGAGCCACAGACCATCAAATTAAGGACTGCCCGAAGAGAAAGGGCGATGCAACTAGCGTCAACCGCAACTACAACAACAACAATGGGCTGAACATTGGAGAGCCAGCCAGTCAAGCCAACAGACCAACAGCACGAACGTTCAACATGACCATACAGGATGCGGTGGAGTCTAAGGATGTGGTGTCAGGTATCATTCCGATCAATGATATAGATGCATGTGTTATTTGATTCGGGTGCTACCTGCTCTTTTGTTTTCGAAGAATTTGCTAAACGGTTAGACTTACCCCGTGAGAGATTAGAACACCCTATGAATGTAGAAGTAGCGAACAAGGAAATTATTCCCGTAGAATACATTCATAGGAATTGTTATACCAAATTGCGAGGATTTAAGCTCAAAGTGGATTTAATACCAATTCGTTTGGGGGAGTTCGATGTAATCCTTGGAACGGATTGGTTATCGGTTCACGGAACAATTAAGAAGTGTGTACACTTCAAGACTCCGAATAAGTCGAAGGTGGTATTTTATGGTAATAAATCGCCGAGACAATCTCATTGTCTGACGATGGTGTAAGCGCATAGATTGCTTAGGAAGGGTTGTATAGGTTATTTGGCTCATGTGGTTGATACTCGACGAGTCGAGGGCAAACTGAGTCAGATACCTATTGTAAGGGATTTCGTGGATGTCTTCCCAGACGAGATTCCGGGATTGCCACCGGATAGAGAGATTGAGTTTGTTATTGATTTGGCACTGGGGACAGCACCGGTATACAAAGCGTCGTCTCGTATGGCACCGGTAGAGATGAAAGAACTGATGGCTCAATTACAAGAGTTGTTAGATAAGGGATACATTCGACCAAGCGTATCACCGTGGGGAGCACCAGTCTTATTCGTAAAGAAGAAAGATGGGTCGCTAAGACTTTGTATCGACTACCGAGAGTTGAACAAGGTCACCATTAAGAACAAGTACCCGTTGCCCAGGATAGACGATTTGTTTGATCAGTTGAAGGGGGCAAAGTACTTTTCAAAGATCGACTTAAGGACCGGTTATCACCAACTGAAAGCGAGGCCGGAGGACATTCCAAAGACGGCATTCAGAACTCAGTATGGACACTTTGAGTTTCTGGTTATGTCATTTGGATTGACGAACGCGCCAGCAGCATTTATGGACATGATGAACAGAGTGTTCAAACAGTATTTAAATAAGTTTGTTGTCGTATTCATCGATGATATTCTAGTGTATTCAGAGACGGAGGAAGAACACGCCGAGCATCTTCGAATAGTGTTGGAGACATTAAGGAGGGAGAAGTTGTATGCAAAATTCTCCAAGTGTGAATTTTGGTTGTAGATAGTGCAGTTTTTGGGGCACGTTATCGACAAGAATGGTGTTTCGGTAGATCCAGCGAAGGTAGAAACAGTTATCAATTGGGAGCAGCCGAAGACGCCGACTGAAATCAGGAGTTTCTTAGGATTAGCGGGATACTATCGAAGATTTATTCGAGAATTTTCGAAATTAGCATCGTCGTTGACCAATCTTACCAAAAAGACAGTTAAGTTCGTTTGGACGGAGAAGTATGAAGAAAGTTTCTTAGAATTGAAGAAGCGGCTTAGTTAAGCACATGTGTTGGCTTTACCAGACAACACCGGAGGGTTTATAGTTTATAGTCACACAAGGGTCTTGGCTGTGTACTGATGCAACACGGCAGGGTCATTGCATACGCTTCACGTCAGCTAAAAGATTATGAGAAGGGATATCCGACTCATGACCTGGAGTTAGCAGCGGTAGTTTTTGCTTTAAAGATTTGGAAGCATTATTTGTATGGCGAGAAGTGAGATATATACGGATCACAAGAGTCTGAAGTATATATTCACGCAGAGAGAGTTAAACATGAGGCAGCTCCGATGGTTAGAATTGATCAAAGATTATGATTGAGATTCTGTACCATGCAGGCAAAGTAAATGTAGTGGCAGATGCCTTGAGCAGAAAAGGCAGAGAGAAGTTATTTAAGTTGACCATTCAAGAAAAATTGGTGAAAGATTTCAAACGACTAGACTTGGAGATTAAGTATCCGATGGAGACCAACGAACAATTATTTACAGTGACAGCGAGCCCGACTTTATTGGATAAGGTTAAAAGAGGCACAAAAGAAGGACAAAGATTGCAATAACATCAAGAAGCGATTGACTGAAGGTGATGAATTGAAATTTAAGATTGATAGCACTTGACTGCTAAGATTTGAAGGACGAATTTGGGTACCGTTATTACCAGAACTAAGAGAAGAGATTTTGCAAGAAGCGCACAGTACGAGATATTCGATACACCCAGGAAGCACGAAGATGTACCAAGATTTGTGTCACCACTTCTGGTGGCCAAACATGAAGAGAGAGGTTGCGGAATGCGCAAGTAGATGTCTAACTTGTCAGAGGCAGAGCACCAACGACCAAGCGGCTTATTACAACCATTAGAGATTTTAGAATGGAAATGAGAGCACATCACAATGGACTTTGTAGTGGGACTTCCGGCAACGCAGAAAGGGCACGACGCCATATGGGTGATTGTAGATCGTCTTACTAAGTCAACTCACTTTTTGCCGATTAAGATTAAGTATAATTTGGACCAGTTAGCCAAATTGTATGTCAAGAAAATTATCTCGAGGCATGGGGTGCCGGTATCTATTGTATCAGATAGAGATCCGCGATTTACGTCAAACTTCTGGAAGAGTCTTCAAGAAAGAATGGGGACACAACTACAAATGAGTATCGCGTATCATCCGCAGACCGATGGGCAAAGCGAAAGGACAATTCAAACACTTGAAGACATGCTCCGAGCTTGTGTGATCGACTTCAAGGGTAGTTGGGAGGATCACCTTCCATTAGTAGAGTTCGCGTATAACAATAGTTATCACGCCAGTATTGGAATGTCGCCATACGAAGCACTGTATGGGAGGAAATGTAGAACGCCCTTATGTTGGGACGAAGTTGGAGAACGTCGACTGTTGAGACCAGAGTTGGTACAACAGACGATAGAAATCATCAAGGTGATAAGAGCCCGACTAGTAGCAGCTCAAGATCGCCAGAAGAAGTATGCGGACTTACATCGCAATAAGAAAGATTTTGAATTAGGAAGCTATGCATTTCTCAAAGTATCTTCCTGGAAAGGGAAGATTCGTTTTGGGAAGAAAGACAAGTTGAGCCCTAGGTTCATAGGACCGTTCGAGATTTTGAGGCGAGTCGGTGAAGTGGCGTACGAGGTAGCGTTACCTCCTGCACTTGAGCACATTCACAACGTATTTCATGTGTCAATCTTGCGGCCGTATAAACCGGACTACAAGCACGTTATCTCCTATGAACCAATCCAAGTCGAGAAAGACTTATCGTACGAAGAAGTTCCTGTCCAGATACTAGAAAAGAAGAAACAGAAGCTGAGGGATAAAATCATCCATTCCGTTAAGATTCTCTGGAGGAATCACGCAGTCGAAAAGCTACGTGGGAACTAGAAGAGAAAATGAGAACGAATTATCTGTTTTTATTTGAGTAACCTTATTTTTACAATTCCGAGGACGAAATTTTTTATAAGGGGGGAGGGATGTAATGACCGTGAATATTAAAACTCCTTATTTAATTAAATATATGATTTAACTTTTAATGAGTTAGTTTTGTGAGTCTATTAAACCTTATGTGGTTATGTGAATTTATAAATTGATTAAAGGAAGTCACTAATAGTTTATTTAAATTTGTGGACTAACCCTAAGACTTTAATATCAAGGAATTGATAGGATTATTAATAATTAAATATTCAATGTATTTGAATATAGTGGCAGGATTTGAGCATATTGATTTAATTGCAATTAATGGGATAATGTGTTGATTTATGATTATTTTGAATAAATAATAATTAATGAGTTAATAAATATTATATAATTATATTTACTTGATTAATTTGTGCAAGCATGCAAGATAGTAAACCTTTATTATATGGTAGTTAACTATATAATTTATATTGTACAAGGTGACACATTAATATGTCTATATATTATATATATAGACTATATAATAAGAGTTACTTGCATTCATGTGAGTTGCATAATAATATTGTTATATGATATGAAGTGTGCGGGTAAACATTCATGTATATCCTATTGACATATAATTAGATCAATTGTTAAATTCATAATGATTTCATTAAGTTATTATGATAATAACAGTCATGGTAATAAATAATAAGCAATGCACAATTGTATTTGGTGGTAATAGAAAATGTACATGGATTATATGTATGTGCACTACTTGATACCTCGTAATTAGAAATATATTGTGTACCCTTTAAATCATTATAACCTAAGTTATATGAAATGAATTGAGTATACATATTATATAACCAAAATATATATTAAGTGTAGATATAGTATAAACCAAATGTTGCATTAGTATTATTTGGCAAGTGCTGAGATTTTTCCCCTTGTCCCATATTAAGAGCCCACTTCATTCTTCCCACATGAAAAGCTAGCTAGCCTATCTTCATCTCAAATTCAACAAACCTAGAGCAATAAGTGGATGGGGAGTGAGATTCATGAGTGAAATCACCAACTATCTCCTCATTATACATTTTTGAAATCCTTTGGTTTGATTTGGGAGGTAATTGTATTACCTATGTAACCATTCTTCTATAAATGGGACCCTCACCTTCCTCATTGCAATTGCTGAAAATTAGTTGCTAAGGAACTTATATAGAGTGAGTAGATTGTTATATTGCAGCTGAATTGATTCACAAAGGTATAACTCAGTGTTCTAAAAGTCGGCCTAGTCGGCGACTAACTCGGGGTCAGAGCCTCAACGATTCGACTAGGGCCTAGTCCTTTGATTTAGTCGCTGGCCGACTTAGTCGGGCTCCAGTCGGCGACTAGTCGAAAAAGTCGCCCAGTCGGAGTAAATCAAAAAATCGGAACAAGTCGGGAAAAATCGAAAAAAATGGAAGCGAATGAAATCCTTCTACCTAGAAGAAGTGGTATAAATGTGCGAGAACTAAATGAAGACGAGTTTATGTCGGAAGATGATGACAGCGAAGAGGAAGATGAGGATTATGAGTTTGAGTCCGATGGAGAGCAAGTCTTGGAGTGATATAGAGAAGAGGAGTGATTGACTATTGATTTTGTGCTACTTAGTTTTATTTGGTTAATTGGTTTTGAACTTAGTGTCAAACTATTTGGTTTTACTTAGTTTCCATGTTTTTATTTGATAATTTGTGTTACTTATGTTATTTTACTTACTCATAACTTATGAAGGAGGAAGGATAATATATATTTTAAAAAATAATTGAAAATCCGACTAGCCGATTAATTCCCGACTAATTCCCTAGTCTCTAGTCGGTAGCCAACTGACCTGGGACCGACTAGCGACTTTTAGAACACTGGTATAACTTCCCATTCATATTCTTCATTTTTGATAAATTGCTTAGTGAATTGATTCTTTGAATTAAGCATGTATTAGTTGATATTTGATTTGGGTTATATTGCTTAGTGTTATACAAGCTTCTAAATGTGTTGGGTTATGCTAGAAACAATTTTCATAAGGAATTTGTGTGATGGGTTGCTGAACTGCCGAAGTAGAGCAATGCCTGTCTCTGGCCGACAGCCTGCGCAGCTACGCCAGTTTTGCATTGGCTAGCGGCGCAGCTGCGCCAAACCTGCACCAGATCTTTTGTTTTCTGTTTTGTTTTAATTCGTGCTAACTTGTTGGCACTTGGTTAGAGCAAGCATGTAAACTGTATTAGCACACACACATAAGCATATGCATGTGGTATGAACAAGTATAACAATATTAGTGCATATGATTGACACAACACTTATGGTTTTGAAATGAAATTTTAGTTTCAAAAGTGAACTTTGTCACGAACACATCATGTGAGCATTCTGAGTTTATGAGCATGATAATATGGTTTATATTGACATGAAATGCAAGTCTAAAGTGATTAAACACACTAGCATACATGATTGAAAATTAAGACTATTTCAAAGATAAGAAACTTAATACTTCTCAAAGTGAACTTAACAAAGACTTTTATCTTGTAAGTTCTGATCATTTGAGCATATATATGTAGCTTTAATATATGTTTCAAATGCATAAGAGTTAGATGTCGAGATGCCTTGTATGTACTAGGTTGACTTGGTGTAAATTTCAAAGAAAGTTAGAATGAAGAAGCTAAGGTCATCAAGTAATGAGCAAAGTACTTTATGACCATGCAAGCATGTATATTAGGACTCATTATGCCTATAGATATATTGGCATGAACATCGTTTGGTTAATGTATGGTTCACTTCTGCACACAGTCATAAAAAGAAAATTTCTAAAATATGAACTATGTGAGTAAAGTATACATGTGTTGTCTTTATACAAACATGACTACTGAGTATTGTATAACCAAGTTACGAAGCATGGTAACCACATGACTTTTCTATTCCTGAGCACCATGTAAATTATAAGCTAAAAACTTACAAAGGTAAATTCAAGTATGGTCATGTGTTATGTGTGAACCTCTAACATGTATGTATGTTAAAATATGTGTAATTAGTGTGTTAGAGTTGGACTGAAGTCAGGAGAGCAAAGCTCAATCTTGGTCTAGCCAGGGGACAGCGCAGCTGCACCGTCCCTAAGCCTAGACCAGGCGCAGCTGCGCCGTACTACAGTCTTGCCAAGATTCTGTTTTTGATCTGAAGTTTCAAGGCATGCTTATAAGATTTATTTATCTTGTAATATGTGACCAATATGTTATGTAATGTGTTAAAAAATATGTTATGTGATGATTTGATTGTTGTAAGTGTAGACTCATATTAGTTTACACATACTAATTTGAAAAAACCGACTTGTTAATATTAGGTCGTTTCAACGAAAGTTAATTAAAGCTAGAATTAAATTATAGCTGAGCAAACACGCAAGTTTCTTGAACTTCACTCTTTGATTGTGCAAGTTACTAAACTTCAGTTGTTTTTGTGAAAGTTTCTTATCCTTCTCATATTGCATTGAACAGATTATTGTTGAATTGAACGTTTTTCATTTAAGCTTGAAATTTATTTCCAAGCATGCTATTAAGTGGTTTAATTACCTTACAATTATTCCACATCGACATGATTGATATTCGCACTTAGTGCACTTGAGTTCGTACAGTCTTCGACATGTACATCATTTAAAGTTCTATAATTTTTGAACTGTGTCAGATAGAGTCTGAACCTTTGTTCGGTCAGACAAATGTATGGAATTTTATAAAAGATATCCAAACCTAACACCCCTTTTATGATAGGGGAGTACCCCAGGTATCTAATATAAGATACAAAGAGCAGATTTAAATGTTATGCATATACATAATGTACGCGAGGCTGATCCCCTCAAGTACTTATTCTGTAGCCATTAACCAAAGAGTTAATCAGCTATTGATTCCATTGGAGTGTTATAGTTCAAAGTCTACTTGACTATCAGTTAATCTAAAAGCAAATCATTATCTTTGCTTCTAATATTCATATTGTTGAATCCTTCAAATATTCATATTATTGAATTCATTGTCATATATTTTTTCATTCATCATGATATATCCTTATTGTTGTATTTAAACTTGTTGAGCAAACTTGTTGCGCATCCTTGATATATCATGAATTATATTGCAGCTAAGTCCGAGACCTCAGGGAAGGACAAGGGTAAAGGAAATATGTAGGATAGTGGCAAGAAACAGACTTTATCTTACGCCTAGTTTAAATTACTGTTATGTAATATGAACCCTAATTACTATTATAGGGTATGTTTGTAAGACTTTATTAAGGTTATCGAATCTTAGGACTAGTAACACCTTTTGAATGAACGACGCACATTTAATATTTTCCACATTTTAGTTATTGTATGTTGTTTAAAGGTGTATGTTTATATTTTATCGTGATGACCGGACCGGGGTCAGAGGACCCGGTTTCGGGGGTGTCACAAGACTGATACCCCCTCATCCAAAAACGAGATCCCCATTTGACATTCGTTATCGCAAATGTCATGGTTCAAATAGGATACTTGCACAAACTTCAGGCATCTTGCCCATTAACAATTTATTCTTAAATTCGATATTCACGAGAAACATTAATAATTACGTCCTAGACAAACTTTACATGTATAGAAAATGAATTAGGACTCTCATTTTGGGATAGGGGAAGGAGGCAGTAAAAAATTAGATAAACATAACTTTCAGTGTGCTGTATCTCCCTTTCTTAACAGACAAACAGACAAATTAAAAATAAAAAAATACTATACCGGATAATACCTACTACTTATAACAATTGCCCAAATGATGGTGTTTCAGAATTACCCTATAAACCCTAATTAGCATTAAACTCTCGCCAATTTGGAGCAAAATAACCAAACATTCCGACCCAACCACAGAGCACCAATTGCTAAACTTAATAGGCTAAAAAAACAGCACAAATTCTAACACAAGTACCAAGTAGGAACACAGCCCAATTGTTTAAAAATACCTATTTCAGAACTGTGCAGGTTACCTGAGAAGGAGATGCTTGAATGGCGAGTTCATTGCCGATGCGTGCGAGGCACGTAATTGACCGCGCGAAGGTCTTCAGAGCATTCCCGCTGATGCCGAACTCCATAATTTTGAGCAAAGGCTTACAGAAGAAGACTGGAAACTCTTTTCTCTCTTCTATATATATACTCCCACTGCTTGGCGGGAAGGAAAGATAGAAGACCCGCTTTGTTTAGTTACACACGTGTGGGAGAATGTCCTCTCGCTTGGTGACATAAATAATGAATTTATATCGTTCATAAAAGTTCAACTTTCACCTACTTATTGTCAAGGTTTTAGGAAGAAAATTGTTAAATCCACAACATAAAATATTATTTTCATAATAAAAGTATCATCATAAATCCTATAGCCACGGTTTCACCGTCGCAATATATTTACAACGACATTTTTGTTGTGAAAATAACAAAAAGTGTTGTGGATTTAACAATTCTCTTTTCGGAACCGTACCCGTCATTGAACTGAAAAATGTATCAGGTGTATGAATTATTGATTCAATCAATGGTCGAACTATTATTGATACAGTAAAGTCATTAATATATAAAAATATATATTACTAGTAATTAATAAAATTTTAAAAAATCTTATTTTTTATGAACTAAAACATTATAAAGTTGAGTTACAATATTATTAAAAATGGTTAATTTTAATATTAAATTTTTTGTACAAAAAAAATATTAAAAACTGATTCACTAGGTTAATTAATCGGTTTTACCAATTAAACCACTGGTCGACTAGTGGTCAACCAATTTTTGACCAAATCAATCAAACCGGATCAAACCGAGTCGGAGTGTCAACTGATTTCGATTTTTACCGGTTAAACCGACGATCTGGCCCGAGTTTAATAACCATGCTTATTATTTTAAAAGCTTCTAACACAACTTGGAATTTATAAAAATTCATCCATTATGGAGTTGGTATATAATTTTTTTGAAGTTTCATATTTAAGTTATGAAAAATGATATATATATATATATATATATATATATATATATATATATATATATATATATATATATATATATGCAAATATGTGTGTTGATTTTTAATTATCAGTTAAGTGGATAAATTTTAATGGTAATTTTTTTTGAAGATATATATAATAAGTGGGGTCTTCTTATAATTCTTACCAATATGATTTATTAATAAGTTTCGTAATTATAATTTAATATAAATTTATCGCAATACATGACATAATTGTTAAGTTATTGATTAGTTTGATTCATGTTGTTCAAATTCTTTTGTCATTTTAAAATTTTGTAGGTTAGGGGAAGGGTCATTACTAGGAGGAGTCGCTCGAATATCATAAAGGACAACTACTAAGTTAAGAAATTATTCTCATTGATTTTTTAAGTTTAATCTTGTTGATTGAACAAGCAAATCGATAATTGAGACTTGTAAATAATTTAGCTGGATGAACTAACAAATGAACTATAAGATGGTATTTGATTGTATCTTAATTTTAATGTATTTTAGCAGTTCATCTCTTAATATATTTTAAAAGTATGTCTTAAAATACATTAAAATTTAAAGAGCATGTCAAAATTAGCTTCCAAAGATCTAGTAGCAGGATTGTCAAAGCTCAACTTCATCAAAAAATATGAATTTAAACTATTCAGAAAACGTCTTAATACAAAGATGTGAGGTTGTTAAGATATAAATATGAGTCTAAACTATTCAGATAACGTCTTAATACAAAGATATGAATTGCTAAAATACATTAAAGAAGCTAGATGTTAAGATACATTAAAATACAATCAAATACTACCCAATTGTAATAAATATTTTCTCCTATTATAGATATGCTTGAAAGTTGAAACTCTTTCATAACCTTAAAAGGGGCTCAACTTTTATATCTTGTAAAGTTGATATTAAGTTCTACATCCACTCATCAACTTTGATAATAAAGAAATTTTAGTTAGAAAAGACTTCAATATATATATAGCAAGGATCAAGAGCATTCCTCTTAAAAAATATTCCTCCTTAAATAACACTCTTTCATTAAAACTACGTCGTTTTGGAGTGACTTAAAAGAGAGTGGTCCCACTTGTTTTCTTTTTATTTATAAAAATGTCACCCGCGGCCACTCCAAAACGACGTAGTTTTAACAAAGGAGTGTTATTTAAAGAGGAATGTTATTTAAGAGGAATGTTTTTGATCCTTGCTATATATTAGCAAGGATCAAGAATCAAGAGCATTCCTCTTAAATAACATTCCTCCTTAAATAACACTCATTCATTAAAACTACGTCGTTTTGGAGTGACTTAAAAGAGAGTGGTCCCACTTGTTTTCTTTTTATTTACAAAAATGTCACCCGCGGCCACTCTAAAACGACGTAGTTTTTAATAAAGGAGTGTTATTTAAAGAGGAATGCTATTTAAGAGGAATGCTTTTGATCCTTGCTATATATTAGCAAGGGTCAAGAGCATTCCTCTTAAATAGCATTCCTCCTTAAATAGCACTCCTTCATTAAAACTACGTCGTTTTGGAGTGACTTAAAAGAGTGTGGTCCCACTTGTTTTCTTTTTATTTACAAAAATGCCACCCGCGGCCATTCCAAAACGACGTAATTTTAATAAAGGAGTGTTATTTAAAGAGGAATGCTATTTAAAAGGAATGTTTATGATCCTTGCTATATATTAGCAAGGATCAAGAGCATTCCTCTTAAATAGCATTCCTCCTTAAATAACACTCCTTCATTAAAACTACGTCGTTTTGGAGTGACTTAAAAGAGAGTGGTCCCACTTGTTTTCTTTTTATTTACAAAAATGTCACCCGCGACCACTCCAAAATGACGTAGTTTTAATAAAAGAGTGTTATTTAAAGAGGAATGCTATTTATGTGACGCCCCCAAAATAAGTATACAACACCCATTCTGAGTCGCCAAATACATGGTACAGAAAGCAAACTACAACTTCAATAATACAATTGTCGTGCAAAATACGACAACACATACTGTGAGTTTAAATACAAATATTGTCTTCTAGACAATATCCACACTCAAATAAGTCTTCAATACAATTATTCAAACACTATTTTACAGAAAATAGTGAGGACTGCTAAAACATCTTTCTAGAACCATCACTCCATACCCCGACTAGATCCTGCTATGTTCTCACCTCCTAAGAAGAAAAATGGAACAAAAAGGAAAAGGGTGAGCTCAACTAGCCTAGTAAAGAATATTATGATTAAGATAATATACAACAAATTATCATTAGTATTCAACAGGAAAAAATCCGAGAGAATATAATCGACAACAAGTTTTAGATCAACAAGTGCAGCGGAAACAGCAAACCATTAGAAGAGTCAAGTAGAGAATGAATTTTACTATCTTCTAAGATTTAAAAGTCCATCATCAATATTTTATCCCTGTAACATCAATTAATAATCATCTTTATCCAAATATTCATCTTTGCACTACAGGCCAAAGATATTCATTTGTATCACCTGTCAGTCATGTTCATCTCAACACCTGTTCATCTTTACACTACAGGCCAAAGATATTCATCAAGTAATCATACATCTTTGCACCACAAGCCAAAGATATTCAGTAATATCATCATTTAGGACTGAGGATGATGAAAAATATCTTAAAGAGAACGAATCCAGTGAGACAGAAGGACAAATAGTAGGGATTCGTATAACAGTTTATCCAAGATCAATAATACTTCATAATAATCAATTGTGAAGCAAAATTTAAAAATAAAGATCAAAACATGGATGCAATCAAAGATAGTAACCATAATAGACATCTTGGACAAAAAGTAAAAAATTTATTTTTCGGTGAATAGTGTCGTATTCGTGAATAGTGCCGTATTCGTGAATAGTAATCCCGACACAAAAAGTTTCAAATTTGATAAAAACTCATGTTAATATTTCAGCATAATGATATTGAAGAAAATAATATCATTTAAGAAGAAAATAATATCCCTTTACCTCAAAATATCAGTACTTTTGGTCGAAATACCGGTATAAGGCTGAAAGAAATTTGCTCTGATGAATAGAAACTCTCAAAGTATCTAAATACTCACAAAATACACTCAATAATCTAGAGAGAGAAAGAGAGAAAACTTGTTTCTGGTGTGATTTTTAATTCTAACTTAGCCCTCTATTTATAGGAAAATGTTAGCATGCCGAAGCAGACTTAACCTGCAACCTGATGGCTTTACCTACTACTATTCCCACCCACCACATTTGAATAAAAATCTCAGCACATTTCTTCACCAATCAAGAGTGGGGCCCACCAATTCTAGAATTTTCCACCAAAATGATTAACTCCAAAAATTCAACAATTTTTGAACCAGTCATCTCGTAAAATTCATAATAAATCATACGTTCATTTTTAACGGTTCAAAATTTATGGACATATACTCAACTTATATATGTATAACATATCCAAAAATTACCACGATCCAACGGTCGGATTAAAAATTATAACCCCCACAAAATATCTTAAAAACCCTGATTTTTAATACCTCCATTCCGACAAAAATACTGATAAAAACCTCAACATTAACTCCTTCATTTTTAACCACAAAAATATATCCCTCATTTATATCCACATAAAATAAATATTTCCTTATCATATGAATCAATAATTAATTATTCACAAATAATATTACAGAATCACATTTATGACAACCAGGCCGTTCCCAGGAAAGGGGGGGCTTTCCAATAAGGATTTCTCCTTACTGACGCGCAATTAGATGACCAAACCTCTCCTTAGACAGAACTTTCTAGACATTACCAATAATGTTATCTAATAATATTATTCAAATAATATGAATTATTGATCTGATAAAAGAAAATACTGTGCAGCAACAATTATTGAAACAACAATAATATAAAATATCAACGCAGCAATTATTGAATCAATAAAATAAAATATTGAATAATAACTACTGTAACAATTATTGAGTAGTGCCTTCTTACGTAAGAATCAATAATTGGTGCAATACCGTGTGCTACTGTATTTTAACCACCGGGTATTCCAACAGTATTAACGGTAACAACTACGTCGTTATTTATAAAGAACTTATACTTGTCGTTTTCTTCATCCAATCGCTTTCCGTTATGGAGCCCACACAAGGCTGCGCCGTCGTACGAATATTTCCGACAGCAAGAATATTCCACGACCAAACGAATATTCCCCGACAAAATGAATATTTTATAACCACTTGCTTATTTTGTAAAATTTGCACATTTTACCCATAACCAAAGTATTATATCAAATTAACCCCTTATTATTCACAATAATATTTAGAGAAAATTTGATTTTATTCATTAATAAGCTGGGATCTTACAACCTCCCCTCCTTATAAATTTTTGTCCTCGAAATTGACGTACGTACCTGATATTTCGAAAAGGTGAGGATACCTCGCTTTCATTTCTGATTTCAACTCCCAGGTCATTTCTTCATTAGCACGATTTCTCCACAAAACCTTAACTTGTGGTATAACCTTTGTGCGTAGGACATGCTCTTTCCTATCCAAGATTTTAACAGGTACATCCTCGTACGTTAAATCTTCAGTTATCTCGTCTGGTTCTAACTCAATAATGTGGTTCGGGTCTTTAACATATTTACGAAGCATAGATATGTGAAAAACATTATGAACACGAGACATGCTTAAAGGTAATGCGAGTCTATATGCCACATTTCCTATTCGCTCAAGAATCTCAAATGGACCAACAAATCTTGGATTGAGCTTTCCTCTCTTCCCAAATCTTGTAACTCCCTTCCATGGTGCAACACGTAACAATACATGATCCCCAATATTAAATTTCACGTCCTTCCGATGAAGATCCGCATAACTCTTTTGTCAATCATGTGCCGTTTGTATACGTTGTCGAATCGTTTGGATCTTCTCTGTAGTCATGCGTACCAACTCTGGTCCCAACAATGTTGCTTCACCCACCTCGTCCCAGCATACTGGAAAACGACATTTTCTTCCATACAACGCCTCGAATGGAGCCACACCTATGCTCGCCTGATAACTGTTATTGTAGGAGAATTCCACTAATGGTAGGTACTTATCTCAACTCCCTTTGAGATCTAGGACATAGAGTCTTAATAGATCTTCAAGAGTTTGAATAGTCCTCTCTGATTGTCCGTCCATTTGAGAATGGTATGCCGAACTGAATCGTAAATCCGTGCCCATAGCTTTCTGCAAGTTAACCCAAAATCGTGAAGTGAATCTTGGGTCACCATCCGAAACTATGGATACTGGCATGCCATGCAATCTCACAATCTCGTTCACATACATACTAGCAAGACGTTCAAGGGAATACGTCTCACGTATCGGTAAGAAATGAGCAGACTTGGTTAATCTATCAACAATAACCCAAATCGCATCTATGCCTTGAGAAACCTTGGGAAGACTTGTAACGAAATCCATGGTAATGTGTTCCCACTTCCATTTCGGGATCTCAAGTGGTTGCAATGGACCCTTTGGCACTTGATGTTTACACGTTGACAAGTTAAACACCTCGAGATAAACTCCGCGATCTCTCTTTTCATATTGCTCCACCAAAATGTATGTCGAAGATCGTGATACATTTTGGTACTCCCAAGATGGATTGCAAACGGTGTGTTGTGTGCCTCCATCATTATTCTATGCTTCAAGTCAAAATCGTTAGGAACACAAAGTCTGGAGTTGACTCAAAGTATTCCTTCTTCATCGATTCTTGCTTCTGGAATAGCTCCTTCTTGCACTTTCTTCTTCATACGCATCAGCTCTATGTCCATAGCTTGAGCAGCTTTAACTTTATTGTGACGCCCCCAAAATTAGGTATACATCACCCATCTTGGGTCGTCAGATACATAGTACAGAATACAAATACAACTGATTAATACATCTGTCGTGTACAATACGACAAAACATAAACTGTGAGTTTGAATACAAATATTATCTTCTAGAGAGTATTCATACTCAAAAGGAGTCCTCATTACATTTATTAACACACCATTACATAGAATAGTGAGGACTACTAACTAATACTATCATTCGGACCATCACTCCGTACCCCGACTTGTCCCAGCTACGTTCTCATTTCCTGAAGAGAACAGTGAAAGAAAGGGTGAGCTCAACTAGCCCAGTAAGAAATATTATGACTAAGATAATGCAGAATAAATTATCATTAGCCTTCAACAATGTTAAACTGATAAAATATAATAGACATCAAGTTTAACTGCAGCGGAACAAGCAATCCATTAAAAGAGTCAAGTAGAAAATAAACTCTACTATCTTTTATGATTTAAAAGGTTTTTCAACACTGCGATCGCTGAGACTCAGCTTAATAAAATAATCCACATCATCGAATCACCCCTGCACTACGGCCAAGGATATTCGTGTATTCATTAATGGTCATGATCATGCCAACAACTGTCCATCAATGCACTACGGGCCAATGAGGACTTTTACCACATCATTTATAACATTACGGTCATGATTATACCGAATAATCCCTGGTCATAATCATACCAAGTCCATCTATGCACTACATGCCACAGATGACTTTCAACATTTTATAAACATGAGGATGATGACAATGATATAAGAATTCAATAAAACAAGTTCAAGAATTAATTTATCCAGGAATTAACAACGTCCAAATTGTCAACATGATACTGTATTGTGGAGTAAAATTCAAGAACGCTTAGAAGAATATTTTCTTGAAAAGATACTGGATGAAACGCAACTATCAAGGATATTCCACAAATTTCATGGAGTATAGAAGTCAAAACTTAACCAACTGAGTATAATAAAGAATGGAATAACAAAAGAAATCACCATGCATGCGATAGACCGCACAGACAGGTTATTCCAACAGAATAATAAATAATGGAACCAGGTCCGGCGTAAACGCACAGACAGGATATTCCGACAGAATAATAAATAATGGAACCAGGTCCGGTGTAAAACACACAGACAGGATATTCCAACAGAATAATAATAAAACGGAACCAGGTCCGGTGTAAAACACACAGACAGGATGTTCCAACAGAATAATAGAAGAATGTCACCAAGTATAGGGTAGACCGCGTATACTGGTTATTCCAACAGAATAATAACAAATGGAATAACAGAAGTTCTCTTCATGAATATAAAAGAAATAATATTCCCTACCTTAAAAGAACTGGATATTGGAAAAGTGATGTAGCAGAATACTTTTAGTCTCTCTCTCTTATTCTCTCTATACTTTCTCTCTCTATAGCTTGAATGAATTCGTGAAAAATAATGAAGCCCTAGGCCTCTATTTATAGAAAAATTGAGGGTGGCACTTGGTCCTAACGAAGGGTCAAATGACTCTTGGTCTTAACGAAGGGTCAAATGATTCTTGGTAATATTGAAGGGACAACTACTATTGACGAAAGTAATTACTATTGACCAAGGTAAATATTATTGACGAAGGTAATTACTATTGACCAAGGTAAATACTATTGACGAAGGTAATTACTATTGACCAAGGTAAATACTATTGACGATGGTAATTACTATTGACGACAGTAATTACTATTGACGACGGTAATTACTATTGACGAAGAGACTCTTAGATGATGACATATGGCCCCCCATAAAATAACCAAACTTACCACAACGTCTCAATAATTGATTTAATAATATAACATATTATACAGATGATACTATGACAATAATTTAAGAGATATGATGCAGCAATTACTGTAGCAATAATTGAGTATAGCTGAGTGACTTCTCACGTAAGCATCAATAATCAATACCGTGTGCTACTATGCAACCACGCGTATTACTGTACTTTTACTACCGAGTAGTTCAACAGTTTTAACGGTTTTAACGGTAACACCTCAGCCGTTATTTTTATAGAAAAATAATTCTGTCGTTTTCTCAATCCGACAATAATTCCGTTGTGGGGTCCACCAATGATTGTGCCGTCGTACGAATATTCCCCGACAAAAAGAATATTCTCCGACCAAACGAATATTTTATAACAACTTGCTTACTTTGTAAAATTTATAAATATTACCCACAACTATAACATTATATCAAATTAACTCCATAATATTCAAAAATGATATTTATAGAAAATTCATCTTTATTTATAAAAGTTGGGGTCTTACAACCTCCCCTTCTTATGAAATTTCGCCCTCGAAATTAGGGTACGTACCTGGTATGTCGAAGAGGTAAGGATACCTTGATTTCATTTCTGATTCTAACTCCCAAGTCATTTCCTCAACATCGTGGTTTCTCCACAAAACTTTGACTTGAGGTATAACCTTGGAGCGTAGAATATGTTCCTTCTTATCCAAGATTTGAACAGGAACTTCTTCATACGTCAAATCCTCCGCTATTTCGTCCGGTTCTAACTCAATAATGTGGTTCGGGTCTTCCACATATTTGCGTAACATGGATATGTGGAAAACGTTATGAACACGAGACATACTTGGCGGTAAAGCGAGTCTATAAGCCACAGTTCCTACTCGATCGAGGATTAAAAATGGACCGATGAATCGAGGATTTAGCTTTCCTCTCTTTCCAAATCTCGTAACTCCTTTCCATGGAGCAACACGTAAGAACACATGATCTCCTACATCAAATTCCACGTCCTTTCGATGAAGATCAGCATAACTCTTTTGTCGATCTTGTGAGGTTTTTATACGTTGTCGGATCGTTTGAATCTTTTCTGTAGTCATACGTACCAACTCCGGTCCCAACAACGTTGCTTCACCCACCTCATCCCAGCATACTGGAGAACGACATTTTCTTCCATACAATGCTTCGAATGGAGCCATGCCAATACTTGCTTGATAACTGTTGTTGTAGGAAAACTCCACCAATGGTAAGAACTTGTCCCAACTTCCCTTGAAGTCAAAGACACAGAGTCTTAATAGATCTTCAAGAGTTTGAATAGTCCTCTCTGATTGTCCGTCCGTCTGAGGATGATATGCTGAACTAAATCGTAACTCCGTGCCCATAGCTTTTTGTAAACTAACCCAAAATCGTGAAGTGAATCTTGGGTCTCGGTCAGAAACTATGGATACTGGCATACCATGCAGTCTTACAATCTCGTTTATGTACATACGAGCAAGACGTTCAAGTGTATAAGTTTCTCGTATCGGTAAGAAATGAGCAGACTTGGTCAATCTATCAACAATGACCCAAATCGCATCAATACCTTGAGAAACCCTAGGAAGACCGGTAACGAAATCCATGGTAATGTGCTCCCACTTCCATTCTGGAATTTCAAGTGGTTGCAATGGACCTTTTGGTACTTGATGCTCCGCTTTGACTCGTTGACAAGTTAGACACCTTGAGATAAACAACGCTATCTCTCTCTTCATATTGCTCCACCAAAATGTATGACGAAGATCATGATACATTTTGGTACTTCCAGGATGGATTGCAAATGGTGTGTTGTGCGCCTCCATCATGATTTCATACTTTAAATCAGGGTTGTTAGGAACACAAAGTCTGGAGTTGACTCGAAGTATTCCTTCTTCATCGATTCTTGCTTCCGGCATAGAACCTTCTTGCACTTTCTTCCTCATACGCATCAGCTCCAGGTCTGTAGCTTGAGCAGCTTTAACTTTATCGATTAAAGTCGGTTCTACTCGTATATTCGCCATCATCACATGGGTCCCTGGAGTCTTCAACTCTATCTCCATCCTTTGCAAGTCACACAAAATGGGCCTTTGCGTTGTTAATATTGCACTTGTACCCGCATATGATCTTCTACTCAATGCGTCAGCTACCACGTTCGCTTTTCCAGGATGGTATTGAATGGTATGATCATAATCTTTCAACAGTTCAAGCCAACGTCGTTGTCGCATGTTGAGTTCCTTTTGAGTGAAGAAATATTTGAGACTTTTATGATCCGTAAAGATCTCCACTTTCTCCCCATACAAGTAATGCCTCCAAATTTTAAGTGCAAAGACAACAGCTGCCAACTCTAGATCATGAGTAGGATAATTCCTCTCATATTCCTTGAGTTGTCTTGATGCATAGGCTATGACTTTTCCATGTTGCATGAGAACGCATCCCAACCCTTTGCTCGAAGCATCACTGTAGATGACAAATCCCTCCGAGCCAGATGGTATTGTTAGAACAGGTGCTGAAATGAGTCTCCTCTTGAGTTCTTGAAAACTCTGCTCACATTCTTCGCTCCAACCAAACTTTGTATCTTTCCGAGTCAGCTGAGTTAATGGAGTAGCGATTCGAGAAAATCCTTCCACGAATCTCCGATAATAACCAGCTAAACCAAGAAAGCTACGTACCTCGGTCACTGATTTAGGTTGCTCCCAGCTTTGAATAGCTTCAATCTTTGCCGGGTCAACAGATATTCCACGACTTGATACTACGTGCCCAAGGAATGCTACCTCTTCCAGCCAGAACTCGCATTTCTTCAACTTGGCATAAAGTTTGTATTCACGAAGCTTTTGGAGTACCAGCCTCAAGTGTTGCTCATGATCTTCACGGCTTTTGGAATAAACAAGGATGTCATCGATAAAGACGACCACAAAGTGATCCAAATATTCCTTAAATACCCTGTTCATCATATCCATGAAGGCAGCAGGAGCATTAGTCAATCCAAAAGACATAACTAAGAATTCATAATGCCCGTACCGAGTTCTAAAAGCCGTCTTTGGAATATCCTCAGTTCTAACCTTCAGCTGATGATATCCAGAACGAAGATCGATCTTTGAAAAGAATTGTGCTCCTTGCAACTGGTCAAACAGGTCATCAATACGTGGCAATGGGTACCTATTTTTGATGGTGACATGATTCAACTCCCGATAATCAATACAAAGTCGCATACTCCCATCTTTCTTCTTCACGAACAGAACAGGAGCACCCCAAGGAGAAGTACTAGGACGAATAAAACCAATGTCTAACAATTCCTGCAGTTGGGTCTTTAACTCCTGAAGTTCAATAGGAGCCATTCGATATGGGGCTTTGGAAATGGGTTTTGTACCAGGTTCAAGGTCGATACAAAATTCAATTTCACGCTCTGGGGGTAGGCCAGGAAGTTCTTCGGGAAATACGTCAGGAAATTTATTAACAACAGAAATATCATTCAAAGCTGACGTATTTTTGTTTAGATCTGTGACATGAGCTAAGAAAGCTTGACATCCGTTTTTCAATAAACGAATAGCTTTATGGCTTGAGATGACAGCGATTGATTTTAATGGTTTGGTTGCTTGAATTCGCATAATAGGTCGATTAGGAATATGGAAGCTAACAACCTTACGAAAAACAATCAATTTTTGCATGATGAGTAGTTAACCAATCAATCCCTAGAATCACGTCAAATGCAAGTATTTTTAATGAAATAAGATCGACAGGTAATGTGTGGGTACCAACTTGAACCAAACAAGACTTATAAACAGTGGAGGTAATGAAGGTTTCTCCCAATGGAGTTTCAACTGCTAAGTCAAAGTCTAATTTCTCCGGAATCAAATTTAATCGATGAGCGCAAGTAGGAGAAATAAAAGAATGGGTTGAACCGGTATCAAATAAAGTATAGAACTTCTTTAGAGTTTATGATAAGCTTACCCGTGATGACCTCATTCGGGTTCCTTGCTCTCTGGGAGTTCACAACAAACGCTCTCCCTTGCATAACCGGTTTTGACTTTTCTGGGACGGCTTTTGGTGCCTCCATCCTAGCTGAATTTGTCTTCGGTAAACGACAAAATCGGGCTAAATGACCTTCTCTTCCACAATTATAACATGCTTTGGACGGCATCGCGCAGTTTGGACTGATGTGTCCCTCCCCTCCGCATTTGAAACATATGATAGGTGGTCGTTCTCCTTCCTTAACGACAGGTGCTGGTGCTGACGTCTTTCCATCATTGTTGAATCTCCTCTTCTTGAAATGTCCATTCTTATTGTTTTGACCCTGATTACCACCGAAGTGGTTACCATTTCTGGCCTGTTGATTCCCTCCACGCTTGTTGTCACCGCTTCGATGACTGCTCTCACTGGTATTATCATTTTGCCGACTGCTCTCTTTTGGTTGCGTTATCTCGTTATCGCGCTCCACCAACTGAGCCCTATTTACAACATCTGAATACAAACACAGTTTATGAGAAACAAGATGTTGACGTATCTCCGGCTTCAAACCTCTTAAAAACATCCGCGTCATTCTTTCTTCATTATCCACCAGGTGGGACGCAAACCGGGATAACTCCGCAAATTTTGCCTCGTACTGCGACACGGTCATATTATTCTGCTCCAATTTGATGAACTCCACCTCCTTCATGTGACGAATACTCTCGGGAAAGTATTTGTCGTTAAACAGATCTTGGAACTTCTCCCAAGACATCTTCAGTGCGGCAGGTTGAGTACGCTTTATCGATTCCCACCAGTAATCTGCCTCTCCTCGCAACATAAAGGCGGCAAAGGGAACCTTTTGCTCCTCGGAGCAACCCAAGACATCAAATATCTTGGTGATCTGCTTTATCCATGTTTCAGCTACAAGTGGTTTGGGTTCTCCCTTAAACTCCGGTGGTCCCAGCTCCTTAAACTGTTTAGCGGTGACCGCCTGAGAGTTTCCAGTATTTCTACCTACGTTGTGGACAGGAGCCGCTTTCACCTGTTGTTGCATGAATTGCATAAAGCCTCTGAACATTTGATCATTCATCATTTGGTCAGTGTTGTTGTTTGCATGAGGATTGACACCTTCCTGATGCACATTATCCTGATTATTGATATGTGGTGAATCAACAGTCGTCTGTGCTCCATTGCTATTCTCAACATTCTCGATGCCATTTTCAGATACTGCCACAAAATAAAAATTAATTGATATGTCATATATTATCCTTATATTATGACCGACCAATTAAATACCATGCAAATAAACTTAGGTATTCATACTAGCGAAGGAATTTCCCGTCTCTCCCCTCCTAGTTCTATTCTCACATCTTAGCCAGGGATCATATCCCTAAGCTCTGATACCAACTGTGACGCCCCCAAAATTAGGTATACATCACCCATCTTGGGTCGTCAGATACATAGTACAGAATACAAATACAACTGATTAATACATCTGTCGTGTACAATACGACAAAACATAAACTGTGAGTTTGAATACAAATATTATCTTCTAGAGAGTATTCATACTCAAAAGGAGTCCTCATTACATTTATTAACACACCATTACATAGAATAGTGAGGACTACTAACTAATACTATCATTCGGACCATCACTCCGTACCCCGACTTGTCCCAGCTACGTTCTCATTTCCTGAAGAGAACAGTGAAAGAAAGGGTGAGCTCAACTAGCCCAGTAAGAAATATTATGACTAAGATAATGCAGAATAAATTATCATTAGCCTTCAACAATGTTAAACTGATAAAATATAATAGACATCAAGTTTAACTGCAGCGGAACAAGCAATCCATTAAAAGAGTCAAGTAGAAAATAAACTCTACTATCTTTTATGATTTAAAAGGTTTTTCAACACTGCGATCGCTGAGACTCAGCTTAATAAAATAATCCACATCATCGAATCACCCCTGCACTACGGCCAAGGATATTCGTGTATTCATTAATGGTCATGATCATGCCAACAACTGTCCATCAATGCACTACGGGCCAATGAGGACTTTTACCACATCATTTGTAACATTACGGTCATGATTATACCGAATAATCCCTGGTCATAATCATACCAAGTCCATCTATGCACTACATGCCACAGATGACTTTCAACATTTTATAAACATGAGGATGATGACAATGATATAAGAATTCAATAAAACAAGTTCAAGAATTAATTTATCCAGGAATTAACAACGTCCAAATTGTCAACATGATACTGTATTGTGGAGTAAAATTCAAGAACGCTTAGAAGAATATTTTCTTGAAAAGATACTGGATGAAACGCAACTATCAAGGATATTCCACAAATTTCATGGAGTATAGAAGTCAAAACTTAACCAACTGAGTATAATAAAGAATGGAATAACAAAAGAAATCACCATGCATGCGATAGACCGCACAGACAGGTTATTCCAACAGAATAATAAATAATGGAACCAGGTCCGGCGTAAACGCACAGACAGGATATTCCGACAGAATAATAAATAATGGAACCAGGTCCGGTGTAAAACACACAGACAGGATATTCCAACAGAATAATAATAAAACGGAACCAGGTCCGGTGTAAAACACACAGACAGGATGTTCCAACAGAATAATAGAAGAATGTCATCAAGTATAGGGTAGACCGCGTATACTGGTTATTCCAACAGAATAATAACAAATGGAATAACAGAAGTTCTCTTCATGAATATAAAAGAAATAATATTCCCTACCTTAAAAGAACTGGATATTGGAAAAGTGATGTAGCAGAATACTTTTAGTCTCTCTCTCTTATTCTCTCTATACTTTCTCTCTCTATAGCTTGAATGAATTCGTGAAAAATAATGAAGCCTAGGCCTCTATTTATAGAAAAATTGAGGGTGGCTCTTGGTCCTAACGAAGGGTCAAATGACTCTTGGTCTTAACGAAGGGTCAAATGATTCTTGGTAATATTGAAGGGACAACTACTATTGACGAAAGTAATTACTATTGACCAAGGTAAATATTATTGACGAAGGTAATTACTATTGACCAAGGTAAATACTATTGACGAAGATAATTACTATTGACCAAGGTAAATACTATTGACGATGGTAATTACTATTGACGACAGTAATTACTATTGACGACGGTAATTACTATTGACGAAGAGACTCTTAGATGATGACATATGGCCCCCCATAAAATAACCAAACTTACCACAACGTCTCAATAATTGATTTAATAATATAACATATTATACAGATGATACTATGACAATAATTTAAGAGATATGATGCAGCAATTACTGTAGCAATAATTGAGTATAGCTGAGTGACTTCTCACGTAAGCATCAATAATCAATACCGTGTGCTACTATGCAACCACGCGTATTACTGTACTTTTACTACCGAGTAGTTCAACAGTTTTAACGTTTTAACGGTAACACCTCAGCCGTTATTTTTATAGAAAAATAATTCTGTCGTTTTCTCAATCCGACAATAATTCCGTTGTGGGGTCCACCAATGATTGTGCCGTCGTACGAATATTCCCGACAAAAAGAATATTCTCCGACCAAACGAATATTTTATAACAACTTGCTTACTTTGTAAAATTTATAAATATTACCCACAACTATAACATTATATCAAATTAACTCATAATATTCAAAAATGATATTTATAGAAAATTCATCTTTATTTATAAAAGTTGGGGTCTTACATTTATCGATTAAAGTCGGTTCTACTCGTATATTTGATATCATCATATGGGTACTTGGAGCCTTCATCTCTATATCATCCTTTGCAAGTCATACAAAATGGGCCTTTGTGTTACAACATTGCACTCGTACCCCATATGATCTTTACTCAATGCGTCAGCTACTACGTTTGCTTTTCCAGGATGATATTGGATGGTATGATCGTAATCTTTCAATAGCTCGAGCCAACGTTGCTGCCGCATGTTGAGTTCCTTTTGGGTGAAGAAATATTTGAGGCTTTTATGATCTGTGTAGATCTCCACTTTTTCCCTACAGGTAGTGTCTCCAGATCTTCAACGCGAAAACGACTGCTGCCAACTCCAAATCATGAGTAGGATAATTCCTCTCATATTCTTTGAGTTGTCGCGAGGCATAGGCTATGACTTTCCATGTTGCATGAGAACACATCCTAACCCTTTGCCTGAAGTATCGCTATAAATAACAAATCCATCCGAACCAGATGGTATTGTCAGAACAGGTGCCGAAATGAGTCTCCTCTTGAGTTTTTGGAAACTCTTCTCGTATTCCTCACTCCATACGAATTTTGTATCTTTCCGAGTCAGCTGAGTTAACGGAGTAGCGATTCAAGAAAATCCTTCCACAAATCTCCGATAATAACCAGTTAAGCCCAGAAAGCTACGTACTTCGGTTACCGATTTCGGTTGCTCCCAACTTTGTATGGCTTCAATCTTCGCCGGGTCGATAGATACTCCATGTTTTGACACCACGTGCCCAAGGAATGCTACTTCCTCAAGCTAGAACTCGCATTTCTTCAGTTTGGCATATAGCTTGTTTTCACGAAGCCTTTGCAATATCAGCTTCAAATGGCGCTCATGATCTTCACAGCTTTTGGAATAGATGAGGATGTCATCAATAAAGACAACAACGAACTGATCCAAATATTCTTTGAATACACGGTTCATCATATCCATGAAGGTAGCAGGAGCATTAGTCAATCCAAAAGACATGACTAAGAATTCATAATGCTCGTACCGAGTTCTGAAGGCAGTCTTTGGAATATCATCAGTTTTAATCTTCAGCTGATGATATCCAGAACGAAGATCAATCTTTGAAAAGAATTGTGCTCCTTGCAACTGGTCAAATAGGTCATCATTGCGAGGTAGCGGATACCTATTCTTGATAGTGACATGATTCAATTCTCGATAGTCGACACAAAGTCGCATACTCCCGTCTTTCTTCTTTACGAATAACACAGGAGCACCCCAAGGAGATGTACTAGGACGAATAAAACCGATGTCCAACAACTCCTGTAGTTGGACTTTTAACTCCTAAAGTTCAATAGGAGCCATTCGATATGGGGTTTTAGAAATGGGCTTTGTACCAGGTTCAAGGTCAATAAAGAATTCAACTTCACGTTCTGGGGGTAGACCAGGAAGTTCTTCAGGAAATACATCGGGAAATTCTCTAACAATAGAAATATTATTCAAATCTGACTTGTCTTTGTTCAAATCTATAACATGGGCTAAGAAAGCTTGACATCCGTTTTCAATAAACGAATAGCTTTGTGGCTTGATATGACAGTGACTGATTTTAGTGATTAGTAGTTTGAATTCGTATGACAGGTTGGTTAGAAATATGAAAACTAACAAACCTTACGAAAATAATCAATTTTAGCAATGATGAGTGGTTAACCAATCAATTCCTAAAATCACATCAAAAGCAAGTATCTTTAAAGAGATAAGATCAACAGGTAATGTGATAGTGCCAACTTGGATCATGCAAGATTTATAAACTGTAGATGTAACGAAGGTTTCACCCAACGGAGTTTCAACAGATAAGTCAAAGTCCAATTTCTCCGGAGTCAAGTTTAAACGTTGAGCACAAGCAGGAGAGATAAAAAGAATGGGGTAGAACCAGTATCTAGTAAAGTATAAACTTCGCAAGAATTCAAGATTAGCTTACCCGTGATCACCTCGTTCGGGTTTCTCGCGTTTTGGCCAGTCACGACAAACGCTCTTCTAGGAACCGCTGATTTTGACTTATCCGGGACATCTTTTGGAGTCACCATCCCCGCTGAACTTGGTTTTGCTACAGAACACTCTCGAGCTATATGACCCTCCTTTCCACAGTTATAACATACCTTAGATTGTTGTGGGCAGTTTGGGCTGATATGTCCCTCTTTTCCACATTTGTAACATACGACCAGTGGTTGTTCCCCTCCCCTAGAAACAGTTGATGTTTGTGTTGACGTCTTCACATTATCATTGTTGTACCTTCTCTTCTTGAAATCTCCTCCCGACTCGCTCCTTTTATTATCACGACCACGATTACCACCAGAGTGGTTACCGCTTTTGTCCGAATGTTTTCCTCCCTGCTGATTTTTATTGCTTCGATGACTGCGCCACCGGTATGACCTTGGTTGTGGTCCCTCGGTTGCACATACTCATTATCTCGCTCTAATAATTGAGCCCTGTTTACAACATCTGAATATAAAAAAATTTATGAGAGATAAGATATTGTCGAATCTCGAGTTTTAGACCTCTCAGAAACATCCTTGTCATTCGTTCCTCATTTTCGACCAAATGAGTTACAAACCTGGATAACTCTGCAAACTTCGCCTCGTATTGGGACACCGTCATGTTGTTTTGTTCCAGTCTGATAAACTCCACCTCCTTCATATGACGAATACTTTCAGGAAAGTACTTGTCATTGAACAGTTTTTGAAATGTTTCCCAGGACATGTTGAGTGCGTCAGGCTGGGTACGCTTCACAGACTCCCACCAGTAGTCTGCCTCACCGCGGAACATAAAAGTGGCGAATGGAACCTTCTGTTCCTCCGTGCATCCCAAGACATCGAATATCTTGGTAATTTGCTTGACCCACGTTTCCGCCATGATCGGATCCGGCTTTCCCTTAAATTCTGGTGGTCCCAATTCTTTGAACTGCTTGGCTGTGACAAACCGCGCGTTGTTATCATTTTCACCTGTATTCTGCAACACGAGTCTCCCTCGTCTGATTTTCCATGAACTGCAAAAAGCTCCTAAACATTCCATAATTCATCGTTTGCTCGGTAACGTTGTTTATAGGAGGAATATTGCCTTCCTGTTGCACGTTCCCCTGGGTGGTGATCAAAGGTGTCTCCACGGTCTGATTTACTCCATTATTAACGTTCTCAGCTGCCATTCTTAAATACTGCCATAAAATAAGGGTTAATAGTCATGTCATATATTATCCCTATACTCTGACCGACCAAATAAACACCAAATAAACTTAGTCAGGTCATACTAGCGAAGGATTTCCTGTCTCTCCCCTCCTAGTTTTTGTCTCACATCTCAGCCAGGGATCATATCCCTAAGCTCTGATACCAACTGTGACGCCCCCAAAATAGGTATACAACACCCATTCTGAGTCGCCAAATACATGGTATAGAAAGCAAACTACAACTTCAATAATACAATTGTCGTGCAAAATACGACAACACATATTGTGAGTTTAAATACAAATATTGTCTTCTAGACAATATCCACACTCAAACAAGTCCTCAATACAATTATTCAAACACTATTTTACAGAAATAGTGAGGACTGCTAAAACATCTTTCTAGAACCATCACTCCATACCCCGACTAGATCCTGCTATGTTCTCACCTCCTAAGAAGAAAAATGGAACAAAAAAGAAATGGGTGAGCTCAACTAGCCCAGTAAAGAATATTATGACTAAGATAATATACAACAAATTATCATTAGTATTCAACAGGGAAAATCCGATAGAATATAATCGACAACAAGTTTTAGATCAACAACTGCAGCGGAAACAGCAAACTATTAGAAGAGTCAAGTAGAGAATGAATTCTACTATCTTCTAAGATTTAAAAGTCCATCATCAATATTTTATCCTTGTAACATCAATTAATAATCATCTTTATCCAAATATTCATCTTTGCACTACAGGCCAAAGATATTCATTTGTATCACCTGTCAGTCATGTTCATCTCAACACCTGTTCATCTTTGCACTACAGGCCAAAGATATTCATCAAGTAATCATACATCTTTGCACTACAGGCCAAAGATATTCAGTAATATCATCATTTATGACTGAGGATGATGAAAAATATCTTAAAGAGAACGAATCCAGTGAGACAGAAGGACAAATAGTAGGGATTCGTATAACAGTTTATCCAAGATCAATAATACTTCATAATAATCAATTGTGAAGCAGAATTCAAAAATAAAGATCAAAACATGGATACAATCAAAGATAGTAACCATAATAGACATCTTGGACAAAAAGGGAAAATTTTATTTTTCGGTGAATAGTGTCGTATTCGTGAATAGTGCCGTATTCGTGAATAGTAACCCCGACACAAAAAGTTCTAAATTTGATAAAAACTCATGTTAATATTTCAGCATAATGATATTGAAGAAAATAATATCATTTAAGAAGAAAATAATATCCCTTACCTCAAAATATCAGTACTTCTAGTCGGAATACCGGTATAAGGCTGAAAGAAACTTGCTCTTATGAATAGAAACTCTCAAAGTATCTAAATACTCACAAAATACACTCAATAATCTAGAAAGAGAAAGAGAAAAACTTGTTTTTCTGGTGTGATTTTTAATTCTAACTTAGCCCTCTATTTATAGGAAAATGTTAGCACGCCGAAGCAGACTTAACCTGCAACCTGATGGCTTTACCTGCTACTATTCCCACCCACCACATTTGAATAAAAATCTCAGCACATTTCTTCACCAACCAAGAGTGGGGCACCAATTCTAGAATTTTCCACCAAAATGATTAACTCCGAAAATTCAACAATTTCTGAACCAGCCATCTCATAAAATTCATAATAAATCATACGTTCATTTTTAACGGTTCAAATTTGTGGATATATACTCAACTTATATATGTATAACATATCCAAAAATTACCACGATCCAACGGTCGGAATTAAAAATTATAACCCCCACAAAATATCTCAAAAACCCTGATTTTTAATACCTCCATTCCGACAAAAATACTGATAAAAACCTCAACATTAACTCCTTCATTTTTAACCACAAAAATATATCCCTCATTTATATCCACATAAAATAAATATTTCCTTATCATATGAATCAATAATTAATTATTCACAAATAATATTACAGAATCACATTTATGACAATCAGGCCGTTCCCAGGAAAGGGGGGGCTTTCCAATAAGGATTTCTCCTTACTGACGCGCAATTAGATGACCAAACCTCTCCTTAGACAGAACTTTCTAGACATTGCCAATAATGTTATCTAATAATATTATTCAAATAATATGAATTATTGATCTGATAAAGGAAAATACTGTGCAGCAACAATTATTGAAACAACAATAATATAAAATATCAACGCAGCAATTATTGAATCAATAAAATAAAATATTGAATAATAACTACTGTAACAATTATTGAGTAGTGCCTTCTTACGTAAGAATCAATAATTGGTGCAATACCGTGTGCTACTGTATTTTAACCACCGGGTATTCCAACAGTATTAACGGTAACAACTACGTCGTTATTTATAAAGAACTTATACTTGTCGTTTTCTTCATCCAATCGCTTTCCGTTATGGAGCCCACACAAGGCTGTGCCGTCGTACAAAATATTCCCCGACAGCAAGAATATTCCACGACCAAACGAATATTCCCCGACAAAATGAATATTTTATAACCACTTGCTTATTTTACAAAATTTACACATTTCACCCATAACCAAGTATTATATCAAATTAACCCCTTATTATTCACAATAATATTTAGAGAAAATTTGATTTTATTCATTAATAAGCTGGGGTACATACAATTTAAGAGGAATGCTTTTGATCCTTGCTATATATTAGCAAGGATCAAGAGCATTCCTCTTAAATAACATTCCTCCTTAAATAGCACTCTTCATTAAAATTACGTCGTTTTGGAGTGACTTAAAAGAGAGTGGTCCACTTATTTTTTTTTTATTTACAAAAATGCCACCCGCGGCACTCCAAAACGACGTAGTTTTAATAAAGGAGTATTATTTAAAGAGGAATGCTATTTAAGAGGAATGTTTTTGATCCTTGCTATATATTAGCAAGGATCAAGAGCATTCCTCTTAAATAATATTCCTCCTTAAATAACACTCCTTCATTAAAACTACGTCGTTTTGGAGTGACTTAAAAGAGAGTGGTCCCACTTATTTTCTTTTTATTTACAAAAATGCCACCGCGGCCACACCAAAACGACGTAGTTTTAATAAAGGAGTGTTATTTAAAGAGGAATGCTATTTAAGAGGAATGCTTTTGATCCTTGCTATATAAATATATTATATATTTTCCATTAAATTTATTATTTAATTTATAAAAAAGAAATGTATTGTATTAAACTATACTCCTCCGTCCCAAATTAATTGCTCAGTTTTGACTTTTTTAAGTCAAATTGACTATTTTTAGAATTAATAATTAAGCATATATAAATATATTTCTAAAATTATAAAAATTGGGATTAGTAATAAATTGTATATACTTTCTTTTGGTTATAATCTCTTCACCTATATTTTAGCAAAAGTAGTAAAAAAATTAGTTTTAAAAATGGTCAATTTGACTTTAAAAAGTCAAAACTGAGCAATTAATTTGGGACGGAGGGAGTATTTTTGAGGGTGATTGGGTTGGACTGTTATTATTAACTGGTTTTGAAAAAGCCAAGCTTAGCCCTTTGAAAACCTTATACGGGCCCATAAAGACACTAAAACGCAGGGTTAGGGTTTAAATAAGTCAAAGATATATATATACCATGGCGAAGGAAAATTTGCCCGCTCCCCGGTCGTTCTTTCGCTCCTCTTTCTGGTAAACCTCTTTTCTATGTAATCCATTATTCATTTTCTTGCAGTTTATTCACCTATTACTATCCTGTTTTGATACATGTAATTTGATTTAGGGTCATAATTTTTCAATAATGTGTCTCTAGTATTTACTGTTCATAATTTTGTTTCATATTTGTGTTTTGAAATGGTACTGTTATGAAATGTTTTGAGATTTGATTGGTTTATGAATAAACAAAAGCATAATCCCTTGGAATGGCGCATTTTTATAGCTCCAAAAACTAAAAATTTCAATATTTATTTCATGGTTGTGAGCTAAATATGTATCTACAAAAATAAAAATAATTTTCACCCGTATATCTATTAGTAAATTGTTCTATCAGTTGCTAAAATATAAGTATTTCATAGAGCATTTGTTGACGAACTTAAAGAATAATTTGGTTTGAATCTAGAGAACAATGAGCATGATACTTTAAACTTTGTGTTGGTAATTATTTGATTGATTTGTTTTTTTGTTTTAACAGTGCATAATTTGCTATTGTGAAATTCAGGTATTTTGTTTTGTAAACTTCGCGTCTGTGGGAACATTTTGTCAAGATGCAGAACGAGGAGGGACAAAACATGGACCTTTACATCCCCAGGAAGTGGTATGTAATTCCATGCTTATACATGTGTTAGAATTATTGCTTCCATGTTGAATAAGAGTGTCTTAACACCATTGTTATGATATATTGGTGTTGCAGCTCTGCCACTAATAGGCTGATTACTTCTAAGGATCATGCATCTGTCCAGATTAATGTTGGGCATTTGGATGAGAGGGGCATCTACACTGGTCAATTCTCCACGTTTGCTCTCTGTGGTTTCATCCGAGCCCAGGTAGGTTTTGATACTTGGTTATTTGTTAGTCACAAGGTTGCAAATATTATTAAGGTAGATAATAAGTGAAGTAATGGATTTTGGTAATAATGCATGTCTGCCTTTTTCTAATGTCAAACTATTTGTGAAGTTTATATTGTTGCTAACTTGCTTCTCATTTTTTGTACTCAGCCTGTTTGTCTTCCCAATTTTTATCTAAATAATGTCTATTGACTGAAATCATTATTGTTCTGCTCAGTGTTACTAGTTTGTTTGATGGAATAAGCTCGTAAATCTGTTGGAATAACATTGAATATACTAAGTTCCGTCATTAAATGTTAAATGCAATAAAGGATTTTGCATCATCTTGACTTTGGGTGCACTTTTACTGTGTTTTCCTGCTGTGCAACCCTTTGATCATTGTATTTAGAGTGGGGTTTATTTTAGTGTACAAGTCTTTGCACTAGATACTAATGATCTTACATGTGTTCTCTCTCTAATTTTATGTTGATCACTTGGTATCAAAGTTTGAGTTTGCTGATATTGCCTTTCTGTGAATGAAATCTATAATAGTGATGTTTTTGAGTTGGTATATTTCTCTTTGGGGTGGTTGACTTGGTTCTTTCTTTTCAATTGCCCCTACGATGTTAAAAATGTGATCTTTTTAGGGTTAAATGCAGCCATGAATTGTCCAAAACCAAGGAACTGTTTTTGATCCGATCAATTTGATCAATATATCTCCAATACAAGAATGATACTTTTCAAAAACAATTGAAACAACTGAAACATGATATAAATGACTCAAAAGTTCCAATACGGTCTGGTAAGTGGTAACAACATTGGAACCAGATTTCCCCCTTTATTTGGATCTGTATGTGCTTGTATTAACTATATTTTTGTTAAACTAATTTAACTACTATTTAGTGACTTCTTGGAACCATCCTCATGAATCATGATCCTTCTATTATGTAAATTGCCTCTCTTGGTGTGAATCATGTACTGTGTTACATGCAATAATTTTATATTACACTGCTGCAACTAAAACATCTTTTAAACTCTATACTGGGCCGTCTTATTGATCAACTTGATGTAGTAATGATATTTTTTTGGTGGTCCATTTTTGCAGGGGGATGCTGACAGTGCCCTTGATAGGCTCTGGCAGAAGAAGAAGTTGAAGCCCGCAATGATTCGTATCAATAGTTGGTTTTGCATCAAATATTCCAATTTAGTATTGTAATTGAGCAATTACTGCTCAGCAGCAACTTTGTTTTACATACTTGGATATGATCATTTAATCTTATTTGAAGATAATTGATCATATTGTGAGTTTAGCTGTTCCTTGTTGAATGATTTTGTTACTGTATTCCTTTCAAGGCTCTCAATGTTGGAAAGTTATTCAATCAGCAACTAGTTGGGATCATGCAACTGTCTAACCGATGCTGCTACGGTACGGGTCGAATGGCGGGTCAAGTTTATATCCAAATGCCTGATTCATTAGCTTTCCAACGTTTCGGGCACTCAAATTCAACTCGGCATTGGAATTCCCTTCAAAATTTTACCAAAACAGATTATACACGACACACTCGCGTGTGGTGTTCAATGAGTTGCATGATAAAATGTAGGATTAATTACATATATTAGTACATTTTTAAAATAATTACAATAATGATACATCTAAAAAATAATTATAAAAGTATTACACTTCATCATTTTTATTTACAATACTAATACAATTAAAAGTCCTTAATTTAATGGATTAATATTAATGGATTGACATGGTAAATTAGTGTCCATTTTATAATTGGGTTAGTTTTTTTTAAAACGTGTAATAACCGCCATGTATCATTTGTACAGAACTCTTCAGTTAGAAACCTTATTTGCATGCTGAAACTATTTTTTCTCTCTTCTGTTCGTGTGTTATTCTTCTTTATTGATCGTTTCTGGTGATTTATTTTTCATTTTAGTGATTGTTACCATCTTCGTTTATGGATCATGTTTCTGCCCTTCAATGAATTGAAGAATTCACACTTAAAAGGTATTATAATTAGTAGTGCTCCTCTTTTCAACATGTCCATCGCTCTTTTTTCTTTTCTTTTTTCCTTTAATTTTTTTGATAAGTATCACATCCCTTTACTCTCTTTTTCCTTTGTCGTTGTTACTCGTTATCGCTGTTGCACAGTGGCTCAGTTGGTTTCTTCTTCTCCATTGATCAATTCTGGTGTTTATTATTATTTCAAGTGAGTATTTTTTAAATAGTTTAATGTATTATCTATTAAAGTAGTTTACTAACAGAATAGAGTATTGATTGTTTGGGTTTGTATTATTTTTATGTTTTGTATAGAATAATTGATACAAGGAAGAATGATGGAAAAAGAAAAAAGAATCACGGAGGGTATTTCAAACAGAAGCTCAAGTTCATAGCCAGAAGATATTTCCAACACAAAAATTCTAAGATGTGTTTATTTAAATTTTGTTATTGTTACTATCATATAACTGTTTGATTACTTTTTTAGTATGTTTTTGGTTACTGTTAGCTTGTGATTTGGATACTATTTTTGTTCCCTCGATTTGGTTATTTTGGTTACTTTTTATGTTGTTATGGTTACTATGTATTTACTTAGTATACATGGTTGACTAAACTGATTTTGGTGTACATGTTGTTTATGTATTGGTTATCATTAAAACATATTTTGGTTACTATCATATAAATATTCGGTTACTTCTTTAGTATGTTTTTGTTACTGTTAGTTTATGATTTGGATACCATTTTTGTTCCTTGAGTTGGGATTTTGGTTACTATTTTGTGTTGTTCTGATTTACCATGGTATTTGGTGTTAGTATACATGAGTTGACTAAACTGTGTTTGGTCTATATGTTGTGTATATATATGGTTATCATTAAAATATATTTTGGTTACTAACATATAACTGTTTGGTTACTTCTTTAGTATATTTTTTATTACTGTTAGCTTATGATTTTT